>VZTJ01001269.1:20802-50331 GCA_013397795.1 Orthonyx spaldingii
GCCCAAGCCCGCACCCGGCCCTCGGTGGCCGCCGCCTCCGCGTCGCTGTCCCCGTCCTTGTCCCCGTCCTTGTCCCCGTCCTTCTCCTCCCTCCTCGCCGCCGCCGCCGCCATGACCCTCCCGGCCCGCCGGAAGTCACGTGCGCCTCCCCTCCCCTTACCGGAAGTGTTGCCGTGGCAACGGAACGCCGGGGACTGCGGCCGTTAGTGCCTGCCGGAAGTGACGTCTGGCAGCGGAAGTGTTGCCCCGGCAACCGGGGCCGCGCGGAGGCTCCGGGCCGGCCATGGCGGCGCCCCCGCGCTGCGAGCTGTGCGGGGCCCGGCCCGCCCCGCTGCGCTGCCCCGGCTGCCGCCTCGCCTGCTACTGGTGAGACAGCCCGGGGGGAGGCGCAGGGACACAGGGGCAGGGATTGGCTCCGGCGTGGGGCTCCAGGCACGGCCTGGGGCAGGGTTGGGGTCCAGGATGAAGCCCAGGGAGGAGGAGGCAGAACAGGCTTGGGACAGGACGAGAGGTCGCGCTTGTCCCACAACAAGGCTCAGAACACAAGGCCCAGGATGAGGCACGAAAGGCAGGAACAGGCCCAGGACAAGGTTCAGGACACAGGAGAAGGACTGGGGGGCAGGGACTGGCCGAGAGCAAGGGCTGAGAGACAGGCCCAAAGCCTGGGATGTGCTCTGGGACACGGCAGGAGGCAGGGATTAGCCCCAGGATGAGGCTGGAAGCAGGCCCAGGAAGCAGGAACCAGCTGCAGGATGAGGCTCAGGACATGTGGAGAAGGCCCAGGATGAAATGTGGGAGGCAGGAATAGGCCCAGAACAAGGACAGAGAGACAGGAACAAAGCTCTGGGGCACAGGCAAGAGGCAGGGATTATCCCTAGGATGAGGCTGAGTACACAGGGACAAGCCCCACAAAGCCCAGGGGATGAGGTCTGGGACAAAGCTCAGCAGGCAGGGACAGGCTCAGGAGGCAGAGACCAGAGCCAGGATGGAGCCTGGAGAGGGCCTGGGGTGGAGCTCAGCCAGCAGGGCAGCAGGAACTGGAGCAGGCACACTCACCTGGAATGATCCTGCTGCCTTCCAGCAGCTCCTGCACCAGGCAGGGAGCAGAGCCCGGAGCTCTGGAGTGTCACACAAACATCCCTCACACACCCTCAGGGCAGTCACGGAGTTCCAGAACATTCCCTGTTCCCACAGTGACCTGGGCTCGGTTGGTTTGTGGGTTTTGGTTTCCCGGTGTTGGAATCCAGGGATTTGCTCAAACCTAGGTGTACCAGGAGTTCAGGGAGTGATTTAAAGAAGAATTTTAACTCAGAGGATTGTGGGGACATGGCAGGACAGCGCTGTGGAATGGAAACATTGGGAAATATCAGGCACTGGATGCTCTGTGAGCAGGCCAGGGGCTGTGGGTAATTGTTGTGGAGAAAGTCCTGACAGACAGCAGGGAACAATCTTCCCTTCCATCACATCCCAGCAAATACCAGCATCCCTCTCCCCTCGTTCTGCCAGCGATGTCTCCCACCAGAGAACCGACTGGAGCAGCATCCACAGCCACATCTGCCACCTGCTCACCCCCGTCCTCGGGCCCCAGCCCTGCTTCCACTCTGACAGAGACAGAAAGCATGGCAAGGAGCAGCTGCTGAGGAAGCAGGTGGGTGCAGGAAGAACAAGCACAACTTCAAAGTGCTGCCAGGGAAGGAATTCCAGCTCCTCTTCCCACCCTGGCTGTAACTGGTGGGACACAGCAGGGGCAGACTGGGCTCACCTGGAATTTTCAGCCACTCAGGAGTCTCCAAACCAGCCTTGGCTGTCACTGCCCAATTCCTGCAAAACTGAAAGGAATTTTTTGCCTAAAACCAAGCAGGGCTTTTGCCTTCACAGGATCCACCCTTTGAGAATTTCTCCCTCTGGGTGCTCTCGAGCAAGAGGATGGCACCTCCTTGGTTGATTTGGGACTTGGTTGGAGAGATTTCAGGGTTGTTTTTTTAAACAAAACCTCAAAAACCAGGGGAGTGGGAGCATCCTCTCTGTGATTCCTGAGCCTCTGGCCTTTTCCACAGCGTTTACTTGGTGTCCTGAGCTTCCCCAGGCAGCAGCAACCCTGGATTTCCCACCCTGCCAGGGGGTTGGTCCTGGTTTGTCACCCTGGGGATCCCACAGAGATTTGCTTCTTCCAGGCCATTTGATGGGAGGGTGTCACCTGTCCCAGAGCAGAGGGGCAAAGAAACCAAGTCCTCTCCCTTTGTTTTCCTGGCCAGCTTGGAACAGCCTTCCCCGCTCAGTGCAGCCTTTTGTCTCCACCAGGCCTCAGGGAGGTGCAGATGTGCAGCTCCTTTCCAGCCCCAGTGGTTTGCAACTCCTTCTTTTTCTGTTTATGGGGTGGCAGGAGCTGCTGTTCCATGTTGTTGCTAAAATAACCCACCCAGGTGCATCTGCTCCTGAAAATCCTCCCTATGGAAATAAATGTATTTCTACAATAACTCCCAGACACAGAATAATGGGGCAGCACACAGTGGGCTGGGAACAATCCAGTGGTGCCAGTGAGGAGAACATCCCTAATCCTTTTGAATTTTACACGAATTATTATTTTTAAGGTGTTTCTGGCCCAGCTGTGGGGCTTTGGGGAGCAACTCATTGCTGTCACCTTTCTCGGGAGCTTCCAGAAAGACAAAGTCCAAAGGCAAAAGTCCTGTTTGGTGAGAGCTCGTGACAGGCTTCAGGCAGCAGATTCTTTTTGGTTTTAGAGGAATTGGGCAATGACATCACAGGCTGGTTGGGAAACTCCTGTGTGGCTGAAAATCCCAGGTGAGACTGGTGAGCAAAGTCCACAGAAGGTGTGTCAGGCCAGCGCGTCCCAACGGGAAAACGCAAAACTTCCTCCGTTGTCCCAGGCTCTGTTTAAGCTGTTCTTTATAAAACCTGGGAGGAAAGTTAAAACGGGTGTCACGGGGGTGTGGCAGGATTTTGCATCCAGAAGTGCTTGGAACTGTTCCAAGAAACTCCCCTGCTATTGAACACTGATGTTGACACTGATTACATCACTGACTTTACAGCAACTGAAATTATCTGCATACATTCCAATAGGCCACGTGGCTGCCAGCTGAAGGAAGTGCTCCTTCATTAGCTGGAAGTTAATCTGCTGGTTTAATTAGGTGAAGGGAAAGACAGCAGGAAGATGGGGTTGGTGGAGAGAAAGTCACTCTTGATTGGGGTTGACACTTCACAAGGTTCACACTCTTGATTGGGGTTCAAACAGCAGCCTGGAGCTGGAGCCTGGGCTGGGAATGGCTCCGTGGGCAAGGCAGGGAGAGCAGACTCCGGGGTTTTCTTGAAGCAGAGGTTTTTACAGGCTCCATAACAACCCTCAACATCTGTTCTTTGACCTTTGTCCCCAGCCTATTTAAATAAAATAGATTCTGAGAACGGTCAGTGCCAGACTCTTTGCTTTCCTTCTCTCCCAAGGAAAGGAGGGAGGCAGTGGAAGTCCCTCAGTTACCTGCTGGCTTTCCCAGCAAGAGGGAAAGTTCTTTTGTGTCCAGCAGGGTTTGGAGCAGCCAGGTTGGGCCTGGGCTGGCTCAGAGTTGGGAGAGGGGAAGATTATTTAGTGCCCTGTCTCACTGGCTGCATCACATTCCTATTCCAGACCCAACAAAAGTGTTTTAAAAAGTTCTTCCCTGTGAGGGTGGGGAGGCCCTGGCACAGGGTGCCCAGAGAAGCTGTGGCTGCCCCTGGATCCCTGGAAGTGTCCAAGGCCAGGCTGGACGGGGCTTGGAGCAGCCTGGGATAGTGGAAGCTGTCCCAGCTCGTGGCAGGGGTTGGAATGAGATGAGCCTTAGGGTTCCTTCAAGCCAAACCAGTCTGGGATTTTATGCAAAAAAGGCCTTTGGAGTTGAGGGAAAAGCTCTGCAGTCTCATGGTAACCAGAGAAAAAAACCTTCTGCCCAAAGCCTGTCCGTGGGTTTGCTGCTTTTTGAACATTTCTGCTGTGCTTCACCCACTCCTGCCCTGTGTTTGTTTAGAAAACACAGAGCTCCAGCCTCAGTCAGGACACAGGGAAAGCTGGGCACATCCAAATGCCCTGTGGCTCAAGGAGCAGGGAGCTGGGAGCCAGGAGGTTTTATGGGTTTCATTCCTCGTCTGTGCTCCAAAGCTTTGTTGATAGAAATCTGCTTCTGTCAACGTAGCCAGGGGGGTGCCTGCAGACAGCACCTCCAAACTGACAGAACTCCAAGTTTCTGTTTGGAGAAGAGCCTCACCTGCCTGCATGATGTCAGCTCCCCACAGCTCCTGGGCATGGGAAAAGATCCAGCCCAGCCAGCCACGACCCTGCTCTGGCTGCACTGGAGCCTTCCCTTTTCCTGAAATCCTCATTTCTTCAGACACACCATTGGTTTTGGTGCCTGAGAGTGAATAATGGATGTGGCACTGAGCCCTGAGTGTGTTCCCAACCCCCTGCTCCCACCTGGAGCAGAGCTGGGGTCCCTCAGCCTCCTCAAAGCCCCAAAACTGCGTGGGGGCATCTTCAGAGAAACCTCAAATTGCAGCACACGTGGAAAGAGCCCAAAGCGACGGGACCAGGGGCGAGGGGGAAGCCAGGGCAGGGCCAAAGAGAACCATTCCCCCAGGGCTCTTCAGGGCCAAAGGGAATCATCCTCTAAGGCTTGGAACTGTGGTTGGAACTATTCACTGCTCCAGGGCTCCTCTTGCCTCCTGCCCTTCCTCTTCCTCCTGGCAGCTGTGCCAGAGTCCAACCCCCAGCTTGTGCTCGCTGCAGATGTTTCAGGCCATGGGAGGCAGCGATGATACCGTTGACAAGGAGTGAAAAAAAACATGATCCCGATCTCCAGCCCCTCCCAGATGCCAATCTGGGCGATGCCCACGCAGCAAGGCCTGCACTGCTTGCACCAGACTGGCACAGGCAGAAAAAGCAACCTGAGAAATACCAGCTTTTCCTGCTGCTGCCCCAAGCGTGTCCTGGTTTTCTCCTGGGCACCACCTGCTCCCTGGACACAGCTTGTGTTTCACAGCATCCCAGACTGGTTTGGGGTGGGAGAGACCTTAAAGTCCATCTCATTCCACCCCTTGCCAAGGGCAGGGACACCTTCCACTGTCCCAGGCTGCTCCAAGCCCCATCCATCCTGGCCTTGGACACTTCCAGGGATGCCACAGCTTCTCTGGAAAACCTGCCTTTGCCCTCTCCATATTCTGGTAGCTCAGGAATGGGTGCTGTTTTCTGGCTCTTGGCTCTCCTCACTGGAGCAGGGGCTGTTGCTCTGGGCTGTGCTCTTCAAAGATCTCATTTATCCAAAAAGATGTCTCTTTACCTCAGCCAGGATCTCCAGGAAACGCTCCCAGGCTGTCCTGGAGCTCCCTGACCCAGAGTTGCTCCTTCACCCATGGCTCAACTCTGCCTCACTCCAAGCAGCTCAAGCTCAGCAAAACGCCAAAGCCTGGCCTCCAGGAGCTCTGGGATTGGTGTCTCTGCCCAGCTCAGCCCCAGCTGGAGGCAGAGGGTGATAAAGGGTTGAACTGGAGTTTTCTCAGGGTCCCACTGAGAAAACCAGGGTGGCACTGCAGCGCTCTCCAGCAGCACCACTGCTTCCCAGGCAGCTTTCCCACTGCACCACTGCTGGAAAAGCTGATGGAGAAGTGTTGGTAGCTGGCTGGATGGGGCTCTGAGCAACCTGGTCTAGTGCAACGTGTCCCTTCCAATAACAGGGGGTGGAAAAGATGAACTTTAAGGCCGCTCCCAACCCAAACCTTTCTGGGATTCTGGGATTCTGAAAGGATCCTGGCGCTTTTTCCTTGGCATCCCTGTGAGAGCACAGCGTGCACAGCTCCTGGCAGGGAGCAGGCACTGGGATGGAGATCTGTTTGTGGAGCTGGGGATTACATCAGCTGCTGCTGACGGCGGAGAGGCCAAATGGTAGGAAGAGCAAAAGACAGGGAGCAGCTCTACATGGATAAGACAGGATAAATTACGGGTTCTGACAAACCCAAACGCTGCACAAGCTGCTGCCCCACCAGCCCCGGCAGGGGATGGATTTGCTGGGTGTAACACATTCTGATTCTGACCAGTTTTCACACTCTGCACACAAACTCCCAGCCCATGACCAGCCAGGAGAGGGTGGGATGAAGCTGCAGTTCCCTGTGAGGAGCTCTGTCCTCGCTCCCTGGCCGTGTCTCCAGCAGTTGGAGCTGTGCCGTGCTGGCACCGCGGGGCTTGGCTCTGAGTCACACCGGAGCCCCTGGCTCTAATCTCCTTTCTGGTCTTGTGATGATCATTTTCTGTGCTTCGCAGCTTTTATTGCTGCAGCCTTATGAGACCTTGTCAGGAGGTGTAAAGGATTCTTCGTCCCGGAAGACACCACATGACCTGTGAGGATGTCCAAAGCTGTTGCTGCTCGGAGCAGGAACGGAGCCAGACTCTAATGTGCTCTAATATGACAGCTTTAATGTCTGTCTATTAATTACAGCCACAAACTACATTGCAATTGCTGTTTTAGAATTTGAAAACTCGATTTTAAAAAGAGCCTGTGCATCTGTAACCAACTGGTCTGGTGGAAGGCGTCCCATGGCAGGGGAGGCGATGGGATGAGATGGCTTTAAGGTCCCTCCAACCCAAATCATTGTGGGGTTCTGTGATTTCCTTTCTCCCTGTCTTTTCTCACTCTGCCCCTGCTCTGTTTGCCTGCAGGAATCCCTCATTGCCATGGCGTTGAGCACAGCCCAGGGGTTTGTGTGGGCAGGGAAGCCCCTGGAAGCAATTCCTGCAGCTCTGCAGGCGCTGCGCTTCAGCTCCCAAGTGTTCGGCTCGGGCTCCGTGCAGCTCGTGCCCATTTATCTGCTCCTGGCAGAGGCCTCCACGGGTGAGCATTGTCTACGTGGGAATGCTGGCAAGGGCAAGGCCCCCCGGGTCAGGTTTCTGGTTTCCTTTTGCCATTTGTCTGGGAAGGAGCCGCTCCGGGCCCTGCTCTGCCTCAAGGGCATTGCAGAGATTTGAGCCGTCCCACACACGCCCCCCTGCCACCCGTTTTCTGTGGCTCTGGGGAAAACAATCTCTCAGTGCTCAGGAGATCAATAAAAGCAAATGAAATGTTTTCTCCCTCTCCACCAATTCCCGCAAGAGAAGCTGTATGAAAGTCTGTTCTTTACCTCCGTGGCCTCAGATGACTCTCCAAAGCATTAAATTCCCAAGGGTGGTTGGTTGTGCTCTTATCTCGGGGAACCAGCAAACATTTCAGAGGCCATTGCACCCGAAGAACTCCCGGTTCATTGACAGATCCTGCTCTGCCTGAGCAGAGCTTTTTCTCATTGTGTTCTTTGGAAAACGTGGCAAATGAGGGCATGGGAGCTGCTCTCCCTGCAAGAGAGATCCCTGTAAATCACTGCCATTCCAGGGGCACACACAATGCTCTGCTGGCTCAGGGGTTGTCGTAAATGGCGTGGTGAGAGCAGGGAGGAAAAATCCTGTGAGTAATTCCAGTGTGATAAGGGCGAGTCATCAGTGCCTGCCTGGAGTGAACCTGTCTGGGCCACGTGTTCCAGAGAGGTTGAGTGCAATGCACCCTCTGCCATGGAGCCAGGCTGGGAGAGCTGGGGGTGTGAGGCAGGAGAGAAGGCTCTGGAGAGACCTCAGAGCCCCTTCCAGGGCCTAAAGGGGCTCCAGGAGAGCTGGAGAGAGACTGGGGACAAGGACTGGAGGGACAGGACACAGGGAATGGCTTCCCACTGCCAGAGGGCAGGGTCAGATGGGAGATTGGGAAGGAATTGTTCCCTATGAGGGTGGGGAGGCCCTGGCACAGGGTGCCCAGAGAAGCTGTGGCTGCCCCTGGATCCCTGGCAGTGTCCAAGGCCAGGTTGGACAGGGCTTGGAGCACCCTGGGACAGGGGAAGCTGTCCCTGCCCATGGTAGGGGGTGGGACTGGATGAGCTTGAAGGTCCCATCCAATCCAAACCAGTCTGGAATTCCGTGGTTTCTGGCTCCTTTTGGAACTCTCTACACATTCACCTGTCTGTAAATGAGACTTTGGAAACCTGGGCAACTCAGAAGCACTTGGGAAAGAAGTGGGGAATCCCCAAACTGCATCTCCATATCAAGCTACCCCAAAGGAACAGCCAACAGTATTCTCTGACTTTCCAGATGAAAAAATGCTCCCTATCCTCCTTGTTTCCCTGATTGTTCCCCCGTGTCATTCCAGGCACTGGCCAGCTCCGACAGGCAGCCAAGTATCTCTCCCAGGCCCAGTGGATCGTCCTCCAGAGCCCAGACTGCAGTGCTGCTCTTCAGTCCAAGTTGCACCGTGGGCTGGGGCTTTTCTCCATTGCTGAAGGAAACCTGGACCAGGCTTTGTATCACCTGGCCAATGATGTAAGTCCCTTGGAATACAGGAACAAGGAACACTTCCATTTTAATTCCCTCTCTCCTCCCAGGTCGATATGGAAATGCGAGCAGGCAGGTTTGGGATCTTGAGAGGGTTCACGTTACAAACACCTGAACTGGATAGGTCTGAGACACCTGGGGATCCATCCATGGGTGAGCTGAAGATGTGTTTTGCCAGTTACCCCTGTTCCTGTGAAGTGACAGAGAATCAGGGAATCACCAAGGTTGGAAGAGCCCTCCAAGGTCATCAAGTCCCACCATTCCCCCAGCACTGCCAGGTCCACCCCTAACCCACACCCCAAGTGCCACATCCACACACTGTCCGAGCACCTCCAGGGATGGTGACTCCACCACTGCCCTGGGCAGCCTGTGCCAATACTTGAACACCCTTTCCATGAAGAATTTTTCCCAATATCCTACCTTGAACCTCCCCTGGCCCAGCCTGAGGCCGTTCCCTCTCCTCCTGTCCCTGTTCCCTGGGAACAGAACCTGACCTCTCCCCTGCCCCCTCCTGTCAGGGAGTTGTGCAGGCTCAGAAGGTTCCCCCTGAGCCTCCTTTTCTCCAGGCTGAGCCTCCCTCAGCCACTCCTCCTATGTTGCTCACTTTCCTTGTCTTTACTGCTTCTCCCTACACATTTCTCCATCAGCGTTATTGCAGTGCTGAGATGCCCAGACATTCCTGCCCCAAACTGATGGAGTTGCCTTGTTTTCCACAGCTAATTCACATTTTGGCTTTTATTTCCCTCAATGCCTTCCCAGATCTGTCACCCATTTTTTAATTAATGCCTTATTTCCCTATTTCAATATCTGGTTCAGTGATGTTTTCCCCAGTTCCACCTCTCCAGCCATGAGAACAGTTTGTTACATTGGAAGTGGTCACTGCCAGCTGTGTTCCTGAGGATGCTTTGCCTGTCATTTGATCCCCCAAAGCCAGATGAACTTCTCTATGTCCTATTTCTGTCCCATGGAGACTAAATTTATCCAGTGGCGAGTGATGTATCCCCACTCCTGTGGAATTTGATAGTGGCTTTGTGTGGGTGTAAAAATGATGACATAAAGGGAGAAGAATTAGACCCTTTCTATTATAACACACAACCCTGTCTCTGCTTAGTCTAGAAACCCCTTGGGAATTTGAGAATCCTGCAAAGGAATCTCCCAAAAGACTTGGGAGATTCCCAAAATCCCGCTTTATTTTTGGTTTTTTGTTGTTTTTTAAATGTGGTGCCTGAAAGGGCACCAGGTAAGAAGTTTTTTGTTCTTAGCAAGTTCAGGACCTGCCTGGACCTTGGCTGCGTGTCTGGGATCTGCTGAGAGTCACACGCCAGCTCAGAATAGCTGGAATGCTCCGCTGCCTTCCCACTGCTCCTGTGGGGCTTGTCTGGGGGCTGGGAAAGCAGCAGGATGGGCTTTGGGAGAGGTGGGATGGATGCCTGGCACAGGGAGAGGGGGAGAGCTGGGAAACCTGCCCTGGACTTCAGAGAATGAACTGATCAGGTGCCTCTGCCCCAGCCAGGAGGGATTTAGGGTGTTGCATTCCCACAGACCAACCCCAAAATACAGCTTTTTAGAATGTTCCTATGGATAAACTCTGTGAGCTAAGTATATTCCTATGGATCCTATGGCTAAACCCCAAAATGCAGTTCTTTAGTACCTCATTCCCATGGATAACCCCAAAATATAGAGGTTTTATACCTCATTCCTATGGATAACCCCCAAAATACAGCTTAATACCTGATTCCTATGGATAACCCTCAAACAGAGTTTTTAGTACCTCATTCCTTTACATAACCCCCAAAAACCAGCTTTTAAGTACCACATTTTCCAATCTACCAGGTATAATTTACACATAAAAACCCCTGAACATTTGCAATGTTATTAATCCACAATGAAAAACTTCCCAGGTTTGACATGAATAGGAACCTTCTGGGGTTTATTTTTTGTTTAATATTGATTCCAGGTTTACCTGGCCACTGCTGAGTTTGGACTAAACTGTGTTGAGGCCTCTGGAGGGTACTTCCACATGGCCAACATTTTCTTCCACCAGAATAAAATGGATGCAGCAAACTCGCTCTATACCGAGGTTGGTAGAACAAAACATCATCCTCTGGGGTTTTCTCAGCTTTTTTTTTTGTGCTCTTTCCAATGTTTTTTCCATTTCCCTTCAATGGGATGATGACCATATCAAGTGCCAGTGTTGCTTTTTAGGATCAACCCCAGAAACCCTTTTCATACTTAAATAATTCTCTGAGTTAAAACCAGACGACATTAATCCTGTAATCAGTTCTAAATTCTTAATAAACTGTCTTCAGTTTGGGCAGCCAAACCTTGCTAAAAATCAGCTTTGCTACCAAATTCCCCGTGCCAGAGGTTGGAGTCCCACCAGCACAGAGGGTCTCCGAGGAGTTCCCAAAGCCAGGGAAGAGTGGGATACAAACAAAATTTACACTGGGAATCAATGAAAAGTCATACTGATAAAAGCTTTTCAGAAAGGATTGCTCAAGCAGGGAAAGTAATAATTATCCAATTGATTTAATAACTAAAAAAAAAAAGAGCTTTAATTTGTTTAAAGCAATTTTTGTAGAAATAAGGTGCTGGGAGCTCCAAAATCCACCACCATTCCTGTCCCAAACTTGAACTCAACTAGCTTTTGGTGAATATTTTGGTTAGATTTGTTCGAGTTAGGTGAAAATCCCCAATCAGCTGGGGCTGGGGGCGTGGAGCGAGGAGCAGCACGATCCCTCCGGGAACATCCAGCCCAGCTCAGTGCCCCGCAGGCACGCGGAGGGGACGCGCCGTGCAGGGACATTGTTTGGAGAACAACCGAATACCAGGGACTCACAGGAGTGAAATAATTCCCGTGCTTCCTGCCAGGTGAGCAGCCTCTGGCACGGCTGGCTGCTGCTCGCCCTGCACAGGCACCAGCGAGCGCTCCGGGCCCGCGCGGAGGCGTCGCCGTTCTCCGAGGATGAGGAAGGCGTCGAGGACGGGATGAGTAAGAGCTGCCATTGCTCCAAAACCTTCGGGAGGTGGGGGGTCAAAGAGTCCCTGCACCCTACTGATGGTGTTGGCAGCACTGGGGTGTTTGCAGAGGCTGAATGTAATGGGGTGCTGGGGGTTGTTGGTGTTGGTGCTGGGCAGATTGGCACAGGCCGCTTCAGGATGTTCTGTGGAAACCCAGCTGGGCCTTTCTGTTTGCATTCGCTGTTTCACAGCTCCCTTGGCACTGACTGGAGCAAAGCAAGGTTTGATTCATGGAACCATGGAGCCTTTTGGGTTAGAAAGGACCTTTGAGATCATCGAGTCCAAGCATTCCTCCAGCGCTGTCCTGTTCACCACTAACCCACATCCCAAATGCCACATCCACACGTTTTCTGAACTCTTCCAGGCATGGTGACTCCACCATGCCCCTGAGCAGCCTCTTCCCATGCTTTACATGCCTTTCCATGAAAAAAATTCTTCCTAATACACAAAGTAAACCTCCCCTGATGCAATTTGATACCTGAACAGTCTCATTTCTCAGCAGCTCCTTCATCTCCCTTTAATAATGGATGTGACATTTCAGCTCACTTAGGCGGGGGTACAGCTCCCTCCTGGAGCAGTAGGACACAATGGAACAGCCAGTACAGATAATTGGATGTATTAATCTGGAGAACACTCTTGGGAGAAAGGCTGGGGAGTCTCTTGTTGGCACATAAAGGTGTAGAAAGCATCAGTGTGCCCCTGGTGCTACCTCGGGCTCTGCTGAAGCCAGACCAGGCTCTGATTCTTGGCTCCTTTCTACCATCTGTGCTAAAAAGGACATTGTCAGGAAAAGGAGTAACCATTTCTCTCCCTGGAATGTTCAAGGTCAGGCTGGACAGGGCTTGGAGCAACCTGGTCTAGTGGAAACTGTCCCTGCCCATGGCCGGGGGTTGGAATGAGATGGTCTTTAAGGTCCCTTCCAACCCAAAGCAGTCTGGGATTCTGTGATTATAAGAGAAACATTTCTGTGAATCCCATTTCCTGGCGCCAACTCCATCAGGAGTTCCCAGAGTAGGAAGAACACCAAGGCAGGACTTCAGGAGAACGTCTTTGGTGCGACAGGAGTAGAAAAGTAGTTCTTTTCCTGCAGCTCTTGTGACTCCACATCCTCTCTAAAGGCTGATCAACACCAACACTGACTGGATGAAAAGAGTCCTGCTCATGGGCTTGGAATTTGCATGAGGCTGGGATCATAGAATCCCAGACTGGTTTGGGTGGGAAGGACCTTGAAGTCCACCTGATTCCACCCCCTGCCATGGGCAGGGACACATTCCACTGTCCCAGGGTGCTCCAAGCCGTGTCCAACCTGGCCTTGGACACTGCCAGGGATCCAGGGGCAGCCACAGCTTCTCTGGGCACCCTGTGCCAGGGCCTCCCCACCCTCACACCACGTTGATGTTTGTAGTAGAAATGCTTTGCTGTCTAGAAGAGCCAGTTGGGCAGTTTTGATTCTGTTGTCTTGCACAAATGCATCCATCAGGATCTTTTCTTTCTCCGTGCAGCCGAAGCACAGCACGAGGAAGGAACGCGGGTGCTGTGGGCGGTGCTGAAGCTCCGGGAAGAGGGACCACTGCAGCACCCCGGGGAAACAGCCCGAGTGCTGCATGCCCTGGCCATGATCCACTACCTGGGCCGGGATTTAGCCAAGGTAGGTTGTGTCTGAAAGGGTTCAGGAGAATTGGCCAACTGCCCTAGGGGTCATCCTATCTCCTGGGCTTCTTGTTCCCCAGCACCAGTGACCGAGGACAAAGCGCCTCGTAGCTCTCAAACCAAGGGCTTGGGGGGGATATTTGGAGGAAATCCTTCCCTGTGAGTGTGGGAAGGCCCTGGCACAGGGTGCCCAGAGAAGCTGTGGCTGCCCCTGGATCCCTGGAAGTGTCCAAGGCCAGGCTGGACAGGGCTTAGAGCAGCCTGGGACAGTGGAATTTGTCCCTGCCATGGAACATAAGATCAGCTTTAAAGTCCCCTGCAAGCCAAACTATTCCATGATTCTGTGACCTGCACTCTGTTAAGGCTGACAATCCTGCTGGATGTGTTTGGTCTCTGCCAGGCCAGTGGATCCTGCAGTTGTCCACATTTTCTGGGTTCATCCTTTATCTGGGCAGTGTAGCTGCCTTTAGACCTGAGCTCAGGAGTTACACAGAGAGCAAGACCTGAGGCTCACAGACCTGTCCTTGAGCCAGACCTCGCTGAGTTCAAGGTTCAGTCTATTGGAGTCTGTAATTCCCATTTGGTATCTGCATTCCTGTATCTTTCTGGCTGAAAAATTCCCAGGGAACTGGTAACTTCTGCACTTTACCAAGAATTGATTTTGAGGAAGGGCTGAGTAGAAACCATTTGGAAATCAGGCCCCTCTCTTTGGGATCAGAGCTCAAAACCCTGAGTTTGTTCAGCCTGGGATTTGAGGAGTGAAAATACAGATGGTGAACAATACTGTGTTGAAATATTAATGGTCTCTTCATTGTGTTATAGAAAGCCACAACTGTGGGAGTGTTTGGGGGACACAAACGAATTCAAATTACAAAAAAGACAAAGCTTTATAATCATGAGAGTGTCTAATCCCTGGAAGGGCTACCAAGGGAAATAATTTAATTCCGTATCAAGAGAAATGAAGGATTTAGTTGAGTCAGTACAGCTGGGTCTTTTCCCCTGAAACAGCTTTGGGATTGTTCAGAGGAGCTGTGTTAGACAGGAGGTGATGTCCAGCACGGGGGGCTGGGGTCAGTAATCCCCTGTCTGCACCACTGGATCCTAAATATGGGATCTGCTGGCAGCTCTAGGCTCTCCTGTAAAGCAGCTTGTACAGGTCACCTCGGAAAGGGAGCCTGGGTCTGCTCCAGGCTGCTCCTGCACTGAGCCTCAGCAGGTATTTAAATACCCCGTGAGAAACTCCAAACTCCTGACAACTCTGGGTGTTTCTTCTGCCCCATTCCAGGCCCGGGAGGCAGGGATGAAAGCCTTCGACCTGGTCAAGCAGCTGCCCCAGCAAGACTCTCTAGAAACCATCGGTCACCTGCTGGAGCTGATTAATGCCCAGTTCTCCCACACCACATAAAAACTGGCTCTGCCAGAGCCAGGTGTTTGGCCAGGTTCTCTCTTATCCAGGTTCCTGCACACCACGAGCGTCGCAAGCCCTGGGTCCTTCCTGCAGCTGCCTCTTTCCAGCTGTGTCCCTGGCTGTCCCAAACTGTTTGGAAAATAAACATTTTGGTCTGAGTTAATCTTCATGTGCTGCTCCCCCTCTGTAACCTCTCAGAGAGTAACAGCACCAGGGTGAGAAACAAAAGCACCACAAACACACTGAATAAATCATTTATTGACCAGCTTGGGAATGAGCAAACAGCCTCTCACAGCCTCGTGGTGGTTGTCCAGGAGCCAAGCCGAGCTCTGGTGTGTTTCTTACTGGTTTCCTGGCTTTGCTTGCCAGCTCTGCTACCAAATTCAAGTCATGGAATAGTTTGGCTTGCAGGGAACTTTAAAGCTGATCTTGTGTCCCATGGAGGGACAGGAGAGGGACACAGAGAAGGCTCCTGGGGATCTGGTTGGGCTTGACAAGGCATTGCAGCTCCCTGCAGAGCCCCTCCAACTCCAAACCAATTTCCAGAAAATCCCAGACTGGTTTGGGATGGGATGGACCTTAAAACTCATCCCACTTCACCCCCTGCCATGGACAGGGACTCCTTCCACCAGGACAGGTGCTCAGAATTCTCCCTTTCTGCAGACTTCTCATAGCTCTGGGCACTGAGAGACTCCTTTGTTCCATTTCCATGGGAAGAACTTCCATCTGGAGGGACCGTGGGAGGCATGAGGGACTCTATGGAAAGGGTGAAAAGGAGATGAAGTTTCCTCCTGGCAGAGAGCTGACATCCCCTTGGAGCTGCCACCCCAAGGCCCATTCCCTGCTGCTCCTGCCCCAGGGAACAACGAGACCCCTGGGGACAGAGGGGACCCTGCTGGGGAGGGACAGGGACACCAGAGCAGGGCCAGCCAGAGGAAGGCTCCGGAGGCCGTGGGGAGTGTGGGGAGCACGGGGCAGCCGCCGGAGCTCAGGATCCCTCACGGCTGGGAAAGGGGAGAAGGGAATCTCGGCCTGTGCTGGGCTGAGCCCCGAGCTCCCATTAAGGCTCATTTACCTCAGGAGGATTTATGAGGGTGTTTAGCTGCCTTGCTGAGTTGGGCCGGAGTCAAGCGCGCTTTGTAAACGCTTCGTCAAGCTGGGGCCTGAGCAATTAGCAGAGGGATTGCTGCTGCTGGAGACGGGAAAACCGCAGGTTCAGCCACGTTCCATTCCAGGGGCTGGGATAAGGGAGCTCGGGGTGCACGGCACAGGCCTGGGGAGGGGCTGGGAGAGCTCCCAGCGCTCCTGTGGGAGATGCTGGTGGTCTCTCTGCCTCACCAGGAGGGGAATAACCACCTCCATGGGGTGGGGGATGCTGGGGGGCTGTGCCTGCTGGCACAGTGCCCCAGGGCACAAGGATTTGGGTCACCAGGGATTTGGAGCTCGGTCACAGCTGTAATCCTTCCAGTGCTCCCAGGCTGAGCCTGTGGGGCCGTGTGGCTGCTCTGGGTGTTCAACAAAACAAACCCAGCCTGGAAATGAAGTTTGTGCAGGGCTGAGCATCTCCTGGAGCCAGGAATGAAACAGCAGTGAGGAAAGGAGCCCTGGGCACAGAAAGAACATTCTGGGTAGTTTTAAAAGACACTATGAGAGCAATTTCCTACAACAGCCGTGCCCAGCATGTGCCCTGCAGGGCAAAGAGCTGCTTCAATAAATAGAAAAAAAAGCCTGAAGTGACCAAGATCAGCATTTCTTTGCCCCAAAGTGTTCGGGCTTGCAGTTCTTGGCACCTTCTCGGCTCAAGAGGAAAAAACCAAATCCACAGAGCAGCAGCAACCTCCTCCCTCCCCTCCCTTGCTCAGGTGCTCGTGGCACGACCAAGGCTCTGTCCTGGGCCAGGGGAGGTTTGGGATCCTCAGGGCAGGACAGCTCCAGCCAGGTCCCCCCGCCCCGTGATCCCAGCCCAGGCTGCTCCAGGCAATTAAAACCTGGTCATACACCCAGAGCAGGTATTTTGCAACCAGGTGAGGCTTTTTCCTGTGGTGGAAAAGCTTTGCAGGGACACGCACTCCCAGACTGCTCCCCCCACCCCTGGCAGGGCAGGGAAAGTCCGGCTGCGAGAAATAAAGGCACAGGACACCGGGGTTGGGTGGCTGCTCACATTCTCCTTTATTGTTCACACCACACACCTTCCCCTTGGCACTTCACTGCAGGGATTTGCTTAAAAAAAAACCCACACACACCCCCACAGCTCTGGCGCGGCCGTGCCACCACCAGCTGAGCACGGGAATTTTAAAGAGATTTATTTTACACTCCCCCAACCTTTATTTTCTTTCATGTGTGGTCAAGTGTCATCACTTTCAAACCAGACAAATAAATTAAAAAAAAAAAAGATACTATTAAAAAAAAACAAAAACAAAAAACAACCCTCCCTGTGGCTTTGGGAAAGTGCCAGGAGCTCCCACACCAGCTGCACTCAGGGAAATGCTTTTTTTTTTGTGTGTTTTCAGTTTTGTTTGAAAAGGACAGTATTTCTCATGTGTATTTTTTTGTTTAATATACTATAGCCTGAAATTCAGTGCAATAGATACAACTACAGTGCAGAACTATACAAAAGTCATCCTAACCATGTACAAGCTTTTTTTTTTCCTTAGTTGCTATAGAAACTATAACCTTTTTCTGTACCTTTTTGTATACATTATACAGTGTGAATATACTCCAAGAATATTTACAGTACTTGGCTTGTCAAATCAGAAAACACTATAACTTAAATGTCTACTATTAACAACCATTGAACAAAAATATATATAATATAAATATCTTCCAGTCTATACACAGAGCAGGAAACGGCTGTGTCCATGCAGTGCTGGGTTTTGGTGAGTCCTGGGATGGGGGTGGTGATGGAGGGGGATGTTGTCGTGTGCGGCTGCCGCTGGCGCTTCACTGTCGGGCAAATATTGCCGAGATTAATCCCAAAATTCAACAAGAACACATCCCCCCCTCTCCCGTTTTCCCCTCCCAGCTGGAATTCAGGCGAAAGGAGAGGAGCCTGCGACAAGGGATTGACCTTTCCAACCGATCCATCCGGACGGCTCCGTCCTCCGCGCTGCCCCGGGCGGGAGGTCCCCGTCCATGAACCCACCGCGGGGCTTGAAATCAAGGAGACTTTAAAAAAAGTGACTCATTTTCTTGGTAGTTTTTTTTTAAAAAAAATATTAGATTTAGTCAATTTACGTGATTTTTTTTTTCTTTCCTCTATGATTAGAACGTTAAAAAATAAGTTTCCAGCTTTTTAAAAACTTCCTCTACGTGATTTTTCCGTTAAATAACTATCGCGTCGTTAATAAAAAACAGGGAATTGCCCTCCTGCTGATGGGGGCGGCGTGGCTGGGTTTTAAAACACCTATTGGCTTTGAAATCCTGGACGCGAAACCAGCTAAAAAATAAAATAAAATAAAAATCATTCCTAGCAGAGAAAAAAAAAAATAAAATAGGTCAGTCTGTCCCCAGTAAACCACTGGGGGAGGCTGGAGAAGGGGCATCAGAGCCGGAACCCCCCCACTCCCCTCCTGCCTGGGGTCTGTACAAAGTGTTTTAAAAAGTCCCCCCGGGTGCGGGGGGCGGTGGCGCCGGGGGTCCCGGTTACACCTGCGAGTCAGCGCCCAGGCTGTGGAACTCGTCCGGGGTCTTGTCGCTCTGGCCGCCCCCACCCTGCCGGAAGCCCGAGGCGATCTCGTCGAAGGTCCGGCCTTTGGTCTCCGGCACCTTGAAGTAGGTGAAGATGAAGAAGAGCACGAGCAGCACCGTGAAGATGATGAAGACGTAGGAGCCGCAGAGTTGCTGGGATTGGAGGGAAAGGGGGAGGTGAGCGCGTGGATGGATGGAGGTCACAGAGTCACGGAGTTGCTGAGGTTTGAAAAGCCCGCCGCGATCGAGTCCAACCACCAGCCCAGCACTGCCAGGTCCGCCCCTAAGCCATGTCCCCAAGTACCACATCCACGTGTTTTTGAGCACTTCAGGGATGGTGACTCCACCACCTCCCTGACCACATTTTCCATGAAGAAATTTTCTCAATATCCAATCTAAACCTCCCCTGGAACACTTTGGGGCCGTTTCCTCTCATCCTGTCCCTTGTTTCCTGGGAGCAGCGCCTGACTCCTGCCAGCTGCACCTTCCTGTCAGGGAGTTGTGGAGAGCTGAGGGAGCTGGGGGGCTGAGCCTCCTTTTCTCCAGGCTGAGCCCTCCCAGCTCCCTCAGCTGCTCCTGGTGCTCCAGACCCTTCCCCAGCTCCCTCCTCATCTCTGGACTCAGAGTGATGGGCCATGGCTGAAGGCCCACATCATGCCCACACCTGCCATGGCCACCCAAGACCCAGGTCCTCCTTTCAAGGAACATCTCAAGTTCCACAAGGAACATTGAGGCCCCGAGTCCTTCTTCCCAAGGGATCTTAACCCAACCAAATCACCTCAGCCCAGGTTTTAGGGCTCAAGGGTGTGGCCCTGGAATTCAACACAGGGATCCAGCAGCAGGATTTGGCACCAAGATCTGACACCAGGACCCCACACCAAAATCTGGCAATGAGATCCAGCACCAGGAACCAGCACCCAGACTTGGGATTTGGATTTGGCAGCAGGATTCAGCAATGGATGGGATCCTGCACTGGAGTCTGGCACAGGGATCCAGCACCAGGATCCAGCTGGACACTGTTTCCATCCCTGATCCAGAACTGGGATCTGGATCCACCCGGAACCAACAGTCTGAGGGGGTGGGACTGAGACTCCCCTGGATTCCTGGGATCCCCTGGGACTCCCAGATTCCCGTGCCCCCAGTCACAGGCCCCACTCCCCCCGTATCCCAGCTGTGATTACCGCGATGTACTGGAAGCCCATTCCCACGATGAAGTTGGAGGTCCAGTTGGAGAGCCCAGCCACGGCGAAGGCGGCGGGACGGGGGCCTTGGCTGAACAGCTCCGCCACGATGAACCACGGGATGGGGCCTGGGCCGATCTCAAAGAAGGCCACAAACCCAAAGATGGCCACAATGCTGAGGTAGGACATCCAGGGCATTTGGTCCTAGGCCAAGGGAGAGGAAGAAGGTCGGTGCCGTGAAGGGGACACAGCACCTGGACACCTCAGCTGGTGCTGGCAGAGGAGCCATGAGCTGGAAACCAGAATTCTGGGAGCTCAGGAGAGATGTGACAATGGGGACTGAGGGCTCAGCCATCAACTCAAGGAGGAATAAGTCCTTCCTCCTCTCCAACCATCCCTCCTCAACCTTCTCCTCCTCCTCCCCAGCACTCACCAGCAGTGTGAGGGCGATGGTCATGAGGATGGCACACCCGGCCATCCCCGCCAGCCCGATGAGGTGCAGGGTCCTGCGCCCAGCTCGCTCCACCACGAACAGCTGTGGGAAGGACACGGACCATCAGCACCTCCCCAGCCTGCAGGAGAGGCCCCTTCTCCCACCTTCCCTGGAGAGACCCCAGGGGGCCAAAACTCACCGAGACCACTGTGAAGGCTGTGTTCACCACACCAGAGCCAATGGTGGCGTAGACAGGCTGCTCCACCCCTGACTTCTCGAAGATGCTGGTGGAGTAGTAGAAGACCTAAAAAAGGCAGGGAGGTGCCACAAGTTAGGTCCTGGAGCTCTGGGTCAACCAAGGCAACCCCTGGCACTCAGACCCCAGCCAGGCTCACCGCATTGATCCCTGAGAGCTGCTGGGAGAGCTGCAGCACGATGGCGATGAGGATGGGCTGGCGGTACATGGGCGAGCGGAACAGCTCCATGATGGTGACCTTCTTCTCCCTCATCATCTGCCGGCTCTCCTCCTTCATCTCCTGCAGGTCGCTGCTCACGTCTGTCGTGCCCCGCAGCTTCTTGAGGACTGAGAGGGAGAGGTGGGGTCAGGAGACGCCGAGGACCCTCCGGAGTGGCAGGATGGGCCCTGCAGAGGAGTCACTCACCACTCTTGGCTTTGTTCTCCTCATTGCGGTTGATGAGCAGGAACCGGGGGCTCTCGGGGGCGAAGGGCAGGATGATGCACTGCAGCAGGGCAGGAACGAAGATGAAGCCCAGCAGCAGCGGCCAGAGAGAGTCGTTTCCCATGATCAAGTCCAAACCAAACACCTGAGGAGGAGGAGGAGGAGAGGGATTGAGCCACCCATCCCAGCTGGAAAAGTCCTGGTTGGACACAACTCTGCAACTCATGGTGCATTCCAAGCTGGGACATCCATTGGAGGGACTCCTGTGCCTCTTCTAGGTGGCCAGCAGATGTCAATATCCTGGTACTGCCCATCCCAACCTGTCAGATCCCACAGCATCCCTGCTCCTGCTGAGCTCCAGCTCCACCCCTCCACCCCAGCTCTGTCTGAAAGGCTGTGCAGATCCACAGCACCTCATCACTGCAGGCCCTGACGAGTGTCAGGGTCAAAAAAAGGGGGAACCCCTCCCAAAACGTTTTCCAGTGCTCACCTGTGCGATGAGGATGCCCAGGACGATGCCAAGCTGGTGGAAGGTCCCCAAGGCCCCCCGCAGGGCAGTGGGGGACACCTCGCCCACGTACATGGGCACGAAACCCGTGGTGAGGCCAGAGTAGAGGCCGATGATGAAGCGGCCGAGGATGAGCATCTCGAAGGAGAAAGCCATCTTGGAGAAGCCCATGAGAACAGCTGCCACGAAGGCGAGGATGTTGGACATCAGCATGGAATTGCGTCTGCAGAGGGACGGAGGAGAGAGGTGAGGAACACCAGGAGAACTCCAGCATCAGCCCTTGGCAGTCCTGGAATGCCAGGGTGAGGTGAGGCAGCACAACCTCCCCACTGAGGGATCCAGCAGGGATCCAGCAGGGATCCAGCAGGCTCAGAGCTCACCTTCCAAAGCGATTGACAAAGAGCCCCACCGAGAACGAGCCGATCATGCCCCCGACAGAGAAGATGGCAACAGAGAGTGACCAGAGCGTGGTGAGCGTGGCGGGGCTGATGGGCTCCTCGTATCGGTACAGCCACGTGCGGTTGTAGAAATCCTCAATCACCTGGAAAACGAGGAGAGAAACCAAACCACACGTCGGACCCGCCCCCGCTCCAGCCGTGCCACCAGCGGGACGAGTCCCCACGGCCACCGCGGCTCACAAGACAATGCGTCACCGCCACCGGAGCCGCCGGCCGAGGCTCGGCTCCAGCCCAAGGGAGGGAACCTGCTGGGATACGCGGGGGAAATGCAGCCGGACGGGTTCTGGGCTCGCCCTGCCTGGAGAGGCAGAGACAGCGCTGCCAAAACTCGCCGGGCGGGCACAGGGAGGTCACGCTGCTCCCCAGGGCAGGGCAGGAGCCAGAGATGCACTGGCCCCGTGGAGGAAGGGGAGGAACAGGGGGCAGTTCCCATCCCCTTGGATACTCCTGGAGTTGGATTTCCAGGGTTTGTTCCCCCCAAGAATTCCGTAACACACAATTTCTGCCGTGGTTCTACAGGACCGTGATGCCAACACCGGCCTTGGTGTGAGACACCAGGAACAGCCTGGTTTGTGAATTTTAGTGTGAATGCTACATTTTATAAAAATCTTGTATCTTCTTGCATAAATTTTGTATCTTTTTATACACAAAATGTATACACTTATATACAAATTATATACATTTATATACATTTTGTATACTTTTAATGTCTGTTTAAAGCCAGCCCATCACTGGCAGCTTCACCAAGTTCCTGTCCCTGCCCATGGCTGGGAAATGGCCTAAATGACCCTCTAAAGGTCCCTTCCAAACCAAATCCTTCAGAATACCATGATTTGAGGGTCACTCAGTCCCAAACCACCACAGCAGAGGGCTCCATAGCACCCCACCAAGCCCAGCTGGAAGGAGCAGAAATTCCAGAGATTCCCTGCTCTGCTGGGCTCCAGGTGGCTCCAAGATTTCACTGCTCTGAAGGGTTTCACTCCCAATTCACTGTTTACACCACCCTGCTTCACTTTCCACTTTTCCTATCAATCCAAGCCCAAACAGGAGCCCTGGCAGAGACAGCACAAGAGATACACACTGGGCTGGGTACAAGTCCCAATAGCATCGTTATTTTTCCAAGTTGTTCCTTTTCCAAAGCATGTAAACCACTAGAATTTCCATATTTAAGTGATTTTGTTCCCTCCTGTTTCACCTGGAGGTTTGGATGCTTTTCCCTCTTTTCCCATTATCCCCAGAATAAATAATTAATTGGATTATTGAAGAAGTCTGGGCTGGCTCAGGCTCTCAGTAGGGCCAGGGGGTCTCTGAAAATAACATCCCATCCTACCCCTTACTCCTGAAAAAAGGGGTGCTTGGAAGAATCCAAAGGTTTTTTTGGGAGAGATGAAAAATGGGTTTAAAGGGAGAAGAGTGAAAAAAAAATTGGTTTCCCCAAAACTGGGGCTTCCCTCCCTTTCCAGCTGAGCATTGTGATGCATCCCCGTCCTGCAGCTCCACGAATCCCAACACCAGTGCATCCCAACCCTGTGCCCTGATGCATCCCAATGCATCCCCATCCCAAATCTGCATCCCGGCCCTTCACTCCAGTTTATCCCAGTGCATCCCCATCCTGTGCCCCAGTGCATCCTGAGGCATTCCTGTCCCAGTTCTGCACCTGCATCCCCATCCTGTGGCCCAGTTTATCCCAGTGCACCCCCATTCCAAGTCCAGTGCATTCTAGTCCTGCACAGTAACGTGTCCCCATCCCAATCCCACGCTTTACGTGTCCCAGTCTCACGCTTTACGTGTCCCCATCCCAATCCCACGCTTTACGTGTCCCCATCCCAATCCCACGCTTTACGTGTCCCCATCCCAATCCCACGCTTTACGTGTCCCCATTCTCAAAGCTGGGATGACCCCCCATGTCCAGCACATCCTGCTGCCCAGGACAACCCTCATCCCACCTCCCCTCGAGCTCCCACACAGAGCATCCCAAATCCTTCCCCCTAAACACCGGAGACTTGTCCTGCACCAGGTGACTCCTCCCAGCCTGAGCCCAAGGGATTCATCCCCAAAATCATGAGGAAAACTGTGGCAACAGCCGTCAGGAGGGTCTGGATTTGCTGGGGGCACTGGAGCTCAGTCCCACGGGAAGCTCACAGATCCCTGTCTGTGTCACCCACAGCAGCCAGCTGGGAGAGGACGGAGAGAAATCCTTCGGTCCGGGCAAACAAAGCTCCTCCTGGGATGTGGCTCCAACCAGGGTGGTGATCACAGCATTCCTGCTTCCCACGGTGCCAGAGCTCAGGGAAAATGAGGGCAGGTGCTGGGGAGCAGCTCCTCAGTGCAGTCCCAGGGATTTCCCAGCTCCAACAATGCTGCTCCATCACCCGTCTCCCAGGCAGGGCCATCCCAGAATGAACATCCCCAATGTCTGACCAGTCCATGTGAAGGCAAGGAGGCATCGGGATACTTCAGGAGGCTGATTCCTTCAGCAGCACCCTGCAGGTTCTGGGTGGGAGCTGCAGCCTCCAGGCACGGGAATGGAACCCCGGGATTCAATGCTACGTAAACTCGAACAAATTCCTGCCTTTTTCGTCTTCCCACACTGATGGGGCCTGGGGAGTTCTTCCGAGGGTCTTCTCTCCCACAAGTTTTCTGTGCTTGAAGCGACATTCCAGAGCCACTCACTGGGATGGGATTAAACTCTGGCAGCTGGATCCTGCCCCAGTGGGTTGAATTCTTTGGGGTGGTGACACTCAGGTGGTGACACTCCGCTCCCACAGAGCCAAGGCTGTCCCTCCACACCTTATCCCAGCACAAGAGCTGTGCCCAGGGAACACCACGAGCACCACATGGCAATTCTGAGCTAATTTTCCAAGTTTTTAACACCTCAAACAGCCACCAACTTTGGGAAAAGTCATGTTTTCCATGGACCATGGGGGGTATCTACCAGCAGCTGGAGGGTCCTGGCACTACATTAGGGGAGGAGCCAACACCTCCTGCACTCCATCCCCCTTACAGCCCTTCCCAGCCAACCCCCTCTCCTGCCAGGATATTGTGCCAGGATGCAAAACTCCAGCACAGAGCTCCCAGTCCGAGCAGCCACTCGGGATGACTCAAACCTTAATTAACTCCCAGACCTTCGCTAAGAGCCCAGCCGAGGTTAAAAGTTCCACCGGCCCCACCCAGAGAGCATCCTGCAGGCACTGCCGGCATTTTTCCCAACCAAAAAAATGCCGAGCAAGGAGGAAACAAATTCTCCCGGGAAGGCTGGAGCTAAATAACTCCCTCTGAAATCCCATTACAGCCCTAAGCTGCCTAGCGGGATGTACTATTTTAGCCAGGCTGGCAGCAGAGGCTGGTTTGTTTTCGGACACAGGAGGGGGGGGGTGTGGAATTTTGTGACAGAGGGGCTGGAATTTCCCTCTGGAGGGTTCTGGGAGCACTCACCTTCTGCGGGGCGTTGATGACACCGGTGTTGTACCCAAACTGGAGGGAGCCCAGCACTGCTCCTCCCACAGCCAGCATCAGGCGAGCCGTCATCTGCCCAAAAACAGGGAAAAGGGGTTAAATCTGGGATCCTGCAGCCCTGTCTCCCCCACCAGAGTGACCCCAGGGGATGCTGGGGAGGTGGGGAGTATGAACATTCAGGAGAAAAGAGAAAACTCAACTTTTTTTGGTGCTAAGGGGGAAAAATAATTACAAAAATGTCATTTGGGGGGGTTAAAAAAAAAAACCCCACAGTTTGGGGGATTCCAGGAATTTCGGGCCTGGAGTGGGCTGGAGGTGTTATCTGGGCTCCGAGTGACCGCCAGGCTCCGGGCCAGCGCCGGCTGCTCCCGGGGCACAGCGGAGCCTCCGGGCCGAGGATGCTCCGGGAAGCCGCCACTAACGAAGGTTTCCCATCGGAGTCTAATTAAGAGTCCCCGAGCAAAATCGTGGTTAGTTGGCCAAGCCTTGCCGGGCCTCCTCTTCCTCCCGCCCGAGCCGGAGCAACAATCAGAGCCTTGTTCGGGAGCGGGGTCAGGGCAGGCCAGCGCTTGGGCCACCTTCGTTAGCGGCCCAATTATCCCAGGCAGGAGATTTTCCCGGCACTAGAACCAGGATCCGACATTCCCACTTAATCAGCTTTGGGATGAGCCACGTGAAATTTATAAACTCCTTAATTTGAAAGGGGTGGGGGGTGGTCCCTCCCTGTAACCCCAAGGATGCTCCCATGGTGTCTTGGATTAACGTCCCCAAGGGATCAATGCCTCACATCCCATCTAAGTGAGGAGGGGTTACTCCAATTCCCCCCCCAAAAAGGGTATTTTTTATATTTAAGAACCACTTTCCTCTTTCTTTTAATAAATAATGGAATTAATGCTGCTCCCTGACCTCGCCACTCCGGCCACCGCCTCCCTCCGCGTGAAAGTTCCCAGGGAAAAAGCAGAGGGAATGAAGCCAGCCCCGTTAATGAAGCTCATTAATTAGGCTTGGCCCCAACACAACTAATCAGGGAGGGTTTGGCACTTGGATGCAGTCGGTGCTTCGGAATAAATCCACCCCGAGGAGAAAGCGCCGCGTTTGGGAGGGCACGAAGGGGCTGGGAAGTCGGTGGTGTCCCAAAAAAAAAAAAAAACAACAGGAAAAGCCCCAAAAACACCACAATTCCAACTGTGACCTCATCCATCCCCCAAAAACCCAGGATGGGAATGCTGAAAGCACCTGTTGCTTGGAGAAACCTTATTAAAAAATGAGGGATTTGGGGGATTTGAGTGGGTTTGGGGGGAATTGGGAGGTTTGGGGTGATTTTCTTTTGCTTTTTGAGGATCTCCCTGATTTGTTTGGGTCCTGATTTTGCCTTTTCCTGGCTAAAGGGCAGCCCGGGTAGGGCGAGCACAGGTGAGTCACGGCTGCAGGGATGGGGATGCGGCAGCCGGGTGAACTTTGCTCCAGGAAGGTGAGAGGTAACAACACCTTGATGCTCCCACACCAGCCATTACCCAAAAAAACAAAAAATTAAATTCATTTTTCTATTTTAACATTGAGGAAAAAAAGGAACTTTTCATGGCTACTTTAAAAAAAAAAAAAAAAGGATTTTTGGATTAAATTCCAGAAAAAAAAAAAAAAAAAGGATTTTTGGATTAAATTCCAGAAAAAAAAAAAAAAAAAGGATTTTTGGATTAAATTCCAGAAAAAAAAAAAAAAAAACTAACAAAAAAACTCCTTGTATTTTGATTAAATTCCAGCAGCTTGAAGAGATGAAAAGGTGAAACTCTCAGGAAAATTGCTTTTTGGAGGCTCTTCCCGGGTAGGGTCAGGATGAGTTAGCTCCTCCTGCTCCCTTCCCAGTTCCAAACATGCTTCCCAGTTCCCATCCGGGAGCCTTTCGGCTTGAACTTCGCCATTAAAGGCAAGTTTTGGGGGAAAAAAATTAATTAAATAAAGTAAAAGTCGATTTTTTTAAGGGCAGCTTTGCCCAGGCAGCTCCTGCCAAACCCCACGTGGGGCTGTGGGGAGATTTTTTTTTTTAACTCCTTGCAGGAAAAAGCAGCTTTATCAAGAATTTTGGGACAAATTCCCTTTTATTTCCACAAAATAAACTTATTTACGCTCAGCTAGGCCCCAAACTCCTGGTTTTACCCCGAATAATTCCTCTGTGTTATAAGAAAGCCAGATTTTAATAAATTTATAGCATTTGTTTTCTTTTTGGCTGCTTCCTGCTTCCTCCCCAGCACCAACACGGAAGCCAGGACGCTCTGAGGAGCTGGGGGGGGACAACAGGGCCCCCCCAAACCTCTGCCTTGGGCTTTACAACTCTATTTTTAACCCTTTTTTTTTTTTCATCCTCCAGCCTGGAAGGACTTTGGGATACAGCCCACCCCATGGATCAAGGGAATATTTAATCCCTTCAAAAGAAAAGCAATAATAACAATATTAAAATATTAATATAAAGGTATTAAAAGGATGGCCCAGCAGGGACTTCCAACTGTTTTCACTCCAGCATGGAGAATTTGGGTTGCTGCTGCCTCGTGGAAAAGGGGAATTCATAATTCTGTCAAAATAACACTAAAAAAAGTGTCCCAGAAGGGAATTTCAACTTTCTTTACTCCAGTGCAGAAGGATTTGAGCAATTTTGGGACACTGATCGTCTCATGGATCAAGTGAATTCATAACTCCTTTTAAAGCAAATTAGCAATAGCATGAAAAAAACAAAGGTCCCAGGAGGACATCCCATTTTTTTTACTCCAGCATGGAGGACTTTGGGATGCTGCTGCCTCATGAAACAAGGAAATTACTCATTCTTTTAAAACAATATTTTTTTTAAAAGAGTCTTAGGAGGGAATTCCAATTCTTTTTTCCCTCTGCCATGGAAGATTCAGGGATGCTCTCAGTCCTATGGAGCAAGAAAAATTAATAATGCCTTAAAAATCAAAATAAAAGTTAAAAAGGGGATGGGGGTCCCAGGAGGGAATTTTGGGAAGATCCACATGACGAAGACACCATTCAAATTATCCACGAGGATTTCAGGAGCAGCCCAGGGGCTGGCGATGGCAGAGGGGATGTGGGGAGTGGGTGCAGCCCCTTGCACACCCCTGGGGATGAGGGCACGTGGATAACGAGGCTGCAGCCGCCTCCCGGCCGGGGAAAAGCTCCGAAACCCAGGAAAAATCCACTCCAAACCCACAGCGGGGGGATTTACAGCCCGAGAATTTGGGGGATCGCGCCGGCACTGCGGGGACCGGGCGGGATTTGGGATGTGGGAGAGAAGCGGGGGGATGGGAAGAAGCACCGGAGTGGCGGAATTTGATTTTGTATTTATTTTTCTTCCCTGCTTAAAGGTCATCCAGGGACGGCGACAGATCCCAGCGAGTTTTGCAACTGCGACAAGCGCGGGAGACGGTTTTGCATGGAATCAGCTGGAAAAAACACAGGGAATGTCGTAGTCCCCGTCCCCCATCCTGAGTTAATAATATTAATTATTAAATATAAAGGGGGTTGGGGAGGGGAGTTTGTCCCCCACCTCCCCACCGCCAGCTGCTTCCATGAAAAATCCCTTTTTTCTCCACGCAAAACACACTCTGGATGGAAGTGTCGCCCATCAGCGCTCGGCAAATCATCCCTGTGATTAATTACCTTGACAAAAATTAATCATTTCTAACCCAAATCCGTGCAAGGCGGGGAGTTACGGAGCTGGAAAAGCAGCGGGAACGCGACTGCGGCTCCATTCGGGGAGCGGGGGGTTAAGCGCGCCGGGATTTCTCGGATATGAGACCAAATTTGTTTAATTCCTGCCCCCATCACCGCGCTGCCGGCGCGCACGTTCCCGGCTCCCACCCCAGTCCCACCACCCATCCTGGCAAACAGGCGCTGCGGGCGAGCAGGCTGGGAATAAAATCATTAAAAAATAGGATATATATATTAAAACGTGCATTAAAAATTAAGAAAATTGTGCATTTCGTGCTCCAAACAGGGGGGAAGCGGGGGCGGGAAGGAGGGACTTGTTTTCCAGGGAGCAAAATACCAAGAGGGATCGTTCCCGTCGCATCTTTAATTAGGATAAAATCGCGATTTTGGGGGGTTAATTACACTCCGTGCCGCCACGGAGCCAATTTCCCAACACATCCCTCCCCCCCACCAGAAAAACCAGCTGGATTTATCCCAACCATCCCCAGATGGAAATGTCCGGGGGGACGGGAATGTTTCCGTGGTTGGGATGAAGCAAAGGGGGGCTGATGTCAGTGATCTGCTGCAATTCACCATCGTTCTGGGCTTTCACCCCCCCAAGCTAATTATGAATTAATGAACTTAGGACGGGCCAGGAGGGTTGTTGGGGGATCCCGGCCACTGCCGAGCGGCGGGGAGAGCTCGGAGTGGTTAATAACTCACAGTTTGGGGCAAATTCACGGGAACTGGGTCAGGAGCCCCGGGCGGGACGCGCCCGGCCCGAACCCCAACACCGCGGGGGTCCGGGGGGTCCCGGCGGGGTCACCCCAACCTCGCACCCCCCAAACACACCCCAGCCCCCGCCGGGCTGCGGGGCCACCTCCCCCGAAACCGGGTCAAAAGCGACACTTTCGGCTCGGTCCCTCCGCCGTTCCGCCTTGCGGGCGGAAAGGGGAGCCCAGGAGCGGCCGCCGAGCGCGGGCGCCGAG
>VZTJ01001269.1:52805-63170 GCA_013397795.1 Orthonyx spaldingii
AAAGAAAAAAGAAAAATATTGAAAAATGGTGGGAAAAAGCGGCAAAAAAAATGATTAAAAAAGTTCCAAAACTAAAAAAAAAAAAATGCACCAAAAAAATGCACAAGCATTGAAAAAACACCCCAAAAGCACAAGAAATTGCTGTGCAATAATTGCAGCACAAATAGGTAAAAAAAGAAGGAAAATGGCAAAAAAATGGAAAAAAAGTTGGCCAACAGTTGCACAAAAATTGAAGAAAAAGGCAAGGTTTTTTTCTAAAAAAAGGAAATGAAAAATAAAACACAGAAATGTACAAAAAAAATTTTAAGGACCAGGGGAAAAAAGAAAAAATGCAAGTATTGCACCAAAAAAAAAAAAAAAAAAAAAAAAAAAAAAAAAAAAAAAAAAAAAAAAGAGCCACCAAAGGTGATTCAGGCATGGTATATGTTACACAGAAGACTATACAAATTCATCTCACTGTGTAAATANGAGAAGACCCCAGCCGCTTTTCCCCCTTTTTGGCCGTCCCGAGGGATCCTGCTGGGGTTTTGCCGACTCGGCATTCCCGGCGGGACCCCTCCCCGGCGCCGCGGGAATGCTGATGGAGAGAAACGGCCGGAGCGGGATAATCCCGGCGGGGCCGAGGGGCTGGAGGGGATTTAAGGGGATTTGCTGCGGGGAAAAGGGTTAAAATAACACCGGGGGGGGGCCGGGGGGAGCCCGGAGGCCACCGGGATGGGCTCGGCCATTCCAAGGAATCCCGGTTTTGCTGGGGATCGAGGCCGCAGGGGTGGGCTCGGGGAGGGGAGCTGTGTCCGGGACAGCGTCCGGGTGGGATCAGCCTCGCCGTGGGGTTGGGGTTCTGGTGGGCACCGAGGCCACAGGGATGGGCTCAGGGTGCTGGAGTGGTGCTGGAGGACAGGGAAAAAGGGATGGGATCAGCCTTGCCTTGGGAGCGGGGTTGTGTTGAGGACAGGAACACAGGGATGGGATAAACCCTTCTGTGGGATCAGGGGTTGTGTTGAGGACAAGGGATCCTAGGGATGGGATCAGTCTCCCCATGAATTCGGGATCGTGTTGAGGACGGGGACACAGGGATGGGATCAGCCTTTCCTTGGGATCAGGGTTGTGTGGAGGACAGGGAAAAAGGGATGGGATCAGCCTTTCCTTGGGATCAGGGTTGTGTGGAGGACAGGGAAAAAGGGATGGGATCAGCCTTTTGGTGGGATCAGGGGTGTGTCAAGGACAAGGGAAAAGGGATGGGATCAGTCCATGAATCCAGGATTGTCTTGAGGATAGGGGCACAGTGATGGGATCAGCCTTTCCTTGGGATTGGGATTGTGTTGAGGGCAAGGGGTCCTAGGGATGAGATCATTCTCTCCATGAATTCAGGATAATGTTGAGGACAGGGATGGGATCAGCTTTTCTGTGCGATCGGGGTTGTGTTTGAGGACAGGAAAAAGGGATGGGATCAGCCTTTCCTTGGGACCGGGGTTGTGTGGAGAACAGGAACACAGGGATGGGGTCAGCCTTTCCTTGGGATCAGGGTTGTGTGGAGGACAGGGACAAAAGGGATGGGATCAGCCTCTCCATCCTGACCCCCTTCCCCAGACCGGATTTCGGTTTTGCCGCCCCCAGCACAGCCCCCACCCCCCCCCGGGGGTGTCTCCTGCCCTCGTTCCCAGCAGACGAGGAAATCCAGGCTCCGGATCCCTTCTGTCCCTTCCTCACCGTGAGGAGCTCGTTATCTCCCGGCCTCTCCCATCCCAACCCAGTCGCACCCTCAGGAACACCGGGGACACGCAAGTCCCGGTGACGCACGGGATTTGGGGAGGGGATTTGGACACGGCTCCCAGTTTTTTCAGGCTGGAATCGCCTTTCCAGGGATGTTTTTTGGGGTATTAAAAACGGCATCACAGGATGGATCATGGGGGGAAATTTGTCTTTGCTAGGACATGATGCTGTAAACCAAAAGTCCTGGATTATCCCTCAAAATATAGGGAAACCTAAGAATTTGACCTCCAATGCTGAGCATCCTTGGGATGGAGTTAATCCCCTCCAGGGGGAATTTATTTCAATATTCCCAGTGTCCTCCAATGTGTTTGAGCCTCGAGGAGCTTTAAAACATTTCCCTGAGCAAACGAGTTGGGTTTTATCCTTTTGAAGTCCAACCAAAAATCCTCAAAAACAGAATTTCAGCAGCTCCATCATCCCAATTCCTCCAAATCCCCAAAAAAATCATGGGAAAAAATCTGCAGGAGTGCAGGATTCCAGTACAGCAACCCCAGCACCCGACAGCTGCACCAGCTGCCAACATCTGCCCGGCGCCACGCTCGGGTGATCCCTCCAGCATTCCAGGAATTGGGTCAATCCCGAGGGTTTTTCCTGGCGTGAGGTTCTTTGAAAGTCTGGGTTGAGCCGGGCTCGGTTCACCTGGAAAACCTCGGCCCAGGTGATGAAATTGGGGATAAAGTCCGTCCGGAAATGGGGTTTGTCATAAAACTGGGTTGGGCAACGGCGACACGACTTCCGCAGGGATTTCAGCCTTCCTCCAAGTGCCCTGGGTTGGTTTTCCATTGGGATTTTGAGCTGTTCCCATAAAGATTTTTGGCTCCTTATCTGGGGGATGCTCCTGGAGCCTCCTGCTCCAGCTCTAGGGATGAACAGAGCCCCTGAATATCCTTAATGTTTGGATTTAAGAGCTGGAGCTCCCTGCATTTCGCTTTTTATCCTGAAACCTGTATTAGTTAAACCCCAGGATTAGTAAAACCAGGATTAAAGTGCATTAAACCCTCCAGTCCTGGCGTTAGAGTGGAATGGAGAAAAGTTCCCTGTCTGGAAAAGAAGGAACGCTGATCCAAATAAAATCAATTATTACAATTTAATGTATCCCAATTAATAAATAAAAACTTTTCCAGCCCAGGCAGCGACTTCCTTGTCCTAAGCTGACCTGGTTTTGTTGGCTTTTCACTCAATAAACACAGCAAAGATGGGAAAACAAAGGGAATTCCTGGTTTATCCATGAAAAGGGGGAAAACTGCCCCCCGGTTTCAGAACTTCCCAAGGTGGATTTTCCATCTCATCCCTTATTTTGCATTTTTAGGGCACCACGACATGGATGAAAGCGTGGGGAGAAAAGAGGTTGGGGCTAAAAATAACCGAGTGAGTCACGGCCAGCCCTGGCAGTGTTGTGCCATCGGAGCCAGAGCCGAAATCCATGGGGAGAGAAGAGGCAAAATCCCATTTTCCCTTCAGCTTCACACGTTCGTGCATGAGGATTCCCAGTCCTTCTCCAAGAAGAAAGGAAAAGGGAGATAAATGGATATTTTTATACATTTATATATATTTAATCCTTCTTTTCACGTTCCGTAAAACCCCCTTGGATTTGCCAAACAACCCCTAAAACAGCCAAAACGGCAGAAAAAGGGGATTTCCCCCCCTCTTCCATAACGTTAGGATGAATTAATTCCCATTTGCCTGTGAATTTTCCCCTTGGGGAGCTATTTCTGGAGTGAAAGGCTGTTAATGACAACAATTAATCATTAATGATGATAAGCGGATAATGGCCACTCCCGTGGCTTCATTTGCAGGGATGTTCCCTTTTTTGTTCAATTTTTGGATTAATTCTTTGGTTTTATTTCATCCCGTTGCCTTGATGTGGAGGATGCCATGGGGGAGTTTTTCTGGGAGAGCTGCTGAGTTTTCGGGATTTTCAGTCCCTGGGATTTTCTCCGCCTGGGGAGGGAAAGGGTGGAACAGGGAGGGAAAAAAAAGGTGGGATAGGGACAAAAAAAGAGGTGGATTACAAAGGAAAAGAGTGGAATAAGGAGAAAATTGGTGGAATAGGGAGAAAAACAGAAAAAACGGGGAGGGAAAAAAGGTGGAATAGTGAGCGGGGGAAGTGAGACGGGCAAAAAATGATGAAAGAGGGAGAAAGGGTGAAATAGGAATTTTAAAAAAAGGTGGAATGGAAGGGAAATAAGAGCGGAATGAAGAAAATGAGGGGGATAATGGGGAGAAAATGGGTGGAACGGATTGAAAAAAGGGTGGAACAGGGAGAAAAAAGGAGGATTTGAGATAAAAAAGGGTGGAACAGAGAGCGGGGGGGAAAAAAGGGTGGGACTGAGAAAAAAGGTTGGATCGGAGACAATAAAGGTGGGATAAGGAGAAAGAAAAGGTGGGATAAGGAGGAGAAAAAAGGTGGAATAAGGAAGGGGGAAAAAGGTGTAATAGGGAGAAAATGGGTGGAACAGGGTGAAAATAGGTTGGAAAAGAGAAAAAAGGTGGAACACGGGGGGAGAGAGTGGATTAGCGAGAAAAAGGGCGGAACAAGGCCGCTTTTCCCTCTTTCTGCCACTCCCGGCACATTCCCAGGTCCCGGCCCTGGCCCGCGGCCGGAGCACGCGGGGCTTTGGGAGCAGGAGCCCTGCGAGGACGGGGAGGGGGTCCCAGAGCCCCCGGTACCCCAGGGAGCGTCCTCCCCTCCCCTCCCCGGTATCCCCATCCCGCCGGGAATCCACCCACGCCTGCCCAGATTTGGGAATTTTCCATGGTTTGGGGGGATTTTCCAGCAGCCCATCAGAGCATCCCACGGAGAAATGCAGAGTTTGCTCACGGAGGGGTGAATTTCTTTACGGGCACATTTGGATCTCCCTATCCCATATTCCCCACCAGGCTTGGAAAAATCCCTAAATCCCGATTTTTTTTTTTACTCAAAATAACCCAATTTGGCAAGCCCTGACAACCGTGGAGCTGCCGGTACAGAGGGATCCCTCTTCCACCCTTTGGCATCGCTGGAAAGGCTGACCATTCATGAGGAGCCTGGAAAAGGGCGGGGGAGGATTTTTGGGATGAGTTTTAGCGGATTTGGGGTCAGAGGGTGCATAAATGCTGGGTTTCAGGGTGGGAAGGTGAGCCCGGTGCTGTCGGAGGGTGCAGGGTGAGGTGTTCCACTGCGGATGGAGAAGGAGATCCCACCTTTTGGGACGCTCCACTTCCAATTAATTCATTTAATAATGATTTTCCTCTTCCCTCACCGGGTGCATTTTACCCCCTGGGCCCACCAGAAGCGTGTGGGTGCGAGTGGCTTTTTCCAAGCTGGAAAACACCAGGCAGGGAAAGAAAAGCCCCCAAAATCCTCATTTCTTCCATGAAAAACCCCTGAGGCTGCAGACAAGACGGGCTTTGCCTCCCCATCCCTTGCCGGACTGGGAAGTGCCCAGTTGAGCACTGGGAATGGGTCGGAGCAGGCTCCATGGGCAATTCCCGCCCTGCAGGAAGGAGGATTAATCCCCATTACCTAATTAACTGCCTGAATAATAATGAGTCAGGTATTCGTGTGTCATCAGCCCTCGGCTGCAGGGACATGTCGGAGGCGGCTCAGCAAATCCAGGAGTTAAAAATTCCTGCCATCCCTTTTTCCCGGGAGGGAGCAGCTCCGCAGGGCCGGGGGGTCCCTCCCGCCAGGACGCTGCAAATCAACTTTTTGGGATCGTTCTCCTTCCAGGATGGTGCAGTTTTGTTTTTGGGGAGGAATCATAATTCCAGGAAAAATTAAATTCAATTTTTTTGGGATCATTGTTCTCCCAGGATGGTGCAGTTTTATTTTAGGGGAGGGATCATAACTCCAGGAAAAATTAAATTCAATTTTTTGGGGATCATTGTTCTCCCAGAATGCTGCAGTTTTGTTTTTGGGGGGATCATAATTCCAGGAAAATGAAATCCAAATTTTTTGGGATCATTCTCCTTCCACAATGGTGCAGTTTTATTTTGGGGGAGGGATTATAATTCCAGGAAAAATGAAATTCAATTTTTTTGGGATCATTGTTCTCCCAGAATGCTGCAGTTTTATTTAGGGGGGGGAATCATAACTCCAGGAAAAATTAAATTCAAATTTTTGGGGGGATCGTTGTTCTCCCAGGATGGTGCAGTTTTATTTTGGGGGGATATCACCCTCCCAGGGTGACTGGATTTGATTTTTGTGGGGCCTCCCATCCTCCCAGAATGATACATTTTGATTTTTTTGAGGAATATCACCTTCCCAGTGTGATGCAATTTAAATTTGGGGTGGAACAGGAATTTCTGGGGAGTGTCACTCTCCCAGCACCAGACAATTTGAATTCTGAGTGGGTTGTAGCCCCCCCAGGACCCCACAACTTGAAATTTTGGAGGGATAGCCCCCAGCCAGGCTGATAAAATTTGACTTAGGGGGGTTCATTATCATCCCAGGATAATTCAATTCCGTCTGGGGGGGCATCACCCATCTAGGATAATGGAATTCGAGTTTTGGGGGATTATCATCATTCCAGGTCCATGCAAATTGATTTATGGGGAGGGGGGCATCCTCCCAGGGGGGTGAACTTTGGTTTTTGGGGGGACATAGCCCAGCCAGGACAATGCAAAGGGATTTCTGGGGGAGCTATCACCCTCCCACTGTGGTGAAAATTGATTTTTGGGGGGGCCTTGTGGGTTGCCAGGACAATGTAATTCAGTTTTGGGGGGATCATTTTCCTCCCAGGATGATGCAATTGGATATTTTGGGGATCATCACCCTCCCAGGACAACACAATTCAATTCAGGGGAGGGGGGTATCAGCATTCCAGGAGGATACAAATGGATTTTTCAGGAATAGCAGCCACCCAGGACAAGGCAACTTGATTTTTGTGAGGTTCTCCCAGCACCCCTCCACCTTCCAGAGCCTCACCCGCCCTCTCCATAACCCCGTTCCCCAAAGTCATGATTCAGCAGCTCCCAAGAAACCCAGGGGGCAGATTACGAACTCTTTTCCAAGCGGGAGAAGAAGAAAAGCCACGCCGATGGCTCGCTTCCAAAAAATCCCCAAACCTCCCCAAAAATGCCTCTGTCAGCTCAGGGATCTGTTGAAATGGTTTTTTTCTGCTTTACAAACAATCTGGAATAAAAGGTTGGATCATCATCCTCACCATCATTATTATTATTATTATTATTAATAATTATTATTATTGTTGTTGGTTTGTTGCTGCTGCTGTTGTTGCAGCATCGATGGGAGAGACAACACAGAGCTTTAAACCCTTTCCTCGTGGATCTGGGGAGGTTCTCCCTGGTTTTGGAGGTGAGACAAAGCTGTTGGGTGAAAGGGATGGAAAATATTCCCCAAAACTCTGGCCTGGGTTGGTTTTCTGGCAGTGCTGGGTCACCATCCCCCCGCTTCTCCCAATTAAAAGAATTAAGGGAAGGAAATTGGAAATGCGGCCCCCGCTGCCCCTCGTCGGGAGCAATTAAATCCCGCGGGTTAATGAGCAGGATTTAATTAGGGAAAGGGAAAGGCTCCACTCATTAGATGGAAGTGGAGACAACAGAGTGGGGGGCTCAGACCCCCCAGAAATGGGGGATGATGGGCAGGGTCTGGCTGTGGAAAAGGGGGATCGATGCTGTTTGCCATGAAATTCCCAAATCTGGGGAATTTTCCCGGCTGGATTCGGCCAAGGAGGTGCCAAGAGGCTTTTTGTGCCATGTCCAGGCGTTGTGCAGGTTTCAGGGCTTTAAACCCAAAGCTGAGGCTCCAGTGGGTCTGGAATTCACCGATGGCCCGGCCCAGCTGGCTCTGGAATCTCCCCGGGAGGATTTTCCTTCCCCATTCCCGGGGATGTAAATGGGATGGGGGAGGTTAAAAGCCCTCGGGCTGTGCCGAGGGGTGGCCGGCAGTGCCCGGCTCTTCCCAAACATCCCCCTGCACCTGGAGCCCGCGTCCCGCGATCCCCCACGCGCCTCTGTGAGCGTCTCCTGCCCCGTTCCCAAGCGTCCCTTCCCACGCAATCCCGTGGAATTCCATGCAATCCCAGTGGAATCTAACGCAACCCCACGCAACCCTCTGCAATCCCGTGGGTTCACCTGACGAAACGCCGTGCAATCCCACCAACAATCCCATTCAGCCACCCCAAGGAGTCCCATTCAATCACCCCATGGAATCCCATGCAATTCCATGGAATCCCATGCAATCACCCCATGGAATTCCATGAAATAACCCGCAACCACCCCATGCAATGATCCCATACAATTCCCGTGCAATCCCGTGCAAGATGATGAAACTGCAGGCAATCCATCCCGCGCAATCCCGTGTTATTCCCGTGCAATTCCCGTGCAACCCCAAAATCCAGCCCCCACAGGCAGCAGCCCTGCCGCGTCCCGCGGGAGGGGTGGGATGGGGCCAGGGCAAAGCCCCCCCCCGGCACCGGTTTTTAGCACCGAATTCTTTGCATAAGAGGGAGATAGGAAAATGCTGGAAAAGTGCTTCCCAGCACGTCCCGGCATGCCGGGGAACCGGCCCGGCTGCAACCGTCCCACTGGGATTGGGGGATGCGCAGAACATCCCAAAAAGTCCGAAAACATCCCCCATCGGGGTTCCTCGGGTGCTTCAAGCCACAATTTTGGGAGCGAGGGGGTTCAGCAAGGCACCCTGGGATGATGAGCAACGCCGGCAGGACGGATCCAAGTTTTTGGGAATGTCAAAGTGAGGTCACCCCGGATCTTGCCGGGGCTTGCCCATTCCCACGCAGCCACTTTCATCCCTCCCGCACTTTTCAGCCTCTGAAATTCCTGCGGCTTTTGAATTTCACCCTGTGCTCCCCAGCCTGGGATTTCAGATGGATTTTTCCCTATTTTCCACATTTCCTGGCTGATTTTTCCCTCTTTTCCACATTTCCTGGCTCATTGAGAGGGGTCGGCATTTTAGGGCTTCACCCCCATTTCCCACGGACCTCCCAAAAACGTGGGTCAGCCAAAAAAAGTCTCCCTTCCAAAACCCAAGGTCAAATCCTGGCACCACCCTCCCAAAACCGCTCCAGCCCAGAGCTGCTGGGACCTGCCCTGCTCGGCCACCAGAGCCCCAAAATGTGAGAGGTGGGGTCAGGTCAGGGCTTGTTGCCGCCTGTTGCAGGAGTCGAGGCTGGTTTAGGAAGCGTTGCTCTGGATCCAAGCGAAGGCTGAGGCCAGGGAAACTCATGGCATGGACAGGCACCATTTCCCAGCGGGAATGGGGATAAAGGAGATTACGGGGTGAAGGACATCCGTGGGGTGAAGGACATCCATGGGGTGAAGGACATCCATGGGGTGAAGGACACCCATGGGGGGAAGGACACCCATGGGGGGAAGGACACCCATGGGGGGAAGGACATCCATGGGGGGAAGGACATACGTGGAAAGGAGGATGTCTCTGGGGTGAAGAACATCCATGGGGGGATGAAGGACATTCATGGGGTGAAGAACATCCATGGGGTGAAGGACATCTGTGGGATCAAGGCTATCTATAGAGTGAAGGACATTCATGGGGTCAAGGACATCCATGGGGAGAGGAACACCTGTGGAGTGAAGGAAGTTCAGGGAATGAAGAACATCTGCAGGGTAAAGGACCTCTGTGGGGTGACGGACATGTGTGGGGAGTGAAGGACGTTCCATGGGGTGAAGGACGTGTGTGGGGAATGAAGGACGTTCCATGGGGTGACAATGGGCAGATGTCCTGCAGCACCATTTGAACAGGGTCCCACAGGGAAGTCCTGCACTGGGGACACCCAGGGACAGGTCACTGTGGGATGGGGTTGGATTGTGGGGTGAGGCCCCGGCCGGGGTCCAGCAGCGTTTCCAGGCTGTGGGAGCAGCTGGAGCAGCAGCAGGAGCAGGAACAGGAGCAGCAGGAGAAGAGAAGGAAAAGGAGAAGAAGGAGAAGGAGAAGGAGAAGGAGAAGGAGAAGGAGAAGGAGAAGGAGAAGGAGAAGGAGAAGGAGAAGGAGAAGGAGAAGGAGAAGGAGAAGGAGAAGGAGAAGGAGAAGGAGAAGGAGAAGGAGAAGGAGAAGGAGAAGGAGCAGTTCCTTCCTCATTCCAAGCCCTTGCACAAGGGCGGGGTGGGCGTGTGCCGGCCTGACACGGGCGATGGGCACCGTCTTGCCCGGGAGCTGCCTCCTCCCTGCCTCCTCATCCCCTCTTTGCCCATTTTTTGGGATGCTCCAGAGCAGAATGATGGAAAAAAACCCCCAGGGTTGGGGAGCAGCACCGTGTCTGAGCCCTTTCCCAGGATCGCGCTCCCTGGGAACAACCACGGGCTGAGGGCTCTCCCAGATCCCGTATCCCCCACATCCCCACATCCCACCTGCTCGCTCAGGAGCCAGATTTAGGGAATTTGCTCCCAAAAACCCCTCCAATTCTCCCAGCCCTCAAGCCGTGGCTGCCGGTGCCGGGTGTGGGAGCTCCTCCAGCTCGAGCCCCTTCTTTTGAAGTTTCCTTTCTACAAGACTGGGACAGCCTCAGGAAAGCGGGAATGCTGGGGGCTCCGGTGGGAGCCGGGGATGGGGCTGGCATTGCACGGCCTGGCTGCCCCCACAGCGCCTCGCACCAGAGCCTTGCACACCCACTCTGC
>VZTJ01001269.1:70233-84014 GCA_013397795.1 Orthonyx spaldingii
CCCCACTGCAATTTCGCGTGTTTGACTTCGGGGAGGGAACCCCGAAACCCCAGGTTTGGGGATGACGTGGGGTTTGGGGCACAACCAGCCCTGACAAAAACCTTTCCTGCTCCAAACGGGGATTTTTGCTGCTTTCTCCACAGGTTTGTGCTGCGATTGGTCAAGGAATTAGAGGATTATCCCTGGAAATCTCAGCCCCGAGCCCCAGGGGCGGCTGCCAGCTCCATCATTTCCCAAAACTCGGCTCTGGGAAGGGTCATTTCCGTCTGGGGGTCCAAGGGCAATTCCCACGTGCGGCAGGGTGGGAATTCCACCCAGGATCTGAGGCCCTTGGACCCCCACAGGAAAATCTGGGGGGCATCTTCTTAAATCTGGGGGAATTTTCTGAAATCTGAGGGGAATTTTCTTAAATCTGAGGGAAATTTCTTAAATCTGGGGAAATTTTCTTATATTTGAGGGGAATTTTCTTAAATCTGAGGGGCATTTTCTTAAATCTGAGGAGAATTTTCTCAAATCTGAGGGGAATTTTCTTAAATCTGAGGGGAATTTTCTCAAATCTGAGGGGAATTTTCTCAAATCTGAGGGGAATTTGTGGGAATTTGGGAACCAGGACCCCTCTGGTGCAAATATTGAGCCCCAATCTTTGGGGAATTTGGGGTGTCTTTCCTTGAATTGGGGGGAATTTCTGCAAACCTGGGACTCCTTTCTGGGAAACTGGGATGCATTTTAGGGAATCTGGGATCCTTTTCAGGGAGCCTTTGGAACTTTTCTTAAGTTTGGGGGCCCTTTTAGTGAATTTGGGCTCCTTTTTTTAAACCTGGGACCCTGTTTTAAGGACCTGGGACCCCTTTTAGGAATCTGGTGCCGCTTCTAAGGAACCTGAGGTGTCTTTTTTCAAAAAAAACACCATTTTTGGGACGTGGGCCTTTTCTTGCATTTGCTGGGGGAGGATTGTGAATCCTTTTGTTAAACTTGGGGTTACTTTTCTTGAACCTGGGACCCCTTTTTGGGAACCTGAGGTCTCTTTTATCAACCCTGGAACCTCATTGCCCAAACCAAAAGCACTTTTGGCAAACCTAGAATCCCATTTTGGGATCTTGGAGCACCTTTTCTTGAACCTGAGGAGGTTTTTTTTGGCAATGGGGGCTCATTTTCTGACTTTTCTTAAACCTGGGGCCCCTTTTTGCAAACCTGGGACCCCTTTTTGCAGATCTGGAGGCCCTTTTTGCAACCCTGGGGTCCATTTCTGCAGATCTGGGGGCACTTTTTGCATCCCTAAGACAAACCAAGACCCGTTTTTGCAAATCAGGGACCCCTTTTTGCAAACCTTGGACCCAATTTTGGGAACCTGGGGGTGGTTCCTAAATCTGGGGGGGGCCTTTTTGGGAAATCAGGGCTCCTCTTCTTAAACCTGGGGGGATTTTTCTTGAACCTGAGATCCCTCTTTGCAAACCTGGGACCCCATTTTTGGAACCTGAGGTGCTTTTGCTTAGATCAGGGGTGACTTTTAACAAGCCTGGGACCCCTTTTGGCAAACCTGAGACCTCCTCTTGCAGATTTCCCACCCCGTTTTGCAAACTTGGGCTGCCTCTTTCCAAACATGGAGCCTCCTGCATCCATACCTGAAGAGGGGTCCCTGGCCATGAAAGAAAGGGGGTTTGGGGGCATCTTAACAGATCAAATAGGGATGTATTTATGTTTAATGCTTTACTTAAACTCAAAAGGCTGCGACTTCTCATAATTTCCCTTCGATGTACCTTGGAAAATTAAAATTTTGACGGATTTTTGGCATTCACTGCTATTCCTGGATATTCTTTCTCATATTTGGGTGGATTTTTAGCGTTCACTCCCATTCCCAGACACGCTTTCTCATTCCCAGGCAGGAACAAACACCTATTTCCCCTTAAACCCCCTAAAACTGAGCCTAAAAGCTGCAGGAGGGTGGCTGAGGGCAGTGTTAGGGACCGAGACTCCCACAAACCTGGCCGTGGGATTTGGGGGCACGTGCCCCAACAGGAAATATTTTCAGGCATCTATAGTTTAATTTCACTCTTTAATTAATAATGGGGCCATTCTTTGCCAGGAGCTGGTGGGGGATTATGCTGGAGGCAGCTGAGCTTGAGGCTGGATTCTCCTTTTCCAAGTCAGCTCCTTTGCTGGGAAAAGGGGTTGTAAATTTATATATTTGTATTTTATAGAAATATATATACAACTTTCTCTCTACATATATATATATATATAAAAATATATATAAAGTACAATTTATACATTATATATAATATCTTTTATTTGTATAGAAATCAATATATAAAAACATAAATAAACCAATAATATATTTATAAATATATATTTATTACATATTATACAAAATAATATGTTTATTATAATTAATTTTAACTATTATTTATTATAATTACAATAGTATAATAAATATATAAATTTATATTTTTATCTAGAGAGGTTATATACACAATTTGCAATCCCTGGGATAGCTCAGCCTGGGGGATTTAAACCTCCTCTCCCCAGCACTACAAAAGTCATAAACGCTCCAAAATCCCCCTTTTCTTCTTCATTCGAAACACCAAGGAGAACCCAGTCCATTGGGCATCATCCCCCTCCGTGTATTCCCGATGCCGGGATGTTAATCCATGCTGAATCGCCTCCCAGAAAACTCTGCCGGGAAGGATTTAGGGGAAAAAACCCTGGGTGAAGGTGTTTGCCATGGATTTTCATGCCAAGCCGGATTGGGAGGCGGGAGCTGGGCATTGCTCCCACCCGTACTGAGGCTGGACGTGCCATAGGATGGAAGTGGGGGTTTATTTACGTTGAATTTCTCCTGCTGGTGCAAAGGGCTGGAAAATCCAACGCGACAGCTCCTCCAGCGTCTTGGCCTCCTTCCGACCTGTTGAGCTGAAATAATTCTCCGGGTTTTTGTTCGAGGTTACCCCAGTTATAAAACGCGAAGGAGAAGGGAAGGGGGCTGAAAACGGGAGAATTTGGGGATCTCCAGGGCTTGTGTCACCCCATGTCGTGGAAATGGTGTTTTGGAGTGTGGAATTGAGGCAAATTTGGATTTTCCTAGAATGGAATCCCAGTCTGGTTTGGGTTGGGAGGGACCTCAAAGCCCATCCAGTCCCACCCGTGCCATGGGCAGGGACACCTTCCACTGTCCCAGGGTGCTCCAGCCTGGCCTCGGGCACTGCCAGGAATGGGGCCTTTCCAGCAGGATTGGCTCTGTCCAGTTGGGAACACCCTCCTCTTCCTCACCACACCCCAGCCCAGCTCCCCCTCATCTCCCAGTGTGGCTTGGGAATCTTAGTGACCCTGCACGGGTCCCTCTCCTACTTCACTTGACCTGGGAGGTCCCTCCTGGCCACAACGTCCCAAGAAGGTGACGCCAACCCAAGGCCTGAATGCCTGGACTGGCCCTGCTGTTAACATCTCATTCCTCAGGAATATCTGGCACCTTCCCTGGTCACGGGGCTGTGGCCTCTCCTGGTCAGAGGAGAAAGTCTGGTTGTTATCCCAACATCTCCTCTCTCATCCCTCTGCCCAGACCAGCGTGGTCCATCCAACCCTACATTACTCACCTCTTCAACCGGAGAGAGCAGGAACTCCAGGATGACTCAAAAGGCAGCAAAAACACTCATTCAAAGGGTGGGAAAAGGAAGAAGCCATGGGGTAGGTAAATAATCACAGGCCAGGAGAGAAAAGAGGGAGGATGCAACCCGTGGGATCCATGGTGGGAATAGGATCTCACCTGGGCAGCTGTGAGAGCAAGAGGTGAAGGTCCTGGGGAGGGCAGGGGGTGAAGGTCCTGCAAGAGAAGCAACGAGGCTGGGCTGGAGAGCCAGAGCCACGACAAGGAGGAGCTGGAGCAAATGCTGAAGATAAAGCCAAGTTGGAGATGTCCATTGCTCTGGAACTTTGCACATTCCTGGCTCTTGCTTGCAGCCCAGGTGAGGAGGGTGGGGGAGCTTTGTGGCCCATGTGGGTTTAACATCAGCCAGAAAGCAAAGCTGGAGGAGAAACTCCAGCAGGAGCAGGTCAGCTCCGGGCAAAGTGAGGGAGAAGAGTTGTTCCCAAAGGAACCAAGGCAGCTCTTGGTCCCCACATCCACTGACAAAACCATCTGGCTGGAGAGGCTGGAGCTGCCCTGTCCCAGCTTCATCCCATGGCAGAGGAGACATGGGAGGAACATCAGAGCATCATCCATGAGCCTCTCAGAGGGGAGAGCCTAAACGTTGTGCTTGTTTGGGGTCAGGTGCATGTGGGCAGACCAGTTGGAGGTGACACCACTCTTTTTCACCCCAAAATCGCCAGATGTGCCCCAAAAGTGATGTGGAATCAGGCTGGAAGCAGCTCTGGGATTTGGTCACCCCTTCCAAGACTCAAGATTTGGTCAAAAGATACCAATTTCCAACCGATTTGTCCTCAGGGTGCCAACACCACCCTGAACAGCCCACGGAGCCCCGCTCACACCCCAAACCCCCCGCGACTTCCAGAATCCAGGTCCACTCCCTGCCAGTGCAGGTGATGCCGAGCCTGACTCACTCCCACCATAAATAACCCTGAGTTCTCCCTGTTTGCTTTCCCTTGCCAGCAATCCCAAGAGCCAAGGGGATCACTTCCAGTGGGTGGTGGGACCATCCAAGGGGTTAACTGGAGAGAAATTCCCAGTAATGGGCAACTCTACCACGTTTGTAACATCTTCATCAGAGTCAGTCTTGGTGTGCAAAGATTTTGGAGGTGATCAAGCCCAGATCACGGATGGATGAACGCAGGGACAGGGCTCTCCAGCACTTTCCAAAAGTGGGAGGACCAAGCAAATTCCTGGGGTGCTTCAAGTGGTCCCGGTTCATTGTTAATCAGCAGCAGCACTTCGTTCCTGCTCAAGACAATGGAATTATTGCAAATTTTGGTGGTTTATCGAGGAAAACACCTCCCTGGGAGATTCCCAGGAGCTTGGGAAGGAGCTGGGAAGCATCTCCAGCAGCACCAAAGCATCACCACACGCCCCAAGCCGTGGTGAGGAGCATGGAGAATGCATCGGATCGCTGCTCGCTGCTGGTGTGGAGGGATAAACACCCTGGGTCCACAGGAAAAACCCACAGATCCATTGGCTTCCCAAAAAAATTCCTGATCCACCAAGAACTTGGAGGGTTACAGCTTTACATCCTCATCACAACACAAGTACCAGGAGTACTTTTCTTTACGAGGGTTGGTTTTTCCTGCATTTTCTCCTGCTTGGGTTGATTTGGAGGGCATTCCTGGCTGGAGGAAAGCAACTCAGATGAGTTCCCCAGGATTTAGCAGTGATAACATCCTTCCTCCTCCTGGGAGAACCCAAAACACCAGGAGCAGGTTCTCCAGGAGGTTTCTCCAAGGGTACAAACCCACGCCGGAGGTTCCCACGCGCCCACGGGTGACTGGACTGGTTGTGGCGTTGGGTGAATCATCACCGTGGGTGAAAATCCTCTGACCCGACTCCTCTTCCCTTATTTAGGATCACAGGGATGAAACCAAGAGGTTGGGATGGGCTGGAAACTTCTCAGACCTGTTGTGCAATGTCTTTTCCAACCCCATCCCAAAGCTATCCCTGCTCTGGGATCTTTCGTCTCGGCGTCTTGCTCCAAGATTTGGGATTGCAAAAGGGCAAATTTCCAGCAAAAAACATTTCCATCCCTGATCCATTGCAATTTGGGCCTTGATATACGTAATTTTTTCAGGGGGTGACACTGAACATCCTCCCCAGTGCGAAATGGGAACCAAAACCACCCTCAGATGCCGCTGTAAATAGTGAAAAGCTCCAAAGGAAAGTGAAATTCCACCTGTAGAGTAGCCCCAGGAACAGGAAAAAAACCCAGAAATATGGAATATTTGCAGCTCTCCAACTCAAAGCCATGTAAATTTGTTTGATTGGTGTGGGATTGCTCATCCAACTAGGTCCAGGGTGGGATTGTGTTGACGTTTTCATGGAATTAACGTTGGGAATGAGATGATCTGGGCAGGTGTAGGGGCTGGTTTCCTCCCTCTGTGTTACAAATCTGTGACCGAGGCTGAAAGAAGCATCAAATTCACCCAGAGTGGTAAATACGCAAATAATTCCCTGGATTTCTGTGCATATTCATTTATTACTTCAATTTCTGTCCCGCTGGAGTTGCAAGCCCACTGAAAATCCACTGCAGGGTTGTTACGAGTCTGTCAAAAACCTCCTGCAAACCCGCTGCAAACCCGCTGCAAGCCCATCACGAGCCCGTTGTAAATCCCTTGCAAGCTCATTGCAAACCCACTGCCTGTTGTAATCTCACTGCAAGACTGCTGCAAGCTCATGGTGGCCTTTGTAAAGCCGTTGTAAACCTACTGCAAGCCCCCTGCAAGCCCTGTAAACGCGTTACAAGCCCATTGCAAGGCCGTTGCCAGCTCATTCCCAGCCTGTTGTAAGCCTCTCTCAAGCCCCTCACAGTCCCAGCAGCAAGGGAAGGAGGAAGCCTGGAAGCCAGGCTGGGATCAAAGGAACCCTGCTGCTCCCAAGCTCCCCCGGCTGATTTCCCAGCCTGGACTCCCCTCCCTTCTGGTTCCAGTTACACACAGCTTCCGTCACGGCTCCGTCACCGCCGCGGCCCCACGCAGCCGGAGCCCTTGGCATCCTCCTCACCCAGGGCCGCGGGATTTTCCACCCTCCCCTGGCTCCAGAGGGGTCTTTGATCTCCCCCTCCCCGGGCAGCTGCTTCTCCTTAAATGGCGGAGAGCGAAGCCCAGGGTGGGGTAGGGGATGAATCCTCTCCTGGGATGGGCCCGATCCAGAGGCAGCCGTGGGAGAGCGGGGGCAGCACGGCCAGGAGGCTCCCCAGGGTGAGGGAAATGGGATTCGGATTCCTGGGATGTGCCCACGTGGAGAGAAGGCATCGCAAGCCCTCCGGTTGCAAACCAATCACAAACCCGTTGCAAGCCAATTGTAAACCCCTTGTAAGCCCACTGCAAGCCCGTTGCATGCCAGGCACAGGCCTGGTGCAAACCCCTTGTGAGCCCATTGCAAACCCCTCACAATCCCCTTGCAAGCCCCCTGCAAGCTCATTGCAAGGCTGTTGCAAGCCCGTTGTAAACCCCTTGCAAATGCCTTTCAAGTCCGTCGGGAACCCGCTGCAAACCTCTTGCCAAACCTGGAGGCCCATTGCAAACTCATTGGGAACCTTGAAAGCCCATTTCAAACCTTCTGCAAACCCGTTGTAAACTTCTTGTAAGATCAATACGAACTCGTTGCAAGACCGTTGCAAACTCCTTGCAACCCATTGTAAATCCCTTGCAAACCCATTGCAAACTCATTGCAGCTCATTGCAAATCCCTTGCAACCCTTTGCAAGCCCATTGCAAACTCATTGCAAGCCCATTGTAAATCCCTTGCAACCCATTGCAAACCCTGTTGTAAGCTCCTTTTAATCCCAATGTGGAGCCATTGCAAACCCTTTGCAAGCCCTTTGCTGCTTCATTGGGGACCACTTGCAAACCCATTGTAAACCACTTGCAAACCCCGTGCAAACCTGTTTCAACCCCACTGCAACTCCCTTGTGTAAATCCATTGCAAACCTGTTGCAGCTGCATTGCAAGCTCGTAGTAAGCCAAGCTCTCACCCCTCTTTTTTCTCACCTCCCATTAGCAGAAGCCCCCCACGCCCCCACGCCCCGATCTGCNGGAAGGCGACGGATCCCATCCCTGCCGCCCCCCTCGCTCCCCCCGCCGCCGCCGGGGCATCACCCCGGTGCTCCCAGCCCCGCCGGCTCAGCAGAAGCCGCCGCCGGGCTCGTCGGGCCCCTGGGCTTCGTTAGGGCTCATTAACGAAGAGCCCGTCTCGCTTTTCCAAGCTGTCAGGGCCCATTACCGTCCGGGACCCCTCGGCCCCGGCCCGCGGGCTGGGAACGGGACGGCAGCGGGAGGATCAAAGGCCACGGGTGTCCCGCTCCAGCGGGGCAGAATAATTTAATAGAGAAGCTGATAATTTATTTTTACAAGGGGTTTTTTCTTGCTCTTACGAGGTTTTTTTTTTTATTATTTTCTTTGCAATTACCAGTCTCGATTCAACCCGTAAATCTCTCTGCCAGCCCTGTCCGCTCCCATTCCACCTCCACCACCAGGAAAACTGGGGTGTTTTTTTTTTTAATTAAGCTCCGACGTTTTTTGGCAAATTCCACTTTTCTCTTTCCAGGGAAATTAAGATTTACTGGAAAGGCCGGGATGGGCAACAGGGAGGTGGCGGGATGCCGGTGTGTTACCACTGCTCTCTGCTGGACCCGCTGCATTTCCCGCAACCGGAGCCAGACACTTCCCGGCTGGAGCAGGGGAGGAGGAGGAAGAGGAGAAGGAGGAGGAGGAAGAGGAGGAGAAGGAGGAGAAAGAAAGATGATGCTGGGACAACACCATCCTAAGCATCCCCAGCCAGGGAAACGCAGGTGGTGGAGGAGATCCGTGGCCCTGGGGACAGCACTGCAGTGTCCAGAGATGCCACCCTCTCCTTGGCATTGCCACCTTCTCCTCGGCATTGCCACCTTCTCCTCGGCATTGCCACCTTCTCCTTGGCATTGCCACCTTCTCCTCGGCATTGCCACCTTCTCCTCGGCATTGCCACCTTCTCCTCGCCATTGCCACCTTCTCCTCGGCATTGCCACCTTCTCCTTGCCATTGCCACCTTCTCATTAACATTGTCACCCTCTCCTCGGCATTGCCACCTTCTCCTCGGCATTGTCACCCTCTCCTTGGCATTGCCACCTTCTCCTTGGCATTGCCACCTTCTCCTCGCTGTTGCCACCTTCTCCTCGGCATTGCCACCTTCTCCTTGCCATTGCCACCTTCTCATTAACATTGTCACCCTCTCCTCGGCATTGCCACCTTCTCCTCGGCATTGTCACCCTCTCCTTGGCATTGCCACCCTCCCCCCAACATTCCCACCCTGTGCACAAAATTTTCAGCCTTTTCCCAACACTGCCACTCTCTCCCTGGCGTTGCCACTCCTTCCCCATCATTCCCATCCTCTCCCTAACATTCCCACCCTCTCCCCAGTGCTGACACCCTATCCTTGGCATTGCCATGCTCTCCTTGGCATTATCACCTTCTCCTCGACATTCCCACACTCTCCACAGTGCTGACACCCTCTCCACAGCATCATCACCCTGGCATTACCACCCTGTCCCTGAACACTCTAACCTCTCCCCTGAATTCCCACCCTCTCCCTGGTTCCCTGTGTTCTCCCGGGCTCAGACTCCACTGGGGAAGGTTTATTTGCACTTAGGAAATCCAAAGCACTGCACTGGGAGCACCGGGAGCAGGTTCACATGGTGAGAGAGCCCAGCTCAACCCGGAGCTGGGATTTCTCTGGGAATCTGGGTCCAAGTGAAAATCCCTCAAGTGAAAATCCCTCAAATGCAAATCCCTCGTGTCTGTGAATTCCGGGGCCTCTCTGGGGCCTCGGGGGGTGTTTGCAGTGCAGCATCCAGGGAGCAACAGCACCTGCAAGGATGTTAAACATACTGATATTTAATGCCCCAGATACCAGCCCTAAATACCCCAGAGCTAAACACCCTCATGGTTAATGCCCCTAAACACTGAATGTTTCACATCCCAGACCCAAGTACCACAGTGTTTAATGCCCCAGTGTCAAATGCTCCAAACCTAAACAGCCCAGATCTAAACACTCCCATGTTTAATGCCCCGATACCAAGTGCCCCGGAGCTGATTTCATTAATGCTGTAAGCAGTGATCTAAATGCCCCAGTGCTCAATGCCCCAACAAATGCCCCAAAAATACTTGCCCCAATGTTAAATATTCCAGAGCTAAATTCCCCTTTATGCATCGATCTAAATGTCCCAGTGGTAAATGAGCTGGTGCTAATTACACTAATTCTTAATGGCTCAGTGCTAAATGCTCCGGTATTTCATGCACTAATGTTCAATGTCCCAGAGCTAAATGCCCTCATGTTTAATGTCGCAGAGCCAAATGCCCCAGTGCAACATTCACCAGTGTTTTAAACACTGAGGGGAAATAGCCCAGGATTAAACACACCAATGTTAATTCCCGAGGCTTTTATGCAGCAACACCAAACGCTCGGGGCTAAATTCCCCCACTGTAATGCCCCAGAGCTCTGTGCCCCATTGCTAATGCCCCAACACTAAATGCCCCAATGCTTAAAATTCCAGTGCCAAAAGCCCCAACACCAAGAGTCCCCGAGCTAAACTGATGATTCATGTGTTGATCAAAACACCCCAGAGCTCAATATCCCAACCCTAAATGCTCCAGAGCTCAATATCCTAAACCTAAATACCCCCGAGCTGATTGCCCCCGTGTTTAATGCCCCAGTGCCAAATGCACCGACACTAAAAGTCCCTTCCCTAAATGCCCCAGTGTTTCATGCGCTGATGCTGAATGTCCCAGCCCTAAACACACCAATGTTTAATACCCCAACCCTAAACACCCAGAGTTGAACACCCCCATATTTAAGGACCCAGTCCTAAATACCCAGAACCAAACATCCAGGTGTTTAATGTCTCAACCCTATATTCCCTAATGTTTACTGGGAAGTTAAATTCCCCAGTGTTTACTGCTCAGGGTTCCCCGGTGCTTTCTGCACAGATGCTGAATGTCCCGATGTGAGAATGTCCCAGGGTGAGGTATCCCGGTGGGAAACACACCAGTTCTGAACGCTTTTGCTGAATGCCCCAGGCCCTAAATCCCCCAGGCCCTAAATGCCCCAGACACCAAATGCACCACCCGCAGAGCTCAGTGCCCCGGTGTTTAATGCCCCAGGGCTCAGTGCCGTGCTGGGAAATGTCCCGATCCTTGGTGCCCTTTTCCTAAATGTCCCGGTGCCAAATTTCCCAGGGACTAAACTCCCCAAACAATAAATACCCCGGAGCTAAGTGTCCCCGAGTTTAATGCCCCGGTGCTAAGTTCCCCAGGGACTAAATTCCCCGAGCACTAAATACCCCAAAGCTCCATGCCCTGATGTGCCAATCCTAAACACCCCGGAGCCAAATGCCCCATTGCCAAATTCCCCAGGCACTGAATTCCCTTGGTGCTAAATGTCCCAACAGTAAATACTCCGGAGTTCAACGTCCCAGAGCTCAGTGTCCCGATGCCAAATTCCCCGGGGACTCAGTGCCCCAACACCAATACCCCAGAGCTCCGTGCACTGATGTTTAATGCACCAACATTAAACATCCCAGAGCCAAATGCCCCGACGCCAAATTCCCCAGGCACTGAATCCCTCAGGCACAGAACTCCTCAGGCACCGAATCCCTCAGGCACCGAATTCCTCAGGCACCAAATTCTCCAGGCACCGAATTCCTCAGGCACCGAATTCCCCAGGCACTGAATCCCTCAGGCACCAAATTCTCCAGGCACCGAATTCCTCAGGCACTGAATCCCTCAGGCACCAAATTCTCCAGGCACCAAATTCCCCAGGCACCGAATCCCTCAGACACCAAATTCCCTGGAGCTCAATGCCCTGGCGTTTAATGCACCAGCACTGAATACCCTGGAGCCAAAAGCCTCGGTGCCAAATTCCCCAGGCGCTGAATTCCCTGAATGCTAAATGCCCCAACACTCAGTTCCCCGGAGCTGAATGTTTCGTGCCCCAGAGCTAAATTCCTCAGGCACGAAATATTCCAGGAACTAAATTCCCCAAGGCGCTAAATATTCCAGACACTGAATTCCCTCGGAGCTCAACGCCCCACGAGCTTTCGGCTCACGCAGCTTTGAACACGCCAGAAAAGAAATTCCCATCAGCTCCGTTTGGGGATTCGCCCCCATCCCAGAATTTCATCCATTTCCAGGCTAACTGGGGGGGTTTCATTAACCCGGGGCTGATTTGGCGCCCGGCGGGATTCCAGCTGGGAAACGGGGGCTGAATTCCTCCCGCACGGATAATCACGAGGATAATCATTTTTAATGCTGGTAAATCAGGGATTTTAGCTGCGGGGAAGTGAATGGATCCCCCCCCAAAAAAAAAAAGCCCGTGCTAGCGGGGTTGGGGTGGTTTGGGATGGACGGATGGATGGTGGGGCCGGAGCTGACACCAAGTGGATGGAAATTGCAATTCCTGCTCCAGGAGCAGAAAACAGAAATTTGGGGACAAAATAAGGAGTAATTGCAAAAAAAAACCCCAAAAACAACACTCTAAGACCAGAAAAAAAAAAAGTGCAAAAAAGGCCAATCTGGAGCATCCAGAAACGCTGGGGTGGGGGCGGGATGGGACAGCCAGACCACGTCAGCGTGAGATTTCCTTTGGAAAAGTACCTGAATCCACGGCAAATAAACGGAATAAACCCCCAAAGGCGGCTCGGGATATTTATGTAACCTCGGTCAAGGCTTTTCGGACCATCCCTGGCTTGGGATGGGGAGGGGGCTCTGGGGGCGTGGCGGGGTCACGGCAGTGACCTCCGCACCCCGGGATGTGCTGGGAGGGATGGAGGGGCTGGGTGGGGGTCCCGGGATGCCCTGGGGGGGACATGAAAGCCCCGGACTCCGTCAGGGAAGGGACACGGTGACCCTGGGCAGTGGCACTTGGGGACCAGCCCAGTGCCACCCCCAGCACAGCGAGGATCTGAAGCCCAGATCTCAGAAAAATCAGAATTTTGACCCCCAAAAAGACCTTTGTACCCCAAAAAAAGCCTCTTTTTCTCAGAAAGGGCATTTTTGCCTCAAAAAAAGCCCTTTTCTTCTCCAAAAACAGCCTTTTTTCCTCAAAAAAGGCCTTTATTTAAAAAAAAAAAAAGCATATTTATCCCCCAGAAAAGCACCTCTTTTTCCTCAAAGTACCAGTTTTATTCCAAAAAGCCCTCTTCCAGTAAAGAAAACTTTTTCCCACAAAAAGTTTTTTCCCCAAAAAACTCTTTTTACCTCAAAGTTTCTTTTTTCTTAAAACAAAAGCTTTTCATGAAAACAGCATTTCCCCCCAGTTTTTCCTATTAAAGCCTTTTTTGGCTTTATTTTTGTCACCAAAACCCACTTTATTTTTCCCCAAAAAAGCACTTTTTTCCCCAAGAAAAAGTCTTTTTTTTCCTGTCAAGAAAAGCATCTTTTCCCAAAAAATCTCCTTATTTCCCAAAAAAACCCTTTCTTTTTCCCCAAACCCATTTTTTCTTGTAGAATGTAGAGAATTTCTTTGTAGAGCTCTAAAGCCCATTTTCTACCTTTTCTTTTTCCTGTAAAAAATCAGCTATTTTGTTTTTTAAAAAGCACTTGGTTTTTCCAGAAAGCCTGTTTTTTCCAAGGAAAAAAAAAGCCCTTTTCCCCAAAAACCTTTTTAACAAAGCCCACTTAAAAAAAAAACAAACCTTTTTCTCTCTCAAAAAGCGCCTTTTTCTTAAAAAAACCCCTATTTTCCAAAAAATGAGCACCTTCTCTTTTTCCCAATGCCCCTTTTTCCCCCCAAAGGCTTTTTCTTTTTTTTTAAAAAAGAGAACTTTTTCCAAGGAAAAAACCTTTTTTTTTTCTTCTCCAAAACCCTTTTTCCCAAGGAAAAATAAAAAAGTGCCTCATTTTCAAAAAAAAATCCTTTTTGCAAAAAAAAAAAAAATATAGAATAAAATAGAATAAAATATGATAGAATAGGATAGAATAGGATAAAATAGAATAAAGTAGAATAAAGTAGAATAAAGTGAAATAAAATAAAATAAAATAAAATAAAATAAAACAAAATAAAATAAAACAAAATAAAATAAAATAAAAATCCAACAACTATCTTTTTACAGAAAATGCTATTTTTTTCCTAAAAAAAAAAATCTTTTTTTA
>VZTJ01001274.1:0-22966 GCA_013397795.1 Orthonyx spaldingii
AAGGGGATTTCTTTTCCAAGGACAAGGGGATCCTCCCAGTGGACAAAACATTATGGACAGAGAGGTGTCATATTATTTATTGTCAGGGGCCTTCTGTAAATTGTTTATTTTCATATATAATCTTGTTATTAATATTGTTGCTGTTACTGTTCATTTTCTTATCTCCTTACTGTTTCCAATAAACTGTTATCTCAAGCCATGATTTTTGCCTATGTGCCTCCAGCTGGAGTGGGGGTTGGGGAGCAATGGCACCTGATTTTAGCAATGGGACTTAATTGGAGAAAACCATTCCTAAACCATGACACCCTTCCATGATTCTATGATCGCTGTTGAATTCCAGTTGATGCCTGCTGATGCCTGCTGTGGTCATAAGCCTGTCCTGGAAACTCACAAAAGTAATCTCTCCTTCTCTCTGTTCCCAACATTGGATTATTTACACCTAGCACAACAGTTTGCCAGTACAGCTGAGGTGTTTCTTCCCACCCAGAAGTCCGCTTTACAAAATGCTGTTAAGAGCATCTAAGGAGAGCTTTCAGTTTCACTGTTCTTTCAGAAATATGAGTAGAGCTTTAAAGGCATCCTACCTAGAACTATTTCTGAAGAATATAGTTTTATTCTACTGCTAAGTCAGCTGCCCAGCATCCACTACTTATGCAACAAGAATAAAATGTCAGGCACAAAACTATGTTACTCTGTTTCTCCAGACCAGCTTTCTAAGCATCTGAATTTCAAGTAAGATTCTGCAGGAGAATAAGACCTGATTCAATTTCAAAGTGTAAGTACCATAGCATAATACTTGTCACATACCAAACGCATATTGCTCATTCTGAGCAGCACTGAAAGTTTTTAGGTTTTTTTTTTTTTTTACTAGATTTCTTAGTGCCGTGGTGTTAAATAATGTAATTTCAACCATGGTGAATTATTAGGGCTTGTTACCAAGTCTACCACTTGTTCTTTGCAAATGTCATGGAGCAAAGATATTAAGGTACTGAACTTAGAAACTTAGAAACTTTTGTGTGTGTTGCACACAAAACATTTGCCTTTCTAAAAAGAAAAGGCTTTGTTATTGTTTTAAGGTAAATTTAGAACACATTTTTATACTAAATAGTAGATAGCAAAAATAACAAATTCTTCTTACTGTTTTATTTCTTTATTCTACAGCTACCAATGAGGCATACACAATTTTACAGGACTTCTTACTCTTTCTTTCCTTAACATGCCTTGTCACTTTGTTACACATATACAAACTACAGAGAAGTTTTAAATAGTTACCAATATAATAGTACTTACTAAGAGGAACTCAAAGCTATAGTGTAAAAGTTCCATACTTATCTGATGAAGACATTCCAAATAGAAGTGCTGATAGTCACAGGAAGGAATGACAAATCACATTATTCACTACAGGATGGAGTCAGCTGGAGAAATCTCCAATCAGCTTTGGGTCTGGTCCCCCATCATCAGATTTAGTGAAGGGATGATATTTACTCTATACTGAATTTAACACCATCAGTGCTCACAGTAGTGATCATTCTACTAGAGGGCTGAAATACTGATTCCATTGGTGAAAAAATGCTTTCCCATATGACCAAATTTGCACAAACCTTGAATTTCTTTGCAGGAAATATTGGTCTAGTAAAAAGAAAACAAAACTAAACAAATGCCACCAAACAAAACCACAGCCCCTTCCACCCCTCAGAACATGCAATAATAATTTTCCTTTAATCTGAATCTTAATACAAAATTTAAAACTTTTCTCTGCTGCTTTTCCAAATTTTCTAATTAATAGGGTGGTTTACAACTTTTCCTTAGCACTTTACCGTTAATTGTTCCTACTATGAATTGTTCACACTAATTTGCCAGAAAATTTGAATCAAGGCCTGAGTTTTAACTGCACTCTCTTCTTAAATGAGAATTAACTATCATATACTGTCATTTTTCAAATAAACATATTTTTCCTCTTTCAGACATGTTTTAGTTTGAGCTAACAGTATCTAAGAAGTTGTTTCAGGTTTTGTTTTTTTTTACTTGTATCACATTGTAAGGATTCTTCTTTTCCATTTTTTTCCATGGTACCTAATTGACATGATAGGAAATTTACTTGTGTAAGACCACTGGGAATATTAAATACCAATACCATTGTTATTCCAACAGCAACCATCTTCTGATTATTATTTTTAATAATTGAAAACAAGCAAGCACACAGAAATATGCATGTAAGTAGCATCTCTTCTCTTTTTTCTATCAGTTGTCTTTATCTGTATGCTGGTACAATGACACTTATAACTGAATGTCTGTGGAACCAATTGGTCTTTGCAGCTCAGTTAGAGCAAAGATGTTTCTGCATAATCAGAGAGCGAGGGTAGTTTTGCTCTCCTAAACTTGTGACAGGCAAAGGGAATTCACAGCTGAGGGGAGCTAAATAGAGCTTTTCTTATCTCAGTCAGAAAGACTCACTTCTAAACAGTCTGACCGAACTTCACCATGCCAACAAATTTCAGGTAACTATATTCCAAAATGAAAGATCAGTTATTGCTGCTGCAGTTTCAAGATTTGCTTTGCAGTGTCAAGTCCATAACTAAGCTGTGGGCACTATGGGAGTGGCAGAGATAACTGAAAAGCAAAAATGTTAAGAACAGGTTTCAAGCCCAGTATGCTGACATGGGTCACGACATTTATAATGGGCTGAAGAGAACACTTTCATCACTATTTTTCAGAGTCCTGTCTCTATTCTTGTTATCTTTAATCTGTAGGACTCTCAAATCAACATAAATTAAACCTCCTGAAATAGAAATATAGTGTTAGGACTCTCCAGTATCATCAAGTCTTCCCTGACACTCCTTTCCTGAACAGAAGTAGCCAGTATTATCTGATGACATTTCATATACAGTTCAGAGCAACAGAACCAAAGGGGAGAACCAGAAAAAGTACCTTTCTGCTGTGCTGAAATACTGTGGTCCTCTGACATTCTGTTTTTTGAAAATATATCCAGGAAAAATTTGTGGAGCTGCACACATATTTCATCAGTCTAAGAATAGATTTTGTACTGACAGAAATTAAGTCTTAGTGATTTCAGACAGCTTCAAGATTAAGGAGATACAATTTGAGGTCACAATTTTGGATTTCATCACTAAATGACTGCATGAATCTTGCTTTATGAATTTTAATCCTTTGCAATGTCTGATCCCTGCTCCTGTAAGCCTTGCCAAGAACTGGCAAAATTGTGCCAGTGAAAGATAGTTCTTTTTGCCACCTTCCTAATCAGAAGAGTAAAGTATTTTTGTTAAAGAAACTCAGTCTGCCAGACAAAGAGTCAGCAGAATGCAAATGGAGATGGAGACAGAAAATAAATGTGTCTGGGGAAGGAAAAGGAGACACAAGAGAGGAAGGAATCCTTATTTCACATTCAAATCTTCTAGTGTGAAGTTCAGCCATCGAAATACTTCTCTGACTTATTTTGGTGAGGTCACCTTCCGAATGAAGTTGACAAAGATCTACTGGTCATGATGATCAGAGATGGTGAGAGCAGTAGCTAGAAAGGCAAAACTCACTGCCTTCAGCTCACCCATCTCTGCAGCATGGTCATCAACAGAAGATCTGCAAGAGGTAGAAAGGCTATTACGTGTTCCTCAGTTTGCCATGAGTTTTGATATGTGTCTGTGTAGTTCTTGCTTATCTGACATAATCCTAAATACAAAACTCTGAATGAGCAGATTTAGCCCATGCTTAAACTGTTGCTGAATATTAACGTTTGTCTCTTGAGCTAAGTTGGATCTTTCTTTCCTATGACAAGTCACTAAACTTACACATATTTCTGAGCTTCTAAGCATATTTCTACCAAATAGATTTTCACCTTCTACTAGATTGTTGAGACTAATGCAAAGCAGAATGTGGAAGTCTGGTTAGAGGTCAGCTGGGAGTTCAGTGAGTAGTATTTTTGGGTTTGATCTGATATTTGGCTGAAAGAAGGTATAGTGAACTACAACAAAAAAGTTGCTGGTTCAGTTGAGACCATTTTTATAACTGCACTAGCAGGGAGTTTGGGAAACAACCGTTTTGCATGCATGTAAAAAACTCTCAGGCAGATTTAATCAACTTGAGTATCTCAAGAAGTAACTCTGGGCTCTAGTTGAGTTGATGAGACCACTTATCTTTCTGAAATAGTGTCTTCCAGTCTTTATAGACTAAATTCTATTCAACCCTCCTGCAACAGCTGTGCTAAACCTCAAGGGCCTTTTCTTAGCCATGTCTTTCATTTGGAGCTGCTGTTTTAAATTGTCTACTCTACATAGCTTAGTATTTCTCCAGACCATAACGCTGTTTAATGTAATGCAATGCAATGCAAATGTCAGTTTGAATCACTGCTAAAAACAAATGACACTTTTTGGGGCAGACTAGGGATTAGAAATGGTAAATAAATATTCTGCTGTCAGCATGTCTCCGCATCAGGCTGATCAACAGTCTGGCCTTTCTCTGCTGGTGTATTTGGAACAGCAGCAATTTTGCATTTATGTTTTAATAATAATAGCAAATATTATCAAGGGGGCTAGGACTTCGAAACAGTAAATATTCAGCCTCATGAAAGATGTTATTCATAAATAAAATGGGATAAATGCAATGCATCTACAGGGACAAATCAAAACAATGTAGTCTGAAAAACTATTTAGGTGATATAAATTGTATTCTTCTTGCCAAAGGATAATTTAGTTACTGGACTTCATTGCAATGTTTTGCTAGCAATAGATTCATATTAATAGTTATTTTTAACATTGCTCAAGCAGTTAGAATGATCTAATAGTATGAAAAGCATATATAAATTGGTCACAGGAATGCAGCTTACTGACAGAATTTACCTCAACCCTGAGTTATATACTTGCAAAATTTGTAATTTCTCACTGATTTAAATAAATGGTTTAAATCACTGAGATTCAGTCAAAATGAGCAATATTGTGATTAAAATCTACATTTTCAGATTGAAACTGTCATTCATTAAAATAAATGACTGAATTTTAACCTCCTATGATGAGGAATGTATGGTTTCTACAACCATCCGTGGGCCCCAGAGGACTTCAAGAGGAAGAATGGTCTTAGTACAGTCATGACTGTTTCACAATACAAAGTAAAATGTTTCAAAATACTTTCATGAAGTTTACTTCTCAAAGTAATTTTCAGGAATAGCTAGGAATTTGTGAAAAATTGCCCACTGGAAGAGAAGAGGGTTCAATAGACCCACCACAGGACATAGCTGAGCCCATAAGACAAACTGGTGGCATTTCTGTGAAAATGTATTTTTAAAAGGGCAGAAAATACCACACAGGCAGTGGAGGAGAGTGGATAAGAGTGAAACCCAATAGTGAGAACACCAAGACCAGAAGAGAATAAGAAGGTGCTCCATGCTAAAGTAGATACTCCTGAAGAACTGCAGCCCTTGCAGAGACAAAGTCAGAGCAGAGGAAAAATGTGAGGAGGAAGGAGCAACTGAGAGGCACCGTGCCCTGATGTAACCACCCTCTCCCCACCCTCCTGCACCACCTGGTGGGAGAGTAAAGACCTCTGGAGTGATTGACTGAGGGGGAGGCTGGAAAAGGGGGAAGGAAAGGCATTAGTTTAATGTTTGCTTTTTTTCATTTCCTTTCCATATCAATAATTTGATATCTATTTTGATTTGCAGTAAATTAATTTTCCCCAGGTCTAGTCGGTTTTGTTTGTGATGGTAACTAGCAAGGGATCTTGGACCAAGAGCTTTCTCACCCCTTTTCTTCCTATTTTCCCTCTCCTCCACTAACTGAGGAGGAGAGAGTGAGAAAGCAGCTGGGTGGTAGTTTAGCTGCTTTCCAAGGCTAACCCACCATGGACACAATCATTTTTTCCAGAAGCACTAGAAATAGAGGGGGTCATTTTACCTGTCATCTAAGAATAATCAGATAGTTCAGCACAACAAAAGAAAAACATTTCAAAGGGTCTTGCTACCATTTCCACTATACAAGTAACAGAAATATCATGTCAGGGAGGCTGTTCTGCAGATCAATAACTAAGGCTGGCCATGCTGCAATGACAAGAGCCATCGTTTTCCAAAACTATATCCTCACAGCTTGATTCACTTGTGTAAATGTCACAATGCCTAAATTTCTGTGTTTTGTTTTGTTTCCAGCTTCAGTCTCATAAAAACTCCTAACAGAAATATGGGAAAAATCTGCTAAAGTCAGATGTCTCCATAATAAGACTGTATCAATTCTCTTAAGTTCCTGTTTCTAGATGTACAGCAAGTTCTTCTTTCTACCTCAGAAAGAGCAAGATTGTTATTCCAGCACAGCCCAAAGAAAAGCAAGCACGCATACCAAATTCCCTCTGGATGGCACTCTGGTTTAGAAACATCTTTTGCTGGCCAGAGGGTAATTCAGTAAAAGTATGACTCAGCCATCCTGTCTACTATGTAAAGGCAGTCCCAAGCAGCTGTAACCTACTTGACAAACAGGTCATCTACTATTGGAATTAAAAATATAATTGTTAAGGCATTTTCAGTAGAATTTCGTATACTATCTTGCCAAAGAGAAGCTTCAACAGCAGTTGAGATTCTTTCCCTTCAGGTCTCTGTTTAATGAACTTCTTTACATTTCCAAAGGTTGAAAAAATCTATAATATGATCAAGACTCAATGTAAACCAGCTTGGCAATCTTCAGCAGGACTGTACACAAGATTATCCAAACACCACAGTTTCAATTGTAAAGGAAGTCTTCCTTAATAATTATATTCTATTTCCTTACTTTTGTCTGTTTGTAAACTGCAGAATAAAAAAAAATCACCTAGCGCCTACGAAGACACTGCAACTCAATTTAAGTTCAGAGTAAACTCTGTAAGGTCCAAGACAGTTCTTCCTGACTCCATTATTTCTTATTTTCTCTTCAAGCCATAGACTTAACCCAGCTGATGGTTTCATTCAGATCATACAGAATGGATTGCACTTTCTGATTAGTTCTACAGGTGTTTTTGCACCAGGCTTAGGCTATATCAGGGTCTAGAAGCTGAGCTCCAAGCAAAAACTGGTAATTTTGAGTGAGCTTAGTTCTCCAGAGAGGCACAAGGCATCCAGCCAAGGTCAACCCACTACATTCACTATTAAACCATGTCCTCAAGTGTCACTTCCACACATCTTTTAAATACTTTCAAGAATGGTGACTTGACCTCTTCCCTGGGCAGACTGTTCCAATGCTTGACTAACTTCTCTATCAAGAAGTTTTTCTTAATATCCAATCTAAAAATTTCCTGGTGTAGCCTGAGACCATTTTGTCTTGTCCTCTCACTTGTTATATGAGAGAACTGACTGCCACCCACCTGGCTACAATATCCTTTTGGGGAGTTGTAGAGAGTGATAAGGTTCCCCCCAAGCCTCCCTTTCTCCAGGCTAAATGCCCCCAGTTCCCTCAGTCCTCCTCACATGACTTGTGCTCCAGTCCCTTCACCAGCCTTGTTGCCCTTCTCTGGTCACAATCCAGCACGTCAATGTCTTTCATGTGCTGACAGGCCCAGAATTGGACACAGGATTTGAGGTGTGGCTTCACCAGTGCCGAATACAGAATCACTGCCCTGGTCCTGCTGGCCACACTAATCCTGATACAGGCCAGGATGCCATTGGTCTTCTTGGCCACCTGGGCACATGTTGGCTCATGTTCAGCTGCTGTCAACCAGCACCCCCAGATCCTTTTCCACTGGGCAGCCTTCCAACCACTCGTCCCATGGCCTATAGCACTGCTTGGGATTTTAAACCAAGTGTAGGACCCGGTACTTGGCCTTCTTGAACCCCATACTATTGACCTTGGCCCATCAATCCAGCCACTCCAGATCCCTCTGTAGAGCCCTGGGGAACACCACTGCTGACTCAGTGCCAAATGGATTTAACTTTGTTCACCATTGCTGGTACATCATCTGAGGATGCACTGAAAGGTATAGTGTCTTCCTCTGACATTTAAAATTTTATCTTCTTCAGTGCTTGGATCTCGATCTTTCTGTTTTCTATTGCTTCCCCTTTCTGGGAAAATGCTCCTGTAGAAGGAAACTGTGAAGAGACTATTCTTGGAAAGCTTTGTCTGGGTTGAAAAAAGGAGCAAGGAGGAACCCTCAGCTTCCATCTCCCAGTGAAAGTGTCTCCAGGTAAAACCTGGCCTTCACACAGCTTCTCCCCAAGGGGATAATGGCTGTTAGAATGCAGCTTTGGATTACCTCACAGGCAAATATAATTTCCCTGCTGGATTATGAATCATAAACTAGTGGTTTATTTTCAGGCAAAATTATCAGCTAATTATTATTTCTCAAGCAAGCAATAATCTGTTTCATGAGGGAGAGCCTTCAAAGGGAATATTTTTAATTGAGAACACAAAAAGTTTAGAAATGCAAAGCAAATAAAGGCTAATATCAGCTTGGTGCAACTTTTTGCTTTTTCTATGCAGTCCAAAGCCTCAAGGGCTGGGAAAGGCCTTGAATACAGAGATTTTCATTTACTCTTCTGTTGTAATACGTTTAAAATGTACAGTTGTGAACCTGTCTGATTGGTATTTTAAGAGCAGCAGTCTGAAAGTGAAATGGTGACAGGCACAATAAAACACTAAGAGAAGAAACAGCAGTGCTGATAAAACTGAAGCAAATTCATAAGAAAAACACAAGCTGCCCTGGAGAAAGGTGAAATACATGATTTTGTGTTCTCTGCTAGCACTGGCCAGGAGATATTCTGTCAAATTAATTTTACAGATTTTTCACCAAGCAAAAAGAATATAGATATTCTCTCAAATAATCTTTTCTGGTTTCATTCTGAAGTACTGCACCAACCAGCCCTGAAAAAAAGCCAATATGGACTGTGTGGTTGGTGTGGGGGAAGAAAGATAATAGTCTCCTTCCTGTCTGTGAGCCATTAGTCTCTAAGCAGACCGCACCACTGCCTTTCTCACCAAAGACAGGAGACTAGAACAATAAAGGGAAGTCTGCCTGTTGGATTTTAAAGCTTCCTCTTTCCCTGCTGCATTAAACAGAGATGCTGGAAAGACTCACACTAAGCAGGGCAGTTATCACTCAGACTGTGTATGCAACATGGGGCAGATATGCCTGCAGCACACCATCAGCCTTGGGCTGGACCTCTGGGACCAGGTGAATGGTCCACCTGGGCCTCCTGCCCACAGAAATCACCACATAAGTAGAAGAGTTTATCTGGGTCTTGTCCCAGTCTCCCTTCCCTGTCTGATCACAGAACTGAGTCAGGATACCACTACACCCAGCTCTGGGAAAGGAGTATTAGCATAGCTTTACCAAGGATCACAACACTCAGGAAAACACATCTCAGCCAAGCATGGCATAACACTCTTAATAATGCTAATGGGTCCTGAGAAACTCACATCAGTTCCTCTAACCACCCCAAATTTTACTCTGAACTCATCCATTTTGTCCCTCATTGTCATGCTTTGAGAAGCAAGGACCAAATGAAATTGTGCAGGTGCCTTTTTTGTTTGTTGCAAACAAGAACTCCAAGATTTAAATTTGATTTTAGTGGTAGGCTGTAATTTCTTGGTCCAGTCCTGCCTGTTTATCTGTCTTTGAACTTTGTGTGTCTGAAATGTTGAGCTGTTTATCTACCTGGCTGATAGCTCAAAATGCAATGCAAGCATCACTATGTAGGTTGATACAGTTTTTTGAGTATTTATTCAGCTGCTGCACCTGAGTTTCCCAAATGGAAAAGTGGTGGTAGGGAGAGGAAAATGAGACAAGAAAGAACAAACTCATAAAAGTCGCTAATTCAAGTGAGAGATAGGATGCAATGGTATCACCAGATGCTAGACCCTAGGAATAATGGACTGAAGATAAGAAAAATATTTACAAAGTCAAAATAGAAACCAATGGATGAAAAAACCTATGAAAAATAATGTGAAAACATTGCAAATTTTTACTGAATTTTAACTAAGTATCAGGAATTGGATTGTAACAAGTGCCCCTAATCCCTTAAATGATGCATTTTAGCCATGTAGGCTATTCCACAATAGTGAACTGTCAATCACTTGCATCTCTTTTAAAGTCATTAATTATTTTATGACTTTCAGTTGTTTAAGTAAGTAGTTGTTCATATCAATAGTTGTTTAGAAAAAGGGAACTGTATCAATGAGTAAAGAATCTGTGCTAGTTCAGCACAGTGGTACAAACTATTCTCTAAACAGTGCCTGTAACAGAGTAAACGACTCTAGTACAGAGTTCATAGGCAAATATTAATTCAGCATTAGCACACATATCTTCTAATCTAAAGGAGCTAGCTATGGATATTTCTGTGGTGTGTTCCCTCCATTACAATTAAATCCTAGAATCATAGGATGGTTAAGGTTGGAAAGGACCAGAAAGATGATCTAGTTTCAATCTTCTGCCATAGGCAGGTACTCCTTTAATTAGACCAGGCTGCTCAGGGCCCCATCCAGCCTGGTTTTAAACACTTCCGGGGATGGGGCATCCAAAACCTCTCTGAGCAGCCTGTTTCAGTACCTCACCACCCTCTAAGTAAAGAATTTCTTCTTAATATCCAATCCAAATCTGCCCTCTTTCAGTTTAAAACCATTGCCCCGTATCCTGTCACTCTCTGCTCATGGAGGAAATTGTTCTTCCTCTTTGTATTAAGCCCCCTTTAAGTCCTAGGACATTGCAATAAGTGGAAATTACACCAATGTTCTTCATCAAGGTCTGAGAATAATGTCTGGCAAAGCGGCTCCTGCCCTGTTTCCTGAGGCAGCAATAGGACTAGGCTCTGTGCTAAACAGAGGTATTAAGAGGTTTGCTCCTGGAGAGCAAAATGCTTCAGGACATAAAGGCTGCAGAGTTGTCACTAAAGTACATAAAAACAACCTCACACGGAGAAAAAAGTCAAATGTGCAATTAAAACTAATGCCCAAAACTAACAAACACGGAGAGGGTCACCAAGAAAGACACTGCAATGTAATTTAACAGGTCAGAGTTTCAGTGTACCCATCAGGAATATTGTTAGCACATGGACAAGAACACTGACCCAAAGTGCAAGCACACACACAAACACACAGAGGCCTCTCACTCCAGGGCTCCCAGAAGATCTGATTGCTTCACCCAAAGGGCCAAAGGATCACTCAGGGACATCCAGTAGAGAACAGTGAGTTTCTCAGGAGAGCTGGGCAAGGGAAGCCTCTGCAGGTGCCCAGGGTCACCTTCCCCTCACAAGGGTCCTCCTCTTAGGGACATGAGCACATGGGCTTGAGGTGGGACCCATGGCCATGTGTGGCAATGGTCCAGAAACATAACTTCTAATATCTTCACAACTTCCAAGTTTTTGCAACTTCCTGACTGCTGCCTTTGCTACAGGGCACGGCTTCTGACAGCGAAGGCACCAGTCATGGCTGCCTGCACGCTTCTGGCCCTGCTGCCCAGTTATTGACCACTAATCCCCAGCAGCCTGTAGGACACGTCAGCTTTGATATATCACTTCCCTTAATGTGTTTTTTGGAATGCTGTGACAATAACACACTCACATTTATCTTCATTGTTGCTGCTGGGAAATGTGAAGGTTGTCTCTAACAAGATTTTCCCATTTAGTTAAATAATTATATTAGAATTTTAAAGCACTCTGGGTTATCAGAAGGCAGCAACAAATCTTTAACCCAATAAATATGGTGAAAATATTTTAACAAATTATATTTCAAAGCCCTTTTGCATGTTGCTGTAGAAATTCCAAATATAGGGAATCAAACTCAGTTTTCAGACTCTGTTGTTAAGCCACAAATGTATGTACTCAGTGCAACTGAGTGCATGGAATAAGTAGCAGCTTCTGATGGGAACAGTGCTGAATGTTTATTGACAGTCTGAATGATGACCATGTGATCTCACTGTGACTTTATGATGTGCTGAGAAGGCTGTAATTCCAAACCCAGTACTTTGATGCAAAACCCTGGTGATACATCTCAGTCACATCAGAACATACAGCTCTTAGTTATAAAATAATTTTGGTCCTGCAGCTGTGGCTGTAAATCAGTTCTATTGATTGCAGAGGAGCAATACTGCCTTACACCAAGACTCTGGTCCTGTCAACTTTTAAATAAAATTAGATCAGCAGTCTCACTACAGCAACTAAACTTTGCTATTAACTTTATTTATTGGCTGACAGCTTTTTTTTCCCCACTCATTTAGACCTCAGGCAGTGATGAGCTATACTTGTGACTACAAGTTAGTTTACTGCAACTATGAAGGTCTTAGAGTCTTCCAATACTGCCTGTAGGACAAACTACAAACAAGCCCAATATTAAGATAGCATGCTTTGTTATCAGCAACAGACCCAAAACAGGCAGCAGATAAGCAGGATAAAATTGCTCTTGTGTATTATTATTAATAACAACAGAAAGTTATCAGAGTTCTTAGTTTGACACCTCTTTCCAGAGAGTTTTCAGATTCAGAATTTACTAGCCAGATAGCTCTGCTCTTCATTACTTTCTGAGGGGAACCCTGATTGCTAGGTTCTGAGGATTTGTCTTCATTAATTACTGTTTTATTTACCTTAGGAATGTTCCAGGCACAGAAATATCACCCATCTGCTCAATCAGTATATTTCTGACGAAAGGGATGCATATATTTCCTTCTCAGAATTGAAGTTCAATAATATAATGTATTCTAGTTTTCTGACAAGTCCTTTACAAGAAAAGCTGAGTACTTTGCATTCATTTATTCTGTGTTAATTTTAACAGCTTTATGAGTAGCATTATTGACATCTTATAGAAACTGAGACACACAAAATTATTTATCTCAAATAAAACAGATTTGAGTCATGAAGACTCAGTGTCAGTATAAGAAAAGGACAACTTTAAATTCCAAGTGTTAAGGCTCGTATCTAACCTTTGATTCACGCTTTGGGCGTGAAGCCCCGAGGGCTTCTTGTAGGGGTCTCTATGGAAAGTAACAGTTAATAGCAAGGAGATAAGGTCAGTGCTGAGATATTGGTGCCCCGTTTTCTTTAAGTGTTGCTGGCAGGAAGCTTAGGAAAGTATCTGAACTTTTGCCAGGTTATCCATCCAAATATGTCATACGGAATCCCTGGTATTCAGGAACCCAACCACCTTTGGAGGCTCTGTTGCTGAGAGCCCACTGAACTTAACAGCAAGACCATGTAATAAACAACCCAAACAAAAATTATTCTCAAGGATGTTTGGTCCTTTTTGTTTTATGACATCCTTAAGAGTGTTAAGAAAGATCTACTGCTTATTTTCTATTTCTTATCAGATGACTTCGCCAGACAAAAGTGTCTGAGGTGTTCTTTACACGGCGGGAGGCTGATATACTGCATTTCTGGCTGCTGGTGGTGTGAGGAAATGCCTCATTTCTTATGCCAACATCACTTTCACAGTGATCATCTCTCACCCCCCACAATTCTTGCTGTGAATGTGTGAATTAACCCAGCAATAACAGGAAATGAGAAAACAAAGATGCAGAAAGAAGTAAAAGGATGGACAGTACAGTGGAAGTTTAGGAAACACCAGTGATTTATAATGCAAGGAAAAGAACTGAGAACCAGATTTGCTGAGGAAAGTTATGAGAAGATGGTAGCCAATGCTCGAAACAAAGAGAAGCGGTGAAGAAACCTGAAGTGTTTCTCAGGGGACAAAACACATGAGAAAACTGAAGAGTAGCACCTGACCTGATAAAATCCATCAGGGACTGACCACTGATCATGAAAATGTTCAGTTGCCAGTATGTACCTAACATTAGTTGGTCAGGTCTGAAAACTCTTACCATATGCTGGCTGCTCACTGGCTTGTGTGGAAGGACTTCAGTGCTCACAGTCCCCTTTCCAAAAGAAAAGTGAGAGCACCACAAATGTCACCCTTACCAAGAGAAGCTCTGTTGGCGGTCTCTGGGCATGCAGATTGGGTTACTCCCTCTCAAAAAATCCCTGTGCAGGACCTTAGGGCATGGGAGGGAATGCAGAGACAGCTTCACCTACTACTTTGAAAAGCAGCAGTCACTTCTTTTGACTAGTATTTTTTAATATTCATGGATTTCATTTACACACTTTGAGCTCCTAATACACATTTTAGAAGACCTCTTCAATATCTACTGCAGATATTATTAGAAAATAATAAAATCTAATATTACTAAGAAATATTTATTACTTTTTTTACTAATTCTTACAAAGTAAAAGGCAATTTTAGATATTAATTAGAAGAAGCAGTTAAGAACTCTTAAAAACTGACTTCCTTGTTCTGGATCTGCACTGACCTTTAGTAATTTCAGTCAGCAAGGCTGCTGTCACCCCATGTCATAGTAGTCTCAGTTTGGTATAAAATAATAAACTTTGGCTTGTCCATGAGAAATAAAGTCATTTTAGCTCCTTACAGGCATGTATAGCTGAAATTCACCCTATTGACAATAATAATGAAAAATGTTTACCTTAAAAATATAGATGACAGATTTTACTTTGAAGCCTGTACATAAAGGTTTTGCCTAATTCCTTCATTCATCAACAGTACTGTGGAAGCTAGAGGTTTGATTCTTTTGACCTAAAAAGCCATTCAAAACATTATGCACTCAGAGGTTTGGTGTAAGGAAATAGCACAGTTCTTTTTACTGTATGTACAATGGACAGGACATCAACAATCTGAAAGAAAAAGATATTAATAATTTAAGTAACAGCTGTCAAGACATAATATTGGAGGTAGTTACTAGGGAAAAAAGAACATACAATACTAAAGGGAATGTAGGTAGTGCTGGGATCCCTAAATTTAATCTGAAAAGAATGTGTAAGAGGCTGCAGAAATCTGTGGCATTTTCCAGAACTACCAGAGACTTAAAACATCTTTGACCCCTTTCCCAGGGTTTTTACATTGACAAGCTCCCTCTTTCATCACCTTTCCACAGTCAGTTTAGAATGCATTAAAAACTTTTTCTGGGGCTGACTACATGAGAAAGATGATGCTTACAGGCAGATCCATTGGTGGGATGGTAAGGCCAGAGAACAGAATGTATTTGAGGAAAATAACGAGAAGTGATATTTGGTTCAGCAAGAGCCCTGCTCCTTGACCTGAGGCACATCTAATAGAATGTTACAACTTTGACTAAAATGACAGGAAAAAGAAGAGGGAGCCACACATAATGGCCATGAGGGATTCTGTGAAGTGAAAGAGAGAGGTATTAGCCAAGCACCAGTGCTGGCAGAAGAGAAAGGGTTGTGTGGGAGAGCAGGACCACTCCTCTTGGCAGTTAAAAGCAGGATATATTTATTAGCTATAAAACTGGTCCCAAACAAAATGGCTGATAAAAGTGGAATTTTAGTTCCAGAGCCTTATTTCTATGGCATGACTGGTGTTTTTTTTACATTATTATCAAAAGAAGGAAAGAGGAGGGGAAAGGAAGGAGGGGAAGGAAAAAATTTAAGCAAATAAAAGGATTGCTGTGTATCAGAGCAGCATATAAAATTATTTTCACCAGAATGACTGTTATCGTCATTGGCTTAAAGAGAAAAGAATGTACAGCATATAGCAAATAAATAACATAAGAAACTAAGTAGCCAGGCACTATTTATTTTTTCACAGTGTAACTAATCAACTTCACAGCAGATACAGTAAAAACAATGCATTACAACTGCTTTACAAAATTCAGTGTTGAAACTCTCTTGATTCTTATCAATTTAAGAGACATCAGAACACAAACATCTATTCATTTTGCACAGAACACATGTTATTCAGTGGTGGGTTATTTATCTTGTTTAAGACTATGGCTTTCAGAGTTTTACATTTAGAAGATTACAGATTACATCTCAGTAACATCTGTATGAACCATGCACCAGGGTGCAAGCACATTTCCTTTCAATGCACAAGGACTAGGGTAACATTTATATGAAAATTCAATAGACATTAACATTCACAGTAGAGTTATAAGCTATAAAACTTATCCTTCAAACCACTGTTAGTCCTCTGGCAAAAGGTTTCTGAGATTTTTTTTCTAGAAATCCTTATAATCCAACTCTTTCTTGTAATCTTACTTCAAAATTTCTCTTTCCAAAGCCTTGTGCCGCCAAGCCCCTTCTAATTATGAGGGCCACAAGCATCTCCTTTCTGAGCCTGTTACTAGTATTCTTGTTATCAGTCTAAAAGTCTCATTTGCCTTTCAATAAAATCAGCTTTTAGCAGCTGACGTACTATTCTGCATAAGCTGTGCTGCTGAAAACAAAACAAAACCAAGCAACCATAGGATGAAATCTCTCCCTCTGCTTTCAAATCTCCCCAGATGTCAAGAAAATAAAAATAAAAAAGGAAAAACATCCCCCAAAAGGCTAAAAAATTCTAGCCTTGAACCATAATTGAACTTTCTGCGCTATTCTATAGCAATCTAATTTATTTAAAACACTGAGTGATGCCTAGTTACTCATTTTTGAAGTACTTGAAACTGAATGCTCAAGGGATAATTTTTAAAAAGGACTAAACTTCTGAAAAGCAGATTTTTTTTTTCTTTCATGTCTTAAACTGCACATCAGAAAATGAGGCATCCAAAAACTGAGTATAGTAAAAAACACAAAACTCTGAGTCAATCTTTTACCATGGTACCAACAGAGTTCTGAAAATGGAGAGCAGAATCCATCTACTATGTGAATGCACTGAAGAAATTTGCTCCTATCTACAAATATGTATGAAAATCTACTTTTCACATAGAGGGTATTTTGATATTTCCCTTTAGTGATATCATTGCCTATCTCTTCTCTCTTTCTTCTTCAGTAAAAAGGAGTAAAATTAAAAATTAATCTGCAAGAGCCATCAAATGAAACCATAATTATTTTAAGGTTCTGAACCACTCCTACTTTCTAAATGTGCAGATCTAAATGGGGTTTTTTTAGGACCTTTTGGTCACATTTAAAACATAAATTTTATAGGCAGGAGGAAGCTTGTTAAAATGACAATCAGAAACTGATATATCTTGCTTTCCAGTCTACATATATATATATATATATAATTTCTCTAGCACCCATAAAGTTGTAGCTGTACATGGGATTTAGCCAAGATTATCATCTGTATATCATCTCTGAAGTCTTCTGGTTCAGCCATGCTCATTAATAATCTTGTCAAATATAAAAATGATATCAGTGTTTCATTATAACCCAGCAAACAGATATTTTCAAAATTGAAAAGCAAGTAAAACTCAACTTAATACCTGAAAATGCTTTAGTTTTGGTATTGCACACAAAAGATTATGGCGTTTTAAGAGAGGCTGAAGAAGTCATGGCTTAATCACATTAAAAGACTGTGAGGACACCTTGATGTTTCCAGGTAATTGAATATAATAACAGATGATTACATTCCAAACCTATTGGAAAAGTACCAAATAACTAAACAGAACTGTAAATATCAGTATAATAATAATAATAACCCAACTGAGGAGATTTCTGGAAGGAAAACTGAAATGGAAGAATAAATTTGCTTCAGTATCATGTCTTTTTTATATAAACCTTAAAAGCACAACAGAGAGTTAAAACATTTATCTTAGGTTCCATATTTCTTGCAGTAAGTTATCCACAAAGACATTAATAAATAACTTTAGAAGGAACACTGATGCATAATGTTGCAACGTTGTCCATTGGTGCCAAAACACCATCAAATTAAATGCATAGTATAAATATTCACTTTTTTTAAAACAATGAATGAAAAACAAGGATGTACTAGTAAGGCACAAAGTCTGAGTAACTGGAACATGGTGTGAACTATAGATGCCAAGACAGAGATTTGGATTAAGGATGTATTTGAATATCAGATCTTCAATATAATAAATACTGAGACATATCATAAATCAAGTGCTATTTTTCAAAGATATTTCTGTAAATTTAGGGTTCAGACCATAAATTGCAATTGTTTATAAAATTTTAATGGAGGGGAATATAAATTATAGCAATACAATTTGCTTAATTGAAATGGCAACTAAGAAAAAAATATTAGATTTTTTTAATATAGCAATTACCATGAGATTACCAAATTCTGAAGCATATTCTATAGCAATTTAAACTGTAATTAAAGGTATCATAACACAACCCTTCATGTTCAGACAAAAATCCCAAGTGTTCGTAGTGGACAGCGATGGGAAATACAAAAGATACTGTGAAAAAGCACAAACTATTAAGATTTTTTTCAGTGGCTAAAGTGTGAACACAGACTCTATATTAATACTGGGCCTATGAATAAGCAAATTTCCACATTTATCTTTCTTGGAAAATCTGAGCTATAGGGCATTTCTACTGCTCTTAGGCCATCACTGGGCAGATGGATTAACATGGCTTTACAGTTTAAAATGACCATCACCTGTTTTTTGAGTATTTCACAAGCCAAAAGACTCTTACATACCATCTTCCTAAGGAAGAAAAACAATTCAAGGGGAAATGTATATCTGTAGTAAAATGATGACTCATCCTCATTTCCCACCTACGGTAACAGTTTTGGATTTTGTTTTTAAATATCACATTGGCAAAAGTAATGCATCCTCTGTGGAGGCAGAACCACTCATTGCTTTTAACAGCCTTCACCCTTCTCAGGTCTAAATGACATAAGAATCCTAATGTCACCCTAGAGCATCAGTCTGTCTCCTCAGCAGGATCAACTGAAAATCACTTTTCCAATGTTTGGCAGGAAGACATCTCCTACCTGCAATGCCTGGACAAGGAAACTTCAAGAGGAAACCTTTGCTTTTGAATTCAGCAAGGCTCAAACCCTGATGATAAAAAAATTGCGTGAAGCCAGGGACACACAAAAGAATTACTTCCAGCCTGAAAAATATTTGGATCTCAGATAGGTCTCAGAGGTATGGAAACATAGAAAGAATTACAAAAGAGAACCCTTATTACTGTGAGCAGAGTCTCATCCCTCGTGATCCTGTCAGTGGGACTCAGGCCCTGTTGTCAGCAGCAAAATTGTCTTCATTTACACATGCCATACGCCTACTCTTCTGAACCTTTTTTCTTGACTAAGAAAAGGAACTGAGAAAGAACAAGGTAGAATAGTTTCCAGGTCTTCTGTCTTACATCCCCCATGGCTCTCCACACACAGCTTAAGTGAGATTGATGTACTGTAAGCAAAATCTGAAGGCAAAGCAAGATTTGTCACTGAGAAGGGGAATAAGAATTTCACAGATTTTTTTTATTTTCCCTTAAAATACCATGAGGCTTTTACACTTTTTTCAGAATAAATATATTACTAGTGAACAGGATCCATCTATGGTAAAAAGGCCTATATCCTTTAGTCTGCTTCAGTTTTAGCCAATCTCCTGTCTCCAAGGGCCATCTGAGATTTTCTCTAAAGCCTTCATTAACTCTCTGGCTTTCTCAATGAGCTTTACTAGTAAATAAAATCAAAAGTTTATTGTTTACTGACTTTTCACTAGCATTGTGCCATCCAAAAGACAACTCAGGAACCAAAATGCTGATCCCCGTAACAAGATTTAAGCATCTTGCCCAGGAGTGCCACCAAAACTCTTCCATACCATTCCATACAGGGAATACCTTGGTGCCTCATAGCAGGACAGTCAATTCAGTGAAACTGCTCTTGTTTCTTGACAAACATTAAATGCAGAGATGTTTTTCAATCATTGTGGAAATCACAGCACAGATCCATCTTCTGAAGGTTAGCATGTTTCAAATTACAGTCTCAGGCAGAAATTACCCTTCCGTTTAACCAGAAAACAACCTCCCTGGAGTACCACAGCTATCCTAGTTCATGTCTGGCATGACTGCAATTCATCTTTCTCTCTTCCTGATGGAAATGGGGGATGATAACTGAATGCAGTCTGAGTCAGGTTTCTATTCTCAAATGTTTTAGCCCTTGAGGGGACTAACAGCAGTGTAGACACCTGGGTACTAGGCCTTTCCTAGTGTCTACCGCACTAACTAATACTCAGTAATTTGAAAATGGTTTTATCATTAATAATAAATGGAGATTTTTAAAAAGGAAACTTTCTGATTCAACCTGATCTCTGTTTTTCTGTCTGACATTTCACCAGAATGTTCACTTAAGATAACTTTCTATTGCTCATTCAGTCTATAGTTAATGCACACGAAATACACAACATTTTCCTTTTTATTTAAAACATTAAAAATATTTAATTATGCTGCAGGGAAATCAAGAGCATTATCACAACTACCAATGAGAAACCTATAAACTAAATAGAAAACACTCAGATCCATGTAACTTGATTCTGGGATCACTGCCACCATCACTCTTTTCCTCATACGATTGTTTCCTTTCCTCCCACCAGTTTTCAGTGCAGATTCCCAACTGAATGAAAAATGCCCATCACAAGAAGCCATCCTTCAGCCTTCAGCTGCAAACTCCCACCACCACCTACCTTGGAGCAAAACTTGGTCATAATCTTGTGTGTTCAGTCAGATGATCACACCCATCTGGTTGAAATATTAACTAACTAATAATAAAATAATTTTTCAGATTTTTTTTTCATCTGGCAACAAGGCATTAGAACTGCTGTTGCTGATAGAAATGAAGCAGAAACAAGAGATCACTGAAAAAGGAAGGACAGATCTACACCTTTCCTCCATTTGAACGACCTGTGTAGAAAATCCATGACAGGAACCAAGGCAAAGACCTTTTCTACAACCTGGAGACTATTCTACCTCTCCCTGATAGTCAGTCTCCCTCTCCAGCACATTCATCAGGGCATGTGGACATGCACTGAACTTCTTCAGGAACAGAAGCACAGTAATTCTTTCTAATTCTTGGCTTTGTATTTTTCAGCTGTGGAATTCTACATTCGTTTCTATCTTCTGTATCTGTTATAATGACTAAAAAATACAACATTATTTCACAAACATGAAAGATCACAATTAAGGTATAACTGAGAGAAACTACAATGAATTCTAAAAAAATAATTATACTAACAAAAAATCTATTTGCACTTTTTCTCAGCTATTTGGAAACAGTAGACAGAAATGATGACTGATACAATTAAACAAAACATATCTTCCTTTAGGCAGATAGATATTTAAATCCAGACTCCTCCCATTTGCTTTCAATTGTAAGGTGTTCACAAATTACAAAGCACAGTTCATATATCAATTGTAAACACATGTTTTACTACCATACCAAATAAATAACAGAAAGTTATAAAGGTATTGTTGGAGGTGATTCTCCTTCAAAGTCTTACACAATCCTATATCTCTGAATGCCAGAAAACTGGATGAGGTCAAAGTCTTTGAAGCACATCAACATGTGAATATAAAATACGTTACCCAGAGTTCATGCTTTGGCTGCACTGCCACTACATAAAACAGATTCATTCAGACACGGAAGACATGCACTGAAGAACAGTGAGGTACAATCATAGACAGAACCTTACCAAAAAATAACACACTGATCTGTACTCACTACTAAAATAGACAAGTGGTAAACACTAATACAGAAATATCAAGGAAAAGCCTCTCTTTTTTGAAAAATACATTTCAAAAGATCCCAAAGATAGGTGCAGTATAAAACAGTTTCCCAGAATTTTTCCACTCTCTGCCTTTATGGCGATTTCTCCTCTTATGTCCCTTTCTCTCAATGAGAAAATCTCTTATTGAAAAGGCTCTGGCTCACATCCTTAATGTTCAATTTTTTGAGCTACTGAACACTCATTATTGAAATTAGTGCAAATTAAGCATGTGTTAATGGCATCAATTCATGATAGCATCACTCTTTATGACAGTACATAAGCACTCTCTGATTTCTGGTCTAATAACAGTACTAATTAGGAATAGGTTTAAGTGTGGATTTATTCCATGATGGTCAGAATAATGTGACTCCCAAAAATGTGATCCCAGCTAAGAGTAAGCAAACTTTTATCCAGGTAAGTTTGAAAAATGATTGCAGCATCTATCTCCAATTAACTATACTGTTTGTCTCTTGCCATTTTTTTAAAGTATCACTTAGATTTCTTGAAATCAAGTGTTTACATGCAGATTATAAAGAAAATACATAGGACTAAAATAACATGTGTTACATGCCATGTTACAGTACATTTGCACTCCCAGTACTATGAGAAGCTAAAATTATTTCATCAGAAACAAAGGAAGTACACAGAAAAGTTTGTCAACAGACAGAAACAAGTGTATCCATAAGCCAAACAGCCATAACATTCAATAGGTTTAATACTCCATTACATTGTTCCATAGAAATTAGAGATGAAAGACTTCTTATCCATCCCTTGCCAATTTTGAATGTTTTCTGTTCTCCAATTCAGTCACTGGAGGCTGATTGGCAACTGACAACCACATGAATAGAAAAAGCTAACTAGATGAGCCAGAGGAGAGCAGGCTGTGAAAATTGTATTTCCTCTTGTGAAGTGCCAAGCTCTTTTAAGTTGCTTTTGTTTAAAGGTGGATTAATGAAACTGAGGGACTCACTAAATCTGGGCCTTGCATTGTACAGCAAGCTGACTGCTTTTCAAGCACATATCCAACATACTGCTGCTGAAGCCACCTTCATCCCTCCTACAGAGGAATGTGTTCAGCATGCTGTCAAAATGCATCAACCTACATTATGGAATTAAAACTGACATGTTTCTATTGGACTAAACATTTTCTGAAAATGAGACTCTAAAAAACCACTAAATTATAGCAGATCAGTGTTGTTAATGATACCACACTTCTGCGCTCAGTCTAACAGACAAGTTTGGTACTCAGAAACGTCATACCACAAATAATGTCAGCCATCCTCGTCATCTGGGCTTTCAGATTCTGTCAACCACTCCTACATTTCATCAGCAAAATACTGAAATAAAGTTTTCATTAAAATTGGACCTTCTGTCACACTTCCTTCCAGTACAACTGCATATAATCTCATATCCTCTTTTAAACTTTGAGGCTGAACACTGGAGTAACATTTCCTCTGAAATGTGTATTGCATGTCATATCTTACCATGCCTGGTACCAACTAGACTCTAAATACAGCAATCCTTTCTGAGAGGAGAG
>VZTJ01001274.1:27682-78764 GCA_013397795.1 Orthonyx spaldingii
GAGAAAAAAGAAAAAAGAGAAGGATTTGTAATGGTGTGGCTTCCCATTAACTAATTAGACACCTTCTTTATTTATTTGGAGCAAGAAATGTTATGTTTTTTTATAAAACATCAACAGAAAAACTCCTATTGATCAAATTAGAATCCTTGCGTCTAAGTATATTAAATTTAATTCTCCCTTTTTTTAGCATAATCTCTTTATCTTGTATGGTTTTATAGCCATAACATGCTGGAACATGTTTAAAGAATTCTGTGTAAAAAGATTTTCTTTTCAACTTCTTAGAAATAAAAGGCATTGTTTAAGAACCCAGTAAAACACAATTGAACAGCGTTTTCAGTATTATATTGCTAATTTTAATCTTAGTGCAAATTCCAACTATTAATTCAGTAAGTTTCATAGTTTCTATCTCATCATTATTCTACAGTTTAAATTTTCATATGCACTGAAAATTTCAAAGCACTTGGCAGATTATTGCACTCATGGCAGATGTGTGAACAGAGTCTGGAAAGCGTCATTATTTCATTCAATAGAGCATACTTGCAAACTACTTCAGTGTATTTTGATTTGCCAGCAGTTCATCTTTAATACCTCCCTGGTTTGAATAAAGCAGTACTTCCTGCTATCTTCATCTCCTCGGTGTTGTGCATGCCAAGAGTAGACCTACTCAGTTCCCTCTTCACTGAGTGCTGTTGAGACCTCGTTGCAGCAGCAACCTGAAATTGAATCTGCTGTGCTGACATTGGGAAGCCCCCACATCCTCTGTTACCTTTTACCCTCATAACTCAGCTGTGGCCCTTGCCAGAGTCTGCATTCTGTCTGTTCTGTTGTGCCCACATTTGTTTCTGCCACTAGCATGAAGCAGGTTTGAGGTTTCCATTTTCCAGTTTTCCTGGCTGTGCTGGATTCCCTGAGGATCAGAGTGATGTCTGACAGCACAGGGAAGTATTAACCCTTCACCACTATCCTTGTCCTAAATACATCTGATCCCCTTGGAACAGCTCACCAAGTGAATCCTAAGGGCTCTCATTTCCCTGGCATCAAGCCCCAGCGGCCTCACAATGCTCCCATTAAGAGACTTCCACAGCAGCGCTGCTCAGAATGGGTGCACCAGTTCTTGCTGACGAGATGCAGAATGGATGTGGTTCATAACAGGACTGCACTTCCGTATCTGCAATTACTTCTGTAATTTCATATCAATTTCTGTTTCATCTTACAGAGCTGGTATTCCGCCTTCATCCAGAAAAGGCATTACGGTATTATGGTTCAGGTATGTTCCTGCATCCTTTGATGAAATGATTTGGAAAGGGACTTTATAACATTGTCCTTCCTGTTATTCTCTCCAATGTTTTCTTACTTTAAAGACTACCTTTAAATATTCATACTGACTTCCAACAATAAATTCTTTGGAAATGACAGTATTCTTACTACACAAACAGAAAGCCTCTTAAAATTGAATAACAGTTGTTCCTGAGATATGTGGAGATGGACCATACAAACATCAACTGTAAAAGCAGAAGGGTCTTTTAACCAGCTGTGGTTCTCTGCCAGATGCTGTTTTTAGAAGCACTGTGCCCAGACAGAACCATCTCCATGGGCACACACTTCAATGCGCCATTCTAGAAGCACTAAGGGCATGGAATATTATATCAAACCACTCTTTACCTTAAGCTCATGTGTACTCATTCATATAAGTGAAATCATCTAAACCCTTTGCTTGTTAGTCATATTTGCATAAAATTAGTACAAGTCCCCAACTGTAAAAAAATGATGAAATAAATATTAGTGTTAATTAGATTTTCTACTTAAGAAACAATCTCTCAAAATGAATGCTAGAAAAAAACCACTCTGTATTTCTTTTTTTTTTTCCTTGTTTGACTAAACTTACTGATGGCTTAGATTTTGCCTTCTTTTCTTTTCCTTTGTCCCCTTTTCTGTTGCTGGTAAAGTAATGCAAGGTGCCATATTCCATCAAGGCAGCAAACACAAAAATAAAGCAAACTGAAACAAACAGGTCCATTGCTGTCACATAGGAAACCTTTGGGAGTGACTTCCTAGCAATTGTACTCAGGGTTGTCATGGTCAGCACTGTTGTGATCCCTGTTTGAGAAAGAAAGAAAGAAAAAAAGACAGAAAGAGGAAAATGTAATCCAATCATATTATCACAAAAAAAGTCAGCATATTAGCTCGTAATTCATTGATGAGTGGTATAAGAACTGAGCCACAGCAGGGTTCACCACTGATTACACCCACACGCATAGGTTCTATTGCAAGAAGCCATCCCTGTGGATGCAGCAACCTCCACGGGATCATAAGGAAAGCAGCACATTTCACCTTCCCTTTAAATCCCTTCTCTTTCAACACACACTGAATAAACAACATCACTAAGTATTTGTAATTTTATAAATCTAACATAAAATGTACATATAAATACAGTAGGCAGACAGGTACAAACAAGCTCACAGATTTTATAAACATGATTAAATCCTTTAGCTCTTGAAAAATTAAAATGTTAAAAAGGATGCATTCAGAAATAAAATCATTTATCAATTATTTCAAACTTTTATTAAACACCAGAAAAATTAATAATGTTTCCAATTGTCTGCTTCTGGCACACAGATCAAATTAGATGACATTCACGGCTTTCTGGTCTCATTCTCTAAGTTACCAGACATGTTTTCAACACTGTGTCTTAAGTAATAGAAAATGTTTCCCTTGATTCACTTACACAAAAGTTAATTAAAAGAACAGCCTGGCCTTGATAACTATGTGTTCAAAATCTTAACTATCCCACTCTTCATTGGTTTAGTATTTATAAGGTGTTAACCATTTCTTCTTATATTTGATGCTTCAGGGAGATGCAAAGCCTTTTACATAGTAGTCCAAAATTAAGGTGTGAACTTTCCTTTGGAGAGCAATACCTGAACACACAAATAATTTGTTATTTACATGCCCAAGAGTATTTAAAAAAAAAAAAAAAAAAAAAAAAAAAAAAAAAAAAAAAGCATTACACCAGTCTAAAGCCATCTATGGCTTATAAATCAAAACATGGAATCAGTGGTCACTATGGACTGTTCCTGCAGCAGGAAGGCAGTAGTGATTTTCCAAAGGATTTCCCAATAGCATTGCCTGAAAGAGCAAACAGATAACCACAGAGTTCTTCAAAAGTGCTTCACTCCTGCTAGATACTTTTGAAAATCAATTAGGCATTTCTCTGTATGGCTACATATTTAAATACCTTTAATCACCTCAAATCTTCGGCTCTGGGAAACCACAATCTGTCAGGATCTTCCAATATATATGAGAGAAAAAGGTCCAGCCTTTTCAGTGTACGAGACTCCAACACAGCCTATAGGTGGGAAGTGGCACCTACCATTCCCGGTACTGACTTCCTTTCAGAGAGGACAAAAAGAGACACAAATTTTTCCAGCCTTGTCTGCTATGTGAAAGGCATGTGGGGGCTGGCACAGGGAGCAAACCTTCAACAGCAAAACAGCTACTTGCTATGATAGACCTTGCTTAGTTTTGGCTTTCTGGTATTAATTTCTTTTCCATAAAATTGTGTCCATTTGACAGGTACTCTCTTTCTCCTTCTCCAGAACATTGGTGTGTGAGAAAAATCATCCTACAATCTGTCAAATGATGGTTTTAGCGTGTTCACAAGAAAGGATTTCAGAGTTATCTTCCGCGAGCTGTAAATAAGATATCACAAACGTTTGTATTTCATCTCAAGTAGATGAAGGCTAGTACTGCTGAAGTGGGAGCTTGAAAACTTCAGCTTAACCATGACATCAAAGGCAGATTTCTAGGTTCATGGCATATAAAAAGTACTTTTTAAAAAGAAAAAACTGGATACAGAACTAGCAGGAGACTAATAGAACACTTTTTCCTCTTGTAACTATTGTATTATAGCTAGTCAGAACCCACATGATGTCCAATGTTTAGTCAGTCAAAGAAATCTGATGAGATTTCAGCAGCAAGGTCTAAACCTATCAAAAGTAATTTTCACTTATTTATTCAAGACTTTAGCCTCTCTTCACTAAACTTTGCAGCACTTTTAAATAACATAGTTAGGATCCAAGACTTAGATTTTCTTCCTTTACCTTTTCATTAGGCTACAGAGCCATGCTCATTTTTGCTTACTTTTTCTCTCGACTCATTAATCTGGCAGGCTTGCAGATGGTCCAGTTTCAGTGGGAAAAGCAGGGAGTTAAAATGTGGACTCATGTTTCTGGTGGTAAATCATCTTGTAGGGTGGGAATGGTGTATTCACAACACTGCAACTGATGAGGAAAATTAACTCACGTCTCTCACTTCCTAAGATACAACTCTCAGCTCTTGACCTTTCCCCCAAAATAGGTCAGACTGCTGTCACTAGTCCTACTACAAGCATCTGTCACTGCTAAGCTCAAAGCTGTGTCCTGTGCACTCCGTCTACCTGTTTATCAGGCTTTATGTGGGGACTACAATTTTCTCCAAGGCAGTACATGAATCCTAAACAGTCAAACTTAGGGGACTGACACCATGCTAATCAAGTCAGCCAAGACTAACACACAATTATCTTTGTAGTGGAACTTGCGACACACTCCAGCAGGAGCTTTTGTGAATTATAGACTTAACTGCTTGAAGTGGAACTTTGGTTGAAAATTTTCTGGATCTAAAAGAACAATTGAATCATTCTATTAAAAAAAAAAAAAAACACTAGCCCCCCCCAAAGCACAAACAAACAAAAACCAACCAAAACCCAATACCAACAACACAAAAACCCAAAAAAACCCCCCAGATTTTCACAACTTTTGCTCATGTAGTAATGACTTCATTTGTTCCATGATGCTAAGTGACACTAAGAGTCAGACTAATGATTGCCACATGGCAATTTCTGAAGGTTATTGAAAAACATAAAGGAGAAAAAATGTATTTATGTGAACAACAGCAGATCCACAAGGCTTGGATCAGGATTTTCATGCTCAGCATTGCTTCCTTAAGCTCTGTTGTGCAACTACAGCAGGATTCTCCTCCTCCCAATCTTGCAGTTCAAGAAAAAAAACGACCAATGGTCACAATCTGAAGGCGAATAGACTGTGGTTAATTTACCATCTGCTGCACATTTGTATTCTTTGGGAGTACAAGATCCTTCAAGACTGAAAAAAGACATTCTTACCCAGAGAAGTCCTTGCAGGAACTGCATCCTTATTGATCCAAAATGACACCCATGAAAGAACAACTGTGAGTATACAAGGAATGTATGTCTGAATGGTAAAATATCCCATGCGTCTACTGAGATCAAAGAATATTGTCATAATAATATAATCACCTAAAAATTAAAAAAAAAAAGAATAAAAAATATTTACATGGCATCTAATATGGTTTTCACTTGTATCTTCAGCTGTTAGTCTTGCTCTACATAGATATTGCACAAAATAAAACTCAAAACTTTGCCTTACCAGACAATGTATGAGAAATTTCAGTTGTATTCCGTAGCCCTACAAATGCAAACTGATACAATCTCCAGTATTTTGGATCTGCCACTTCAACAGAGGTTTTCTTCCATTTGTATTCAATTTCATTTCTGGGATATCCATCTAGAATAAAACAAAATAAATCAAACATTCAGCTGTAGAATGTACCAAAGCATGTTGTCCGATCTCTGAAGTTACTTATAAACTAAACCAGGGCTATACATAGTGTGGATCTGAGACTGTCTATAGCCTTCCTGGTACCCTTAAAATTTAACCACAAAAAGTATGGCCTCAGTTTTAAGCCTAGGTAAATGTAAGATCAATCAAAAACTGTGTAAATACAAATGTTTAGAAAATATCTACGTGATATTTTCAAACTCCAGTAATAAAAACTGGCTCAGAAACATCACTATGAGTTAACACATAAATAATTAATTATCATTAAATGATCAGAAAGAGCTTAAAAGGACAGACACTTATTTGTATATAATTTGATGGCTTAGGGAAGACCTCCTAAAAGGAGGCTGTAGCAAGGTGAGAGTCAGCCTCTTCTCCTGGTCAGCAAGCAACAGGATGAGAAGACATGGCCTCAAGCTACATCGGGGGAGGTTATAGGTTGGATATCAGGAAGATTTTCTTCACTGAAAGGTTATGAAGTTTGGAATGGGCTGCCCAGGGAGGTGGTGGAGTCACCATCTCTGAAGGTGCTCAAGAAACCACCACATGTGGCACTTGGTGCCATGGTTTAGTTGACAAGGTGATGTTTAGTCATAGCTTGGACTCAATGATCCTGGAGGCTTTCTCCAACCAGCACAATTCCCCTAGGATTTTTTTTTAACACAGTTTGCATCAAAAAAAATAGAGCCTGAAGGTCATAGTTTTGTTCATATAAAATAAGTCCCACTGAAAGGAAAGAGACTTCTTATATCGATTCAGCATTTATAGGTGCAGGTTGAAGAAGACATATCTTATTTTTCCTTTTAAGTATACCACATGGAATGAATTCAAAGCTGTCAAGTCTTGTAGGTATAAGAAAACAAAGTTTTCCAGGGCAATGCATTTCCATTAACTGGAATTGTATTAGACTCCTAAGCAATAAGATTATTTTTAAAGTTGCAAAAAATGCATGTGATTCAACTCATTCATTAGTGTATTAAATAATACAATAAATCTAGCAAAAACATGAATGTTCGATTCTTCCTTTCTCTGCAAGACTTTAAGAAGTAAACATTTGCTCTCCTTCTGCCAGAATTTAAGGAAATTTCAAGCCTGAATATAACGAGGGAAAAAAAGTGTTTTACCACCTACAGCTTGAAAACTCCAGAGGACAAGAGTGTTCATCCATAGGAAAATTATGAAGCTGAAGATAACACTCAGCATTAATTGTCAACCTAATTAGAAAAGGAAGGGTGGGGAAAAAAAAGAAAAAGGGTTATATTCAAGAATTCAGACACTTCAGACTACATAGTAAAGAACATGCACAGAAATAAATTTTGCCAATTAAAGGATATGAATAGCCTCTTGTGTATCAGCAAAACCACATCCAGCATCAGCACCAAAGAACAAAACAAGAACTATTATTGCATGCAACTTGAGAATCTGTGTTGTTTTAGTTGGTATTTCAAGCCATTTCAAAAATTTCAATTGATTTGGGGGTACCTTTCATCTCTGCAAGAAATAGGGGATAAAAAGAAGGATCTGAAGACAGGGGAAGGAGGGGAGCTTATGATAACAAATAAAGGAAGTTTTTATAGAACACATTTATCAAGTCAAATGGCGTTTGGCATCATTGTATCTGGTGGCTTTACATAAGAGAAAAAAGGTGGAGGACATTGGACTTGCTCTATGATCATGGAAGCAGTTCTGGTGGAGAGTGGATAGGAAAAAGCAGATGATGTTTCCTCTTATTAAATGTCTAGGGCATTCAAATAATTCACAACTTATAAACATTTTAGAACTAGTTTAGGACTCGTAAAAGTCTGAACTGAATCATTTTATGCTTTTGAAAATGTTGTCATAGATTTCCACAGGACTTCTGAGCAATCAGTGCAAAATCCAGTTCTGCTACCTTTCACTAGTAAGCCAAAGTAAGGGGCTAGGCTCCAAACTGACTTTGCATTTAAAATACCTCCTCCTTTGTTGGCAACACTGTGTAGAAAGTCAGAATGTCTTCTAAAATCAACTTTGAAATTTGCCATAATGCTCACGTACTCGACTGTATGCAATGCTTACATATAAGACAAGAAGGGATGGGAAAAGACTCTTGAGACATGCTGCCAGATAGTTTTATAAGACTCTGAACAAAGTATTTATTCTACAGAAACTGCCACTATGACCTGACCAAAGGTTTATAAGGAAACTTGTATTTCTTAGCATACACTGTGGGAGAGAGGAAGAAAGGCCCTTCCCCACACTTTTAAGCAGAATACTTGCATCACTATGGAGATGCTTTTCAAATTTGTCTACTGTGATTTATGCATTTATTGCCTTTACTTTCCATTTTCAATTTTTGGATAGTTAAACCCTCAAAGAATAAGAAAACAAGCTGAGCCTTTTGTTAAAAGCAACACAACTAGATCTGGAATCACTGATGGTGCAAGGGACAGACCATGGGTTATCCTCAGAGGAGATTCGGTAAGGTTGATTAACATTTTCACAACATCTGCTCCCTGAATTGCCAACAAGGAAAGAGCTGTGATACAGGGGAGCCCATGAACCTGGAGCACAGTCAGATCATGTTATTGTTCCTTCACTAAGCAAGATATGAACATCTCAATGTTGTTTTACCTTAGGTCAAATTCAGGCCATATCCTCACCTATGCAGATGTTTGCATGTTGCAGTGCTGGGTGAAAGCCTGCTCTGCTGTTCTGTTACCAGCTCTTTATTGCTCTTTATTGCTCCTACTCTGACACAGTATCTCTAACCTCTTGCTCTGTGAGGGCTCACATGATTTTATTGCTCATATTTATTTCCTTCTGATACTTTGAATCTCTTTATAAGGAATTTTTGAAACTGAATGGACAATGGAAGTATAAAGTCCAAGTATGACTCTACAATTGCTAATTAGAAAAAGAAAAAAAAATAGCATGTCAACAAAAGGGGCTCACTAGAGACTTTTATAAACACCGTCACAATAAACCATTTAAAAACTGCTCTTCAGAGATGTCTGTATGCTCTCAAATGATGCATACTAAGAAAAAATTCAGTGAAGAGAATCCTTGTAAAGCATTCTAATTCTTCTTACATTCGATACAAAAGAAATTTATAAATTGTTCATACAACATAGCCTGCATATGAACACAGCATAAATGATTGAGAAGAAAGTAATTAAAAGTGCCATTTTTTGTTTTAAACAGATAAATAAACTCTTAGGAGCAAAATCATATTTATGGCATCCTCTGCATGGACTACTTCTTGACCAATTCTTGATTTATTGCAAGATTTTCCAGGCATATTAAAAAAATATGACAGAGATGAACCTAAAATACTTTTTGTAGACTACAACCTTTCAAGAACTGTTTGAAAAGTGACTCAAAAACCAGTACAGATAGCCTTAAGCTTAAAAGAAGCACAGGCATCTCCCATTTGCCAAGTAGTGTTATCACCAACATGATTGCTTATGTCTAATTTGGATGAACAGATCTGTTGATTTTAATAGCTTGCAAGGGTAAATATGTTAAGAAGTACGTGCAGGACTGGGGTCTTAGCTTTAATCAAACTTCTTATAATTTTTATTATCCAAAGAATTTAATATTTTACTTACAGAATATAATTTGGTGGAAATTAGATACTGAAGCATTTAGACCAGAAATAATTTATCTGCAAAATATCAGTGACAGACCACCATGAGGCTACATACTATATAACATCCTTTTTTAAATCTTGCCTATACTTAAATGAGATCAAATGTGCTATCTCCTTCAACTGTCTTTACTCAATTATCTTTGTATTATATTTCCATACCATGAATTTCATCTTTTTCATGATTGGATAATCTTTTTTATTTTCTTGTTTAATCAGCTTGCAGATTCCTGTGGTCCATAACAAAAGAGATGCCAGGAATTTGATTCATATTCATTGTTTTCATATTCCTGGTCATGACAGGGTTTTGGTTTATTTTCTACCCAAATAATAAAAACCCACCTTAGAGTGTATAATACTCTTCCGTCACTCCAGATTCGAAGCAAACGATTTGGAGTTGTAATCCAGTGAGCATCAGATTTCCTCGAGTTCCGGAAGAAAGTGTCTGGAATCCAAATTTTTCCAACCATATTGCTATTAAGCATAAGCACCTTCATTGAGCTGTTAAATTTTAGACGACTGTCATACCAAGTCTGGGCAAAAATTATATCTATAGTGTATTCCTAAAAACAGAGAAACAACCATATCTACGTATACATTTACCAAAGTCTGCAAGCCAACTGTTTTCTGACTCATATGTAAATCTGAAGCCACTTCCTCTATTCTCTTTTGTATTACCATTTGCAGAGCAAACATCAGCCAGTAAACCCAAAATGAGAGACAAAAGATGCACACAGCCTTCTGCACCTACCTCCTCTCCCCTGACACACACTGATTGCTTAAAGAAGAAGAGATGTGATGGGAGCTTACTGTGACTTGCAGGTTCACGCACAGTGCAATCCCCTCTGGGGGCCCTGGACAGAAATTTAAGGGCAACCTGAGTACTTCAGGGTTAGACTATGTTTGTTAAGACAGATATTCTACACCTTTTAAGAGCCAAACAAAACAAGCTTTCTATATTTCCCCCAAAGCTTTTCAACATGCAATTTAATATCTTTCAAGAAATTTCAGATTATGAAGAATTCAGGAATTTGTGGAAATCAAACACAACATTTTGCAGAACTATCTGTTACCATCTACCTTGTATATCTACTGATATACACACAGAAGTCTACATAATCAAAATCAGGAAGGAAATTCCCCTAAAGAAATTCCCCTTTACTAATTAAAACCTCAAGAAACTTCCTTCTGTAATAGAAAATCAAATTCCTCTGTAGACTTATGGTCAGAAAAGAAAGGTTAAAAACAAAACAAATAAATAAAAGGAAACCCCTTTTTATGAAATAATTCTTGACACAGTAAAATTGAGAGAGGTAAACAATACAAATGCATGAAAGAATTCTGCTTTTCAAAGAATCCAGCCAGTTTCTACAATTCAGACAAAGGGGTAGAGCAGCAGCTCTCTCTGTTGTCACAGTTGTAGACCATGACTCTGACTTTAATGGTACCAGTCTCACTACCTGATGGCAGATGTGATCTTTCCTGAACAACTGCCCCATGAGGGCTTCAATGAGCAACTCAGCAGCTGCCCTGTAGAGAAAGAGCTGGACACCAGACTTAAACACTTGATATGGGTTGTTCACCTCTCAGTTGTGGGTTGAAAGGACAGCCAAAAGTGAGGAAGGGACAGTGCTCACACTCTTGTTTGAGCCAAAGGGGGTACTACTAGTTTACTTGGTCAATAAACATGCACGGTGCAGTCAGTCAATTCTGTTTTTAAATAAAAGTTGAAGGTTCCATTGATCAGAGTGGGTTTTTGTGTTCATTTTACTTTTAAACAATCACAGCAGTCAACTGTACAAGTCACAGATTCCACACTAATGTCAGCAACTGATACCACCAATATCTCAGGAAAGTTTGAGAAATTTGGCACTTTATCCTTGAGAAGTGCCATCGCAGATATTCCAGGACTGTCTTAATCTCTCTCAACATTCCCACCTCTCCAGATGGGAGAAGTGCAAGTTCAGGAAACAGATATGCTAGAGGGAGATTCCTCTTGCTCTGTGATGTATGGCAGATGAATTACCACATGAACTGTGGTAACTCAGTGGTTTTCAAAGGTTATGGACAACTAATGCATGAGGCAAGCAGTGGAGAGACAGAGAGAACAAAAGGACTAATAAAAATGTATTTTGAAAGTGACTTTGTCCTAAAACTCTGCTTATTTCTTGAAAGTCACTGTCAACAGGGGAAGATTCTGCAGGTCAAAACAAGTCCTTGATCGTTTTTTTTATTTCTGTAAACAGAATTCTAGACACCTGTGAAGACCCTGGAACTGTTTAACCTTAAAATTCGGCTTTCTGTACTCACTTGTAGTGGTTACAAATGAAAATGAAACTTGCCTTGTATTAGTAGAAAGGAGAGCCCAAGGCAGTGCACCAGAGAAGTGTTTTAACAGGCTTTAATGGAATAGAATGAACAAAGATTTATGCATTGCCTTTACGTGCAAATAGGAGAAAAAAAAAGGTCAGTGAGTGAAATCAACAGACACGACGAAATGTACAAAAAGTGAAGATTGTCTGAATTCGAAGGTGCTACTCTAAGCTGCCACTTCACAGTAGCAATGCCTGGTTTGAGAAAAAGAAAATTATCAAAGAGTCATTATAGTCAAATCCACCCAAGCACGAAAACACAGGTTGTCATAGAATACCAACAACCCTAATAAATTAGAATGAAAAAGGAAGGTTATTTTGAATACAAAAAACAAGGGAATGGCCTCAGTGGATTCACATGCTTGTATTTTTTTACATTTCAGTATTAAATGTGCAAGTTTGTATCCTGTTAAAGCCAAACCTCAGCACCGTGTCAGCTACCAAGAAGAAAATGAGTTCTGTGAAACCAGCATGCCATGTATTAGAGGAGTGGTTCAGAAAATTTTGGAAAAGAAAACACAAAAAAAACCCCAACAACATTCTTCATGTTACATTTATAACTGGTCGAAAATAATCTAATACACAATAACTTAACATCAGAAAATTAGTAACTGCTTGTTTCTAAGTGTCTTGCTGAATGTCAAATGAGATCCAAGTGCTAGCCTCTTGTAATACACCTGACAAGGCTTGTGCTCCATTTATAAGCTCACACTTCTGCACTCGGACATTGCCCTCTCCCTCTGGAATCAGCCAACCACAGGCATACTGATACCATTCATCCCACCTGAAAGCCATGGACTTGCAGCCTCATGGTGGGTTGCAGCAGCAGTTCACTCTGTTCTTCAGCAGGGACCCAGAGAGAGTGCTCTGATTGCACCCAAGAACACTTATTCTACTCCTACCCTCTGCATTGGTGTCATTACTATCTACTTCTTCAACCTATCTATTTATCCTATGCCTCCCTGAGACCTCTCTCTGTTTGAGGGTTCATAATACATCCTCAGGCAGCACATATTCTTCGCAGAATGCATCTTACATGGGATCACATTTTTATCTCATTATATCTTTACTATCTTTCTCTAACGTGAACTGTAGCATCATGTCCAAGTACATATGTGTGCTTACATTTTAGGGGTGCGAGGCCTGAAAATAGGACTTGTGTTTATTAGCCACTTTTCCAAACATATTTTTCCCTGCAGAAGAGGCCAAATGGCATAAATACAAATAGATCCCAAGTAGTCACCAAAACCAGGCAAAAACATAAAGGATGATCAGACAACAAAGAGTCTGCTGACATGCTGGTGTGACAGGACAGATGCTTGAGTGCAATAACGTGAAAGGGAAATTATGCTAGGAGAATTATTAAGAAAGTCAGATTATTTCTGAAAACCTAATTTAGAAATGGGCCTGAAATTTTCAGATTTTATGGAATCACACATTGAATTCCCTTAAATTTGCATCTCCTGAAAAATATTTCCTACTTCCTTTTAAGAAGGGGAAATCTGGGTCCATAAAATTTGTTAAAAATTAGGTAGAAAAATCACCATACTGTTTTTGCTGGGAGTACTTTGTTTCTAAAACAAGATGAATAAAAGCCTTTTTTTCAGATGTTGTATAAGAAAGCACAATAGCAGCAAGATTTACACAATATTATTTTAGTGCAATAAATCTTTCTAACCAATTATTTTGCCTTCCTTGTTTTCTTACAAAACTTGAAATTAACACTCTTATCACTACTTCTACTAGTCTTTCATGAAACTCACCATTTAATGCCACTGTGCAACCATAAAAATTGGTTTACTACTCTCTCTTTGAAATTTAACTAATGACAAAATAGCCCTGCAGAATCAAGTGGAATCCATCTATGGCTGCGTTAGTCCCAGCCATAGCAGAATGCATGCTTATTCATATCTAGTCTCACAGGGTTCAAGAACAATGGCACATATTGCCTCATATCTGGCATTTGATTAAATCACTGAGTCCTTTTTTTTCACGGCTGGCACAAAGTGCCCACCTGCCTAATTATGTACAGATAACTTCAATCCTCCTCCAGCTCTTTCCTCTCTAAAAGATAGTAACAAATTCCAAAGCCTGGGAACAGTGTGACTAATCAGAGATTAGCATTAAAGGGCCAGGCAGGGAACAAACTGTGACTATTGACAAACAGGTTCATAGCCTGAGTGAAAGTCATTTAATATCTAAAAAAAAAATTACTTCAAATGAAGTAGGAACAGCTACTGAAGGGGGATAAATGGAACACTCAATGTGTTTCATAGTCATGAACAGTTCAATTACAGTCAGACTTGAAAACAAGTCAGTGTATTGGTTTTTTTTTACTGGAAAACTGCGAAAGAAAGGGAGGCAGATACCATCTAACACAGTTGTTTCTCGTTGCAAACTGTGTCACACAAATTTCAACATAATATCAATAAGGATAGAAAAAAAATCTAACAAAGAACAAAGAAAAGAATTCTTGGATATTTTGCCTGACAGTACAAAAACTGATTTGATATTCCACAATAAAAAAAAATTGTGGAGAAAGAAAGTAGCAAGTAGCTAAATTGTTGGCTGTATTGCGTAAAATGTAACACATTTTGTTTGAGAACAGGAAAAAGTGGCCTAGTTTCATGACGCCAAACAGAAAAGCAAGGAAGAGTCCCAAAACCAAACTCAGAACTAAAAAATTTCGTTGTAAACTACAGACATACAATGCAACTAATGACCAGTGAATTTCAGAGAAAAATGAATAAAAACATATTCTTATCATTTCATCTTTGCTCAGAAACCCACTCCAGTTTTTCTTCCAGATTCAAAATTTTATGTGAAGGGTACCTCAAGGTTTCTGTAATGGCACACTCTGAAATCTGTTTCATATGGAGTCCCTCATAGCAGCTTAACTAACAAGCTGACATGCCTTTAGTTTAGTCAGTTATTTTATCATTCTATTCAGCATTCTAATTCCTTAAATTGGAATTCAATGTCTGTGAGGCAAAGAGTTTTTCAGAGAAAAAAAAATTAAGAAGGGGAAACTAAAGAAAGCATTCTACCAGTCTATATGTTTCCACAATAAGATGTGATTTAATAACAAATACCAGTTTAGTATGCTGATAAAGAGATTTGAAAACAAACAAACAAAAAAAAGTCCTAGACAAAACCCATAACCACACAATTTCCTAAAAGGTAAGCACCAAATAAACCATCCAGCATTAGCCAATTTGTCTTGATCTGTCCAGGGTGCTGCCAATAAGCACTCGCAACCTTTACCTTTCCCCTTGCCCTAATATCTTTGGACATCAATAAAGGGCTATAAAGTAATTTATTAAAATACTGAACCTATCCTTGATGTATAACCACTCTTAACAAAATGTTGAAAATGTGGCTACTCTCCCTGGTAGGTTACTTTAAAAACCCTTTAAAGAGATTTTTTGAGCTGCCTCAGGGCCAACAATGGTTTCAGAACTTAATCCCCATTGGCTGAGACCAAAGTAAAAGTAAAATTTCTTGGTTTAGTAAACTATTTTCCTCACTAAAGCAATCTGAACTTACTGACGTTAGGGTGAGATCTAATAGATCCAACAAACCACAGTGCTTTTGACACATACCTGTAATATTACATTAATGATACTGTAGCCATGGAAAAGGTGAGGGCTGCAGGAAATGCAGTGAATAGAAGTGCATAGCATCTGCTTCCAGAGTCTTTTAATCAGTCAGATTGCTATGATTTCACAGATAACCACACTGGAGGATGCTATGAGAACATATGCACAGGCTAAGTGGAAATATGGCAAATCTTATCTACAGAAGGTGAGAGAGTACAGCAAGACCTACACGGTCACAATTCAGAAAAAATCTCACTCTTCACAGCATAATTCAGCAGCTGTGCTTATCTAGTCATTATTTTGAACATGCAAATTGACAGATGCAAACAACAGTATGAATAAAAGCAAGATTTATTTCAATGTTTTGTAGATTAGAAACTATCATTAAAATCTTACCAATAGTGAAAAGATTATTTATAAAAGTAACTAAAACACTTCAGCAAAATCTATGCTTTTATTTCATCAGCTTAGATTTTTGTCAGTTGAGGAGAGCATAAGGAGAGGAAGTAGATAAGTTATATACATAATCTATATAGATTCTCATGGTAAAAATTATATAAAATGTTTATTTACTTTTCAATTGAAAATTTAATATTTCAGCCAGTGCCTCTCATAAACAAGCATTAAACTCTAGAAAGAACTAGAGAATGCAGAACAAAACAAAACTCACAACAACCAAAAAACCCAAAAAAACTGAAACAAAAAAACCCAAGCAAGAAAAAAACCACTCTATAAAAATAAAAACAAGCCTAACATATATAAATAAATATATATCAAAAACCCAGGAATAAGTACTGGTATGGATTAAGGGTTTGGCTTAGAGGTTGTCAATAGCGATTTATCAGTTCCATTGACTGTACTTTCTAAATTAAGCAGCTACATCTACCTTCCTGTAATTACAGAGACATTAGTCAAAATTGGACTCACAGGCAACTTTACAACAAATCTGTGCATTACTCATCATACATGTAGTTTCCCTTTATAAATAAACTATAGTTTCAAACACAATACTTCAGCAATCAGTGTGGTGCAAATGTTTTCAAAGCAAGACTAATTGTACAGTTACTTTTTGGTCTTTAACGTACATAGTTTTCCAGCCATGGTTCAAAATCTCAATGTTGATTGCAAACAGACTTATCTGGGGCTTGGTTACTACTCTGCAACTCCTGTTAAATACATTATCCTACATGAAATACAGCATACCTATTTGGTTTTCTAGTTGATGAGGCAGTAATCAGCTCCAAATATCAATTATTTGCTACACTATACCAGATAATGTATATATGAGCATGTACAGTCATCAAGAACTTCCCAAAAAGAGCTTCTACTTACTTACTGGTCTCAAGAACGTAACCTGTTGTGGGGATAAACCTCTACCATAGAGACAAAAAGCAACATCTCAATCAGCACTTACTGTATGCTGATGAATGACACACTTCAAAAGAGTACAAAAAAAAAGTGTTTTAAACATGCATTCTGCATGGGGGTCTAAATAAGCATCCAGATGTGAAAGACTTGGTGAAATTTAAAATCATGCAAACCCAGAATAAAATGAAAGCGAAGATCAACAGGTGGTGAAGGTGCATTCACTTATTAGGAAAAAAAAAAAAGAGTATTCCATTTCTTAATAGCTACTTTGTCAGTGCAGTCACCCCCACTGCCAAGGGAGCAAGGCAACACTCTTTCCAGGAGCAGATCTACTTTCTCGGTAAATAGCTTGGAGGTGCTGCTGCAGGAGAGGGCTTCCAGACCATTCCCGTCTCAGGAAAGTGAACTTCCTATAGAATGCACCATGAGGAGAAAAGTCCTGCTGTAGCTGCCTGGCTTTTAAGAGATAATGAGGTTTTGTAGTGTCAGCACAGATTTTGACAGCAGCCCTTGTAGGGGCCAGTGAATTGCAGCAGCTTTCCCTGGTGCACAGAACCGGAGGCAGCCACGAAAACCTCAGTGATAAGAACAATTGCAGAGGTCAGCCCCTATTGCAAAAAGCTGTTACAAGCTATTGCAACAACCAAAACACACCTTCTGCCTCTCTTCACCAAAACCCAGTTCAAATCTAGGCCAGCACAAATATTCTCACAACTGGAATGCAGCACGACACATGTCCATATAGACAGACAGATAAGGAATTAATAAAAAAGAACAGGTGTGTAATGTTCTTCAAAGTATTTATCTTATAGTTGGCACAAAGAGGTACAGACAAAAAACTAAACACAACTTGTCTTAGCTGTAGACACAAGGGACACAACAAAGCTGAAGAAGAAAGTATTTGAAGAGGATATTAGGGCACGGGAAGTAACAATAAACTGTACATCAGGGCAGACAAGTAGTCTGTGCAGCTTTGGGGTGATAAAGAGTAAAGTGCTGTTTGGGTTAGTTTTAACACTAGTCAATATCTTTACCTTCTCAATGAAGTGCTTACAATAACATTACTCTTGGTTAAGATCATCTCAGATCACACCTGAACTGTGCAGGCACTCAATGCTGCTTATACAGGGTACATAACCTCTGCAAGGAGCTTATGGTTTGAATTTAACATAAAAGACAGGATTTGGAAAGCCAGCAGGGGCATAATAACAGGTACCAACTTTAGCACAATGCGAGCTTAATTCTTTGTGATTCTTTGTAACCTTCACAACAAGAAAAAAACTCAGAAAATGAACAAAAGGAAAACTAAGTTTAAACAGAAACATAATGAGAAACAATGATTTTGCAGGCATTTACAGAAACTTTCTTTCAAGCATAAAGGGTAACTTGGGAGAAATTGATATGAAAAGTTGAAAGTATGGGAGCAGAAACTAGCAAGATCTGAGGCAGGAAATGGCCTCTTGAGGAAAAAAAAAAAAAAACCAACGAAAAATCACTGAGGACAGGTTTTGAAGTACCTTGAAAGTGAAAGGGAACAGTTTATGTGTGAGATCCAATGAAAAAGAAGACAAAAAAGAACTTGAGCAAGGGATAAATCAGTAGTAAAACTGGAAAAGTTCTATCTGTAGGATATCGCTGGATGATATGAATGGAGCCAAGCTGCAACAGGAAAGGTTACAGAAATACACTAGTGTAACAATTGGAATTTGGACAAGAGTTTCCATGTGATGGATTAAAAAATAAAGAAATATAAAATCTCTTTGCATTCTGATTTGCAAGGCTAAAACTGAGACCCTACTCCTGGTTCTAAGATCCATCACATCATAGAAAATTTTTAGATTTCAGTCCTCAATGACATAGGATAGTGATTATTCACAGCAACTGAGAGTCTGGAAGAGGTGAAAATTTGCAAGCTTTAAAGCTGTGATTCAGCCATACTGAGCTAAGAAAACAACTGTGACTACATATGAGTGACACAAGACAGTACTTTAGACTGGACAAAAGGAGACACAGAACAGCAGGCAACTGACACAGAAAAGTGGCTAAATTTGTGCATGAAACTTCCAAGAAGGAACTGAGAGCAGGAAAAGAGAAGGTGACCATGAAAGATATACTGTGCAAGAGCACCAAAGGAAGAGCTTTAAGAATACCTTCACATCAATACTTGAATAGATCAAGTGTTAGGAACACAAGAAACTAAGAAACTTTATTCCAACACACTGGCAGACTGACCACAGATAAAAAGGAAGCTTTTTCAGAATTGTTGTCTAGCCCTAGCCATGTCCACAGCTCAGCACTTCTGACATTTCTTTAACAAATTACTGAATCACAGATCTACAGAGCACTTACATCTGAAATCTCTTCAGATACTTCAGAGGCAGTATGGTTATTGCTCTGGCTGTGAAAGCTAATAATCTGAGATAATATAAACTGGATTTCCAATCACTATGCTGGCACACTCTACTGAAATCAGGGGAGTGAAGTAAAAATAAACAGTATTTGTGGTAGTAGTAGTAGCAGTAGTACTTTACTATATTGATTATTATCACTACTGCAACCATGCCAACTGTGATTTAAGTAATGCAATGGTACAATATGAAACCAGTATTTCCTAAAGCATGAACTAATCTAAGAATCAACCACAGCACAAAAAACCTGCAGCTTTACATAATTGCATTGCTATTATATGGCACACAGAAATTAGGCCATATTTTACAGCAAAGTGGATAGGTTTTTCTAGTGACTTGTGTGGAACCTTCAGTACCTCTTCTGGCTTAATACCTGTTAGGGGACAATGGGTAAACTGCAGTTGAAAACAGGAAGAATACCAAATGCTGTTTAAAGTGGGGACTGAAAAGATGTCTGTTCTCAGCTTTGGTTTCAGAAGGCTACAGCAACATTTGTCAGTTGTACAGTAACTGCATTTTTCCCTCACCCCTCACCATTCCCTTCAAACTGATCACAGAAATTGAGAGCATCACAGGAACTGTTATGCTGAGCCAGTACAAGCAGAATATTGCATGTATTTGGCCAATTTCCCTGAACCTGAACAAGACAATCTTAGAGCTATCTTGCAATAGCAGTAACCAAACTGCAAGAACCAGATTAATCAATTTAAGCTAATCTTTTGGGGGTGGGAGGGAAAGAGAGAACAATCACAAAATTGTACTTGTGAAGTATTATTTAGTTTCTAGAGCTGGTAACAAAATAAATGCTAGTAGAAATGTGTGGTTTGACTTTAAAATATATTCCATAACAGAAAAAAACAATACTCAAGGCTACTGAAGGAATATTTACTCAGCTGCTGTAAATGAACAGTGTCCATCAATCTCAAACAGTCATCCAAGTAAGCCAATTAACCATGATCACTTGCAGTGCTGACAGCACCACGATTGGAATCTATCTTCCCTAACTGAAATAAAAGGGCAATTTGGAAAAAAATATTATTTGGGCTTGTTTCAAAGAAGATGGTCCAAAATAAGGTATGGGTAATATTCAAAGACTCATTGGTACTTTTGTCCTGTTTTATGAACAAATTGATCACAGAATTCCTGCCATTTGAAAGAGAATTAAATCGATTTACATAAAGTGCACACACTTGACTTTCCAAAAATTTCCAATGTTTGCACACCAAATCCACACAGCGTTTAGGAAATCCCATAAATTCTCAGGTATGGGCCAAAGTGCATCTCTCATGATCTTCTTTTCAGTCAGTCTGTATAACGCTCAGAGAGACAGTGGTTCTCCTCAAAACAGTCTTCTTCAAACATGAAAGTAATTCCAACCTCCAGGAAAAGCTTCAGGTGCATTTCAAAAACCACAATAAGACCTATCCTCCAGTCCTGAAATATTACTATTATTGCAGCATTTGCATAGTACTGATTTATTTAGATTATTTACATTTCTCTTACAGAACTGTGCTCATTTAGACACACAGCTCTGTAACAGACAGTCTGACAAGGAGGGAGAAAGGGTTCATATCTTTCCTTTTAGACAATCCTTACTTTAGATTTTTTTTTCTATAGCGTTTGTTAAATCCTTAAGCCAATATGGCATATGAAGTCAATGGTCACACATGTAATCTGACCAGGTATCTGCAGGATCAGGGCCTTGCTAAATCCAGTATCACTGAGTAACACAAAATGTTATATAATTCAAAACCAGAGTTTAAATTACATTGTTTTACAGAATAATGTACAGAAAGAGTGTGTATCTTTAAATACTGGATTTCAGGGTACCTTCAGGTAATGTATCTTCAGGTCATGATTACTTATATGCTAGTGTACTTTGTGTAAATTAAATTGCATTGTAAAGTAAGAGTACAAACCTTCAAACCCTCAATACAAATTTAATGACCAGTAAAATAAGTGCAGTGACACACCTGGTCACAAAGTATCCTCCACAAGAGCAATAATGTTGAGCAATCTGTATTAGGATACTGATCCTGTTGATACTTGAATACCTTGAAAATATAAAAAAAAAAAATCTGCAGCTAGTTACTTCAACTAGAGAATGAATTGGGATTTAGAAGTCAAAGGATACTTAAAATTCACCACCAGCACATTCTACATAAAGTCATAAATGGTACAATATGACAGGGAAAACTGCATCCTACCAATGTCCAGGCCATGCAGTCTGTCTACCAAATTAGCATATTGTATACTCTGTGAGTATCTGATTTGCTAAGTGGTTTAGCTCTCTTGTTAAAAATAAGAGTGGTAAGATTCAAAGTATGACTTCAACCTGTGATCACAGTAGCCTTCAATGGATAATAAGCAAAGAACATGTGACAAAAGCTAAATTATCCACAGAAGATAAATGTTGGAAAATAACAAGGAAACTGAATCGCTCTAATAAAATGCAGTCCTAAAAATTCATCCTGGAATTTTCAGATTGGACCTTCTAACAGCAAGTTCCAGTAATAAATGCAAAAAGGGAATACAGAGCATCATCTCATCCACATGAAGGGAAATAAAAAAGAGTAGTTTTCAAACACACTAAAATGGCAATGATACCAGAAAGCTTCAAAGAGTTAAATCATGATTTAGAAACACATTAAAAAGCAAAGGAGTTTAAAAACATCATTTTGTTTCTTTAAACCTACATATTTATATATGTATGCAGTTTTATACAGACAGATTTAGACAGTCTGGTAGAGCAATTTTAGTTTTTAGTCTATCAGTCAAAATGCCTGTGCATCTCAATAGAAACAATCTGCTCATTTCTAACTATTTACTATATGAAACTTGAGCAAATATACATCAAATACAGGGGAAGTATAAATTTTCTCTTTGCTCTTCATTTTTGACACGATGCAATTCTGCTTCTTACTTAAGGAACTGCTCCTGCATTCCTTCTCAAAAAAATTTCTCTCATTTGTGAGAGACTCTCTCAGTCTTTTATTGTCACAAGAGTTTTGATCAAACAGAAATTACAAAATAAGGTCATCTCTTAGTTAAAGGAAGGCAAAAACCTTGGAGAGGTGCCATACCTGTCCCAGTCAACTGAATTGTGCTCTTGAACAGTCTTGTCAAAGCACAAAAGCTGTGCTGCTGGCATGGTTCTCCCCTGGACTGCTTGGGGCATCAGTAGCACAAAACTTTGCATATTTATGGATACAGAGCAGAGGAAGCTAATGAGTCCAACAGACAGCATGGATCAACATGCATTTTTGCACTGGGATCATAGATCAGGCTCTGATGCTTGTATCACCACCAAACAATGGTTGCCTTTTATCTTAGTCCTAGTTTGGAAGGAGAAAAACAGTAAAAGCCTAATACTTTTACTTATAGTGTTCAGCATAGAGTTAAAAATAGGCTTTAAATATCCACTGCATATCTAAACTCTGTAAAGAAATCCCTAGACCACTGTAGAGCTACAGAGGATCAAGATTTTACTCATAAAAATGAACTTAGAATCATCAAATAATCAAAGTTGGAAGAGAGCTGCAAGATAATCAAGTCTGACCACCAATCCAGAACGGTAGCTCCTAAAGCAGTAAACCACATCACCCAGCATCAGATCCAGACACTTCCTAAACACTTCCAGGTAATTGCTGATGGTGACTCCACCACCTCCCCAGGCAACTTATTCCAATGTCTGACCATCTAAACAGGGAAAATTTTTTTCAATATCCAATCTGAATACCACCTGTATCAGCTTGAGGGCAGTTTCTCTTGTCCTCTCACTTGTAGGCACAGTAGAAGAGACTGGCCCCACCTCACTCTTTTCAGGGAGTTGTACAGATTGATGAGGTCTCTCCTAAGCCTCTTCTTCTCAAGAGTGAACAAACCCAGCTCCCTCAGCTGTTCCTCCTAAGATACGTTTTCTAGATCTTTCATAAGCCTTGCTGCCCTTTGCTGGACATGCTCCAGTACCTCAATGTCTTCTTTAAAGTGAGGAATCCAGAACTGAAGCACTCAAGGTGCGCCCTCACCAGTGCCAAGTACAGGGGGACAATCACTGCCTGGTCCTGCCAGCCACATTATTCCTGACACAGACCAGGATGCCACTGGCCTTCTTGGCCACCTGGGAACAGCTGGCTCATGTTCAGCTGCTGTCAACCAGCACCCCCAGGTCCTTTTCTGCTGAGCAGCTTTCCAGCCACTCTGCCCCCAGCCTGTAGCACTGCACAGGGTTGTTGTGACCCAAGTGCAGGACCTGGCACCTTGCTTCATTGAACCTCCTGCAGTTGTCCTTGCCCAATTGATCAAGTCTGTCCAAGTCTCTGCAGACCTTTCCCACCCTCAAGCAGACAAACACTCCCACTCAAATTAGTGTCATCTGCAAATTTACTGAGGGTGCACATGACCCCCTCATCCAGATCATCAATAAAGACAGAACTCGCCCCAACATTGAGCCCTGGGGAACACTCCTAGCAAGCAGCTGCCAACTGGATTGAGCTCCATGCACCACAACTCTCTGGGACCACCCAGCCAGCCAGTGTCTTACTCATTCTAGAGTCCATCCATCCAAACTACTAACTGCCAATTTTTCCAAGAAGATGTTTTGGGAGATGGTGTCAAACATTTTAATGAAGCCTAGGTAGACCACAGCCTTTCCCTCATCTACTAAGCTGGTCAGTTTGTCATAGAAGGGGATTAGGTTGGTCAAGCTGGACCTTACTTTCACAAATCCATTTTGACCTGGCTTGATACTCTGGTAGTCCTGCATGTGCCATGTAATTTTACATGGTTGTTTCACAATGCATAGCACAGGTTAACTCAAAAAGACAGAGTCAAATAGACAATATTGTAAGCCTAAATACTCCACTGATCCATACACTTGTTAAAAGTGTTTACTCAGGTTGCAGATGCCTGAAGAGATCACAAGCTGCAGGAAAATGTATCTTAATCGTGGGGTGACTATAGCATCTAAAATGTTGTGCCAAAATACAACAGGCTTCAAAAACAAGTTCTGATGAACGTCATTCAGACCTCAATTATGAAAGTTTAGCAAATAGCAAGAGGAAAATACGCAATTAAAAAAACAAATCTGTCTTCTCTGTATGTTTTCCAATCTGTATGTGTTCTCTAAAGCTTTCAGACAAACATACTCCCTTGATATGCTGCTTCAGCATGACTGTCACAAAAAATACCTTCTACATCATGCCATATTGTATCCAAACTTAATAGTTAAAGGACATCATTTGTCAGAGCGAATTCACATATCTAGCAAATGAGTAATCCAATGGGGATTGGAAATCACAGAAAATGTATTCCCTTATTAAGTGATCAAATAAGGGGCTAAGGACAGCCCTTGAAATGGAGGCATTTTTTGGATTATTGGTTAAAATCTCAAACAATATTGACTCCAGGGAAAGTGCCTTCCTAATGAAACCAACTGCTCACAGAAAGAGAGCTTACAGGGTAAATTTTGTTATTATTTATTTTTCTGAGAATATTGTTTCCCAGAACAAAAACTTTTTTTTGAAACCTTAATCAAATTCTTTTCAAATACATGGTTTTACTTATTTTTACAAATGTTTGATCTCTGTACTGTTGTTAGATGCTCATACAAGCCATGTTCTTCAAGTCCAAGCCCTTGGACTTCAAGATTTCATTAAAGCAATTGCCCTTTTATGCCACAGTAATTTTAGACCGTAATTTAAATTGCTAAGTAGTTTTCTGTCCATTTTTAAAAAGCATAGAATAAAGTTCTATATCTTATTAACATTTACCTTATTACCCTTTGGTGACATATTTCATTTTTTTTGTCTTTTAAGAGAAATCAGAAGGTTGGAGGAAAACATCCAGTTGATATACATTATTAACTATTAGAATCCCACTCTCTAGTGAAGTAATATGCTTTTTCAGTAGGATGCCAATCCTTGCCTTGGACTATAAGCCAGTATGACTGGATTTTTGTAGCAGCATGGCAAGGACATCACCACCCAGCTCTAGCACAGCTCCAGTAGATGTGGAGAGACCTCTAAATAACTGACATGAAATAGTTCCATGTCTGATACTCCCAGGCTCTGGGCTGAGCAAGCAGAAGGCAGCTGTGAGCACAGGAGAGATCATTGTTCATAGCTGAACCATAGCTGGGAGACTGCTCTGTGGCTGCAGAGACAAGGGGAGAGCATGGGGAGACTGGGCATGGTTATTCTGCAAAGCCAGCCATGTGCTGGTTCTTTAAAACTGGAAAACTGAAGTTGTAAGCATTTCTCATGTTCAGTTCCAGTGTGTGCAATACCTACTGGCCACAGGTTGAAGAGCTTACATAGGTTTCTGGAAAAAGAATTCTCTACCAATTGCTAGAGCCTCCTTAGACATCATCACAGTTTGCTTCCACAGTAACTTCCTTCAACAGAGGATTGGACAGAGAGAACCAAAAGAGAAAGACTGCAGAAGGGAGACAGACAAAAACAAAGACACCACTTACACCAGACAAGGAAGTTGGAAAATTTTTCCCACTCCATCACTTAGGCTCTATCACACATTTCGTTACATACAGTCCTGGCCTGAGATATGGACTTCCCTGCCACAGCCCCACTTAATGACAACCCTAAGCTTGTTAGACCATTATGCTAAAATGGATATCGTTTGCCACAGATCTGCATTTTTTCCCACAGCATCTAAGTACCACTGTTTTTTCTTGCTTGGCTACCCATCACTGGAAGTCGCTATTCCCCACCAACACATGATGACATACACTTAAACCACAAGATCCTTAACAATAATTGAGAATTACTGCTGAGAATAATTGAGTCTCGGAAAATGCTCAGAAGTCCCCTGCATACTCCAGCCTCTGAACAAAATCCTTCTCTGCCATGCAGATTCAATACTGTCAGCAGTTTTGTAGGAAGGAAGTAAAGGAGGTAAACTCAAAACCACCTGAGGGCAGGTCCCCATGTTAGTCCTCAGCAGAACTCATGCCAAAAGGCCTTTCTAAAGCCTCCAACACCATCATTTCATACAATGTACAATCTAAGAGAACTAAGAAAATGCCACACACTCAACTTCCTCATAAGTGCTGTTACTTCAGTGTTGGTACTAAATAGATAGGTCAGATCTCAACAGGTCTACCAGAAACTGAGATGTATTGCTTAACTTCTAAGAAAACAGCCATGCATACACACACACACTGAAAAGGACACAGAAGCCTAAATGGAAAAAGAGGAAAAAAGAGTTAATTTCAAATTTTTCATTCTATGAATTTGAAGAACAAAGAAACAATACTTCACTGAAAATAGTTTTGTTCAGAACTGCTGTGTCAAATGTTATTTTTCTTAGGCTCTGATGAGTAGCTCCAGGAAATCAAACTGGGCCAGAGACAAACCAGGTATACACAAACATTGTGGAAATGTTCAACACAAACTAAAACAAGGACCTGATAAAATGTACTCTATGTGGCCTAATTTTTTTAAAACAAAAAATATATTTTTAAAATTACAACAATTTCAAACAGTACCCCTGCAATAACCACAATCATAACCAACAGCATAAGAATACACAGTAAGAAACAAATAAACTTATTTGAATGAGATTAGAATTATTTCTTAATAATAATTCAACATGCAGATGATGTTTTCCATCAATAATCAGGACTTACCATATTGATTGGGTCAACTGGACCAATGCTGTTAACGTAGACATCTGTTTCAATTACCGTAGTTCTCACTAAGCAAAACAGTAACCATAATAGTTACATATTTAATTAACTATGTGCATTGTTAGTGCAATTTAATTTATTTAATTAAAATGACAGTGTATCTGATATTCTTTTATTAGATTCAGAGTAATTGCATTTCTGGTTTGTTCATTTTGTGAAGGATCACATATGACTTGGTTCTCTTATTTCATGTTAAAATTATCAACTTGAATTTTTTAGTTCATAACCCACCCGTGCCTTTTGAACAAATACAAGATAGATTAAAAACGTAAAGAAAGGAAAAACAAATAAAACAAAAAACCTCCAAAACCATCTCCCAGTATAAAAGTTCAACTCCAAACAGTAAAAAACGTTGAAAAATTTTTTTTTCATAAAACAAGCCATGAGGTCTGTGAGCAGATGTGTTTATCAGCTGTAAGGAATCAATATGAAGTGCCTTTTATCAATTTCTACTGAGAATGTGTAACAAATACAGAATAACGTTTCACCACAGATTTCTTCAATTCATGAAGATATAGCACAACTAGGGATTACTAATGTTCTTTCATCAGCTTAATTAATAACTGGTTCAAACACCAAATTGAAAGCTCCTCAATGAAAGTAATTTAAAAGTTAAACACTGCCAAACTTATTTTTCTTTAAAAACAGGGAAAGCACACTCACTGTGCAGACAAAAGACCAAAACCTTTTATAAATATATTCCCTTCAGAATATACTCTCTTACGTTGTGCATTTACAGAAGGACACAAAGTCTAAGAGAATTTCCATGAAAGGCACACCTGAAGTATAGGAGATCCTTAGAGTTCAGTTTTTTCCTCCTAACTGGTTTATAGAGAAAAAAAAGGCACAAATGAAAGAGGTGAGGATGTATTTTAATTTCATCAATTTACCAAGCATTTTCTTCCAGGTTGGACTGGAGCACCAGAATGTGGACACAAGAGGATATATGTCCTAGTACTCAATGGAATGAAGAGATAGAATAATAATATAGCTCTGCTGGTCCTTTTATGATATGACACAATAAAATAAGCATCTCTTTCAATCTGCTGATAAAAAACTGGGAATGTATAAACAAAAAGGCATTTTGATTTCATAGGACAGGGACCCTAGGTCATCAGATTAAATATTTTCATACAGCAAAACTTCAGAGATTGCCCAAGTGTTCAACAACAAACCTAAAATCTTAAGTAAGATTTTTCAAATTTCTTAAAACTTAAACAGACGTACAGAAAGGGAGATGGTATCATTGACATCCTTGTATCATTGACATCCTTGCTAGCCACAATGACAGGCAAGATACATTTCCTAAATATCCCAAGATACCTTTTCCCTGTCAAGGTCACTTGGGAGAAAATTCTCCCTGATTCCCAATCCTGTTAATGGTGTGAACCTAAGCCTGACAGAAAGATACACTAGTGAGGCTGCACAAAAGATTTTCTGTATGACCACAGAGCACAGAGTCACTTGATCACCATCCTGTACCCAGCATGCTTCACAGAAAGTTTAACAGATTCTGGAAACCAATTTATTTCCTTGGGGAAAAAAATAAGTACTTCCTGTGATGATCCTTATGGGTCCCTTCCAGCTCAGAATATTCTGTAATTCTGTAATTCTGTTATTCTTTCATTCTGAGCTGCAAATGTTTCCAGTTTCTGCAGAGCTCATAAAGGAAGGAAGACAGCACAAGAACTCATACACAGAGACTGAAATATCAGGGTAAAGAAAAAGTTTATAATGTGTGCATATAGTCATATGTATAATGTAATCCTTTTAACATACATCACATTCTGCAAACAGGTATCCTCTTCCTTTAATTTACAATCCTATTTATTTTTATAACAGCACCCCACTGCTAGACCAGAACACAAGGAGATGGATCAAAGTATATCTTGTCTTATTCTTCAAGTAATGTTGAATACTTCATTATGAAGAATCTCTCATCTTGAAATACAACTCACAGACTTCTTCTCCCTCCACCTACTTTTTTTCCCTCTCTCAATTCCAGTTATTCTGAAGAAGCTGATTACTCTGCAGATGCAGCCACTCCTTTTCCAACAGGCTTTGTCATCTGCCAGCTTTACTACAAAAATGAATTGCTGAAATCATTCAAAATACCATTATTCTTGATCAAAACTTCCCTATGAGACCACATTATAGACATCCCAGCCAATGATATTCCTTACTAACAACTAAATTTTGAGCTCTGTCAGTGACACTGTTTTTAATGGTGGCTGTGTCAATTTTAACAAATTTCAACTTACATCATGCAGTACTTCATCTGCCACGAGGGCCTTCCTGTATTGAGCCACATAACTCATTTTGCCTTTTCCATACTGCTCTGAGTATGATTATTAGAGGTATTAAGAACCAGTGAACAGTTTGAAAATTTGCCTCTGTTGAAATTATTTTAATTGACGTAAATGATCTAGAGAAAGAAACCCAATTCAAGAGGGCTGGAAGAAGCTATTTTGTTACCTTAGTTCTTCTGTATAGTACAGAGAAATGTACCTCTGAATTAGAAGAATTAATTAACATTTCTTGTGTTCTTGAACTAGAAGTGATAAGAGTTCATGAAAATGACAAATGCTGGAGGAAAATATCTTCTTGATACTAATTTGACATCCATAAAATTAGGATTGTTCATTTGCTCTTCACGAAGAGCTAATAGTGAAAGATGGTTTGAGAAGATTTTCCTACCGTGACTGCTTCTTATTTTACTTTAAAATTTGGTATCAACCCTGAAAACAGTACAAGTAGGAAGAAGGCTATTTAACACATCCTGCATGAAGGGCAGAACAGCAGTGTTTTAAACAAGGAGAGAAAGGGCTTGAACACTTTAAATATTTACACTGAAAGACACTATGACCCAGGCTAGAGTAAAGAAAGAAGGTGAGAGAATAACAGAGTGCATATTCAAGAGGAAGGGGGAGAGAGAGAAAGAAGAGCACAAAGGAGCAGCTGACCACAAGGGATAGTTCATCAACCTCTAATGTAGCTGAAGCACACAGGAAACCTGTTTGGTAAGCCCAAGCCAGAGAGATATACTCACTTTCTGATTGCTTGCTTTGAAATATTTTTTTTCACTAGAGTAAACTTCTCCTGGTTTAAAAATTTTGAAAATTGTTTATTCCAGGTAAGACAAATCATAGTGCTAAAAATCTACCTCAATCATTGACAAATTGTTTTAGTAATTGCCACTGCCATCCAAAGTGCTTGGATTTTAGCCTATATTTTTGCGGGCTCAGTTTTCAGCTTCTGATATTTGAAATATCTCTTCTTGCTACACTTAAGAGCTCTTCTTATCAGCTATTCTCATTCTAAAAACACCTATTTCCTGACAGAAATATTATCATTATAGTCAAAGCAAAGAATATTGCCCTTTTTATTGCTTAATACTGCTCTATTTTCATTACTCAAATCCATTACTTCAATACATTAACCAAAAGCATGGTGTCCATCGAAATTCACTAATCAGTTCCCATAGTTTACTACTATTCCCTCATTTTCTAATGAAGGTCTAAGTCACATCACCTTTGTTTTTAATTGTTACTTATTATGCTCTTTAACTAAGACCACTTCTGTAATTTTATCCAGGCTTACTTCCTTTGAGCATGTTTTCTATAACTCCTCATTACTTGCCTAAAGAAGCATCCCTTCTTGGTGATAAAGCAGTTATTCAGCAAATAAATTAGGTGACTACCACATTCAGAAATAACAGACTTTCCATTTCAATGGAGCAATACAATTGTCACAACCAGCTATCTAAGCTTATTACTTACATAGCTACTTATATTGAAAATTCAGCCTCATGTGTCTACAGCAGACTTCCAGGTCAACCTCTGAAGAATTTTTCAAAGTGATTTTGATGAAAGCAGAACCCTGTTCTTCACACTTTTCACCCTTCTATTTAAAACAAATCCATCTTTAGCAAATACTCCTACCCCACCACTTTTATTATTTCTATCATTTTCTATGCAGTGCACACATCCAATACATTTAACATTCCCTGAATACGCGCTTCTGTATCTTGCTCTTGTATTTTGGTTCTCTTCAATTCTTAGAAAACGTTCTTAAACTCAAAATATATCTCTACCTTTACTTGGTATTTTCCTACTTGTTTTCTTGCCTGGAATAAAAATCAAAATATTTCCAAACAGTTTTAAAATGATAATATAAAAACTAGTCTTTAATTGAAAGCTTTCAAGGTGCACAATATGGTGATATGCACATGTGATAGAGTATTTCTACAATTTTTATAAGGTTATTTAACTAGTATATCTAACAAATACTGTCCAATTAGAAGAGCAATTGGTTAGGCAATTTCCCCCAGGTTCTGCCCCATTGGAGCCCCCCCTGATCTTTTAGCCTTATACTTTATTTTGTCTATGATATATGGTGCAAAACAAAGTGTCCTTGCTAGACTAAAGGCAAGACTAAACAGAATTCCAAGAATGTATTAGTCAGAGCTTGTTAAACTATGGGGGAGGTCAGGAAAATACTAGAAGTTATAACTGTGTATCAACAGTCTACAAAGTTACAAATATATGAAAAATATATAAAAAGCTAAAAATCTTTAGGCATCGGTTTGAGCTTATTCCTTTTCTGTCTATATCATACTTTTATCGATGCTACACTAAGAGCACCTGTTCAACAGGATACCTCCTATTACCTTTATTTTTTGAGAATTAACACTTCTATTTGAAAGTCCGGTATTTTCCATGTATTCCTTATATCTCTCAGAATATGCCTATTGACATGAGTGCACTTGAGAGATGTAATTACTTACCCATGCCCTGCTTATAGGGCAATAAAAACTATCCAAATTTCTCTAGGTATCCAATTTTTCTATGTCCATGAGCAACCATCCTTGAATTCCCACCATTCTTAAAATTTCCATCAATGATGACTTGTCTTAAACTGTCAATTGAAAACACCCACTAAAGTTGTAGATATGTGATGATTGTTTCCTATTTTTAATTAAATTTTCAGATAGATCAGTTGTGTTTCACCCATACACACATCAATGCTGGAAAAAGTGATCCGTACATTGATAGGATAGTATTCATGTATCAGTGTCCCTAAGATGAGAGAGGTGGAACAATAAGCAGCCAGAATTCTTTCCTTTAAAAAGGAAAGTTCAAGAATAATAGCTACTTTGATGCAGGACTGGAGCTAAAACAGTGTGGTTATAAAATCATGCAACCAAAAGGTAATGTTACAGTGAGAATAATACTGCTTTATTAGTATATCAACACTCCAAGGTTGTATCTGTAATTAAAGGTATTTACACCACAGATAGGAGACTTCATCTGATAACTACTATTACTTCATACTGAGAAGAATGCTAGAACCTTTATGCTCCAAACACCTCAAGCCTACTACATAACTGAATTAAAGACTAGTAAGGTTAATAAACATTGCAAAGGGTAACAGTTAAGAAATTACTACAACTCGTAGGTGTTTGAATGAGACAAACAGAAAATGACAGAATGGTTTTACCCTATTAAATTTCAGTATTGCCTCCAAAGTTTCAATTTTCATTTGACTCTCCTTTGGCATATTCCTCAACTAATTGCATGTTTAACAATGAAGCCCTTCTCTCACTCTGAGATGCTGAAATTCTGTGTCAATACCAGGAAGAAAACAAAATTCTGCTCTGGGATTCAAACTCAAAAAAGTCCAAGTTCAAAAGATAAAAAGTTGTTATTGTAAATGAGCTTTGTAATTCAACCATAAGAATATTCTGTGGGATATTAATGGTTTGAAAGATAATGAGAATTCCAGTTCAATAACCTTGTTGTACAAGAACTGACATACACTCTGAAGAAAGGAATCTGACACCAGATTTTATCCACATATTTGAAGCAGATTAAGATGAATAAACTATAGCCTGATTTTGTTTTCTGTCTGTCAAATATCTGCTGCAGTTCCCAAACAACTGGACAAAATACAGTGCCTTCACCTGAAGTCAGAAATTTCATCTTATGTTGTCCAAAATTTCTTCCTTGTGGCAGAAGTTGGTGACTTCCCCTCCAACCAGAAGAGAATCATACCGAACATTTATTCTCCTGAAAACAAAGTGAATACTCCCAAATGTTTCCTTTTTTCATTACTCTGGCTGATTATTCACTAACTTTATGTTCTAGTACAGTGGATGGAGGCAAGCCCCAGATAGCAAAGGTCAGATTGCTACAGAACTTTTGAGAAGAGAAAGGGTACATTTATGTGAGATAAGGTAGAGCTAAGTGTCTTCTTTCAGGAACAGATAGTTTGAATCCAAAAAGCTGTACATTGAGTTACTCACAAAAAGACAGAGTTTTTGTCCTATCAAGACTCAGTGTATAACCAGAAAAGTAAAGGTAAGAATTACATCCAAATTCTTCCATGCCCATCTAAATGCAGTTGACATGTCAGAATAAACTCCTCCTCTGTATTCTCTCCATTTACTTGTAAGTTTTATGGAGAGAGAAGAGAACAGAAAGAATTCTCTCTTCTTTCATCTCCACCTACCAGCTAATCATTAGAAGGAATCTTAGAAGAGACAGTTTATTTCCTTATAATCACTTTTCTGTCTGTTGCGTCAAACAAGGAAAAAATCTAACAGTAATGCTATACTTTCTCACATATTGAGAGTTTAAGGAAAAACATGCTGGAGGACCTTTCATGTGGTCTAAATATTTTTAGCAATTCAATTAAATGAACACGAAGAAAAAGACTTAAACCAAACTTTATGAGATTCACATGTGATCATATTATGACAGGGAGAGAATTATTGCCTTTCAACATCTCCAGGACAACAGTCAACAATAAAACAGAACTAAGAAGTTTGATAAAGAAAACAATTTGTCAGAAGCTTTCAAAATAAAATGCATGGTTTGAGGTTACATCTTTCTCTTCCCTGACGTAAATGAAAAAGGTCTACATTGTTGTATTGTTTATCACATAAGCAGTTTACAGACTTACATGGCATTCCTTTGATAGGGAATGCCAAGTACATAACAAATGTTCATGTCCTCCACCTCTTCCTTCACATTTCAGGAAACAAACACAGACAAAGTCTGTTGTTTTTCTTATTTGATCCTCCATGCAAGTGGTAGACAGGAGCTGGCAAGGTTTCATGCACTACATGTTTTTAAAACAAGATTCTTCCAAATATTTACAGTTAATAGTTACATGCAAATTGATGCTTCTACTATTGAAAGACAAAATTGCCTTCCTACTAGCTACAAAGTTTGATCTATAGCAATGCAGCTTTTCTTCCTATATTCCACTAGAAAAGATGGGTCCTACTAAGGGTGGGTCTTAAAAGATGGGTCCTGTTAAGTTATACTTTTAGACTCTCAAATTTTTTTAAAAAAATCTTAGCTAAGGGAAGAAGAGAACTGAGTTATATTTGCTCAAAATAGACACAATACATTTCCTACAGTAAGAATAAAATGTCTAGGCATAATTCTTTACGGAGGTCCTACAGACTTAAGATCAATTTTTGAAATGACCATGGCTGGTTTATATCTACAATTCTTTCTGTCAGAAGATCTTTGTTAAATAAAGCAAATTATAATAGCTTTTTATTGATTAATTATGGATTGCTCACTGTCCTCCAAAACAAATACTTTCCATAATAAAAAAAAGATTAGAACATGACGTCTAATCTTGCATAGAACATTATTTTTACTAGTTTCAGAAAATCACTGAATTTTATTGCTCTTACATTTAGCTTGCTATATTGAGTTTTAAATATTGCAATAAGCAGAGTTTTGCCATCTTTGACAAAATGCACACCATCTCTAGTTCACATTTGCTATTACACTGAATCATTTTATGAGCTTACCCCCAATATCTGGCCGAAGTTTATTGTCATATCCTTGAAGTAAGGAGTCCAGTATGTGAGTTACATCACCACCATGAATCTTTGGTGCAAGGACCCACGTTTTGTTCACTGTTAGATCTTCATCGTCCTCATCATCTGCTTTATCAGCTCTATGTTGTGTGATTAAAACAAAAAAAAACCAAACCAATATTAGGAAAAGCACAAGACACAGTGAAACTAAATATACAAGAGTTGGAGAAGAAAGAGATAAAATATTGAACACTATTTAGACTACTTAGTGAAAACCCAAAAGCGTTCTTCTGCCAAAAGAAAGAAGCAGGCCATTATTTACAACATATACATATATATATATATCCCAACATTTTGTTTTATGATGTTGGAGAGGGTAAGCTAATAAATGTGTTAATAGAGGCATTTATACATCACCCATACAGACAAACTCAAGCCATGAGTCAAACCCATAAAAGCAGCAGCAGGCATCATCCTGCTGTCAGCCTTTTCCTATTTCAAAACAAAAATGTAATCTTTGTTAGTTTCACTATACTTTCTGCTGTTTATGCAATGAACGACAAAAAGTAGAAGGTCAGTTTTGTGGTGGTTTGATCTCTTCCCTTACAGAGCTACTTAAAATTTTAAACTCCTTAAAAAATCTTTTCCCTGCATTCATTTCTTTTTCAAATGATGCTACTAATAGTTTTAAGAGATGCTTAATCTTTATAATAGCATACCTATTATATGCTAGTTAAAAGAGCATCAACAGAATGTCCTTCCTAGTAGCCTCTGTACTATGATATAAAAAAATTAGACTTGTATACTTATTAAACTCCATTCACATTTTAAGCAAGCAAACAAACATTACATCCATGTACTAAAACTGAACATTAGCAGAAGCAGAAGCTGCAGACATATGTCACTTATGTATCTGTATGTATACATGGTCTAGTTAGCTGAAAGGAATGCTACAACATTTTAAGACCATTTGTTAGCTACTTATTTTATCAAGTGAAACAAATGTACAAGGAAAATAATTACACATTCATTTATTACATAACTTTTAATTAGACAAGCAGCAATACATAGTTAATCACTAGATCATTTTAAAAAATTGCAATACCTTGGTTGCATCTGCAAATTCACTCAGATACCACCAAAAGGTCAAAGAATGCCTGGAAGTAGTTTTCTTTCCATTTCAATCAAATGAGTATGGACTTCAGTATTTCTCCAGTGGTAAAAACTGCAATCTATATTACTCATGCAGTTTATTTCAAGGAAGTGCTATGGGCTTAAGGTCAAGCAAAGTGCATCAGACTGATAGCAGTAACTAACAGTCACACAACCTACCTTCACAAACGGGCACTGGCTAGCAATTACAGAAAATATGCAGCCCCCATAAATCAGATCCAATGTTAACACAACTACAGTATTCCAGTAAAAGAAAGGAATTTAATTACTATCCTTGCGCCAATTTGCATTGTACACCAAAACCAAAAATATTCCTACTTTATTATTAAAAAAGGATTTAAGGGCTGCTAAATTACACAGACATATGCTGCCCTCAAAATTAAGGGTGGAAATTTTCAACAAATTTACTAGAGGAAAGAAGACCACCAGTATGTTCCACGTGAAAAAAGGACAGAAAAAGTCAGGAAAGGACAGAGTAAGAGAAGGCATACCTGGCTTTTATTGCAGTCCTTTGTGGGAACACCTCAAACCAGTCTGTAATAGCAAGGCCTTGCATCGCCTCTTGGATAACTCTAGCAAGCCCCACTGAAAACCAAAACTGTCATGGCTGTGGAAACTGCTCTTTGGTTTAGTCATGCCTGCTTACTTGGGAAGTGCAACAGAAACCTTGCCACAGCTCAGTAGGTTCCCAGAGGATGAACAAAAGGCACTGTTCAGATATCAGAACTTTCATACCTAGCTTGCTGCAAACAAGTTGAAAGAGTCTATTATAGCTGAAAGTAATACGCAGTCTAAATATAAGGCTCACTGACAGCTCCCCCGTAACAGCCTGAAAAGTATTTTCATTCTTTTAAATTGAAATGCACCATAAAATGCTTGATCTTTAGTTCACTACACAGACATTAGAGAAATGTCAGACATTAAATATTTAACATTTCCCATTAGCAGGATCCCACTAATGGGAGCACTAAAACTGGGAAGCTAAGTCTTGTAAAAGTACACTCTTTTTCCCTCAAAGCTGCCTATTGCCATCTCTTTCATGTTTTGTTTCCACGCAGCTTTTTTTTTTTTTTTTTAATATATCTATTTATGGTCTGCTTGCACTTTTTGGCATATAATTGCTTTATATATTAGCTTACAGTTGCTCAGAGTGCAGAGGCAATCCCAGCCTTTTCCCAGAGGCATTAAGATGATGAGGAGTTAAAAGTTAATTTATAAGTAGCTCTCTAAGGGAAGAGACATAACCACCACAAAACTGACCTTTTTTTTGTCTTTCTTCCTATAAACAGCAGAAAGTATAGTGAAATTAACAGAGCTCCTTACAGATACAGAACATCCAACTATCTGGATCAGCCCAGTTATTTGTAGAGAATTTGAAATGATTGTGACACTATTTTGTTCTGCGTTAATGTTCTTTCCATGATGCTATTAAGAACAGCAGAGATTTAGACAAAATGGAAAGTACAAGAGGACATGCCATCACCACCTAAACCCAACAGGAGTTACAACCACAACACCTCAACTCACAGTCACTTGAATATCTTGACATTTCAAAGAGTCCTTAATTTTATTTATAGATTCACAGGACAAATCATGTAGGAAAGAGATCATGAGAGGTCTCTCTAGTCCAGCCTCCTGCTCAAAGCAGGGCTTGCTCTGAGGTCACAGCAGGTTGCTCATGAGTTGATCAGGTTGGGTTTTGTAGACATCCAAAAATGGAAGCTGCACAATCTCTCTGAGCAACCTGATCTCCACTTGTCTCTTTTCTATGATTTAATATATTTAAATAAACTTGAAATTAACAAGAAAAAAAGTACAAATACAAACACACATCAGATTTTCATTTTTCATTTTTTTACTTTCTTATTTAATTGGAGGTCCTCTGGTCCTCCTCCAGTTTTAAAACTCTGAACTAAAATAGGTATACAATGACAGCTTACAGAAAGCTATTAACCCAATTCCAGGAGGAGAGGAAAAAGTTCCATCCCAACATCTGAGCAATTTTCCAGACACTAGTAAATAAATCTATTTAACAAGATACTTTTATTGTGTGCAACATTTCTCTACTTGGTGTCTGACAAATCTTGGTTTGAAAGGCACATTTCTGGCTATTTACATGGAACTACCTGATTTTATCTAGGAAATATTGTACATTGAAAAAACTGCCACTGCTAGAAAAGAAATACAGTTGACTTCTATAATAGTACACAAGGCCAACAAGAGCTTGTGACTCACTAACCCATTTGCTAATTGGTAAAGAAACCAACATGAATCAGATAATAATATAACCAAATGTGGAAGACCTGAATTATTGCTGTTCTACGTGGTGAAAACAGCTATTCTTACTCTCTCTATTCATATCTTACCTGCCTTTTTAGCGGTGATTGACTGAGATTGACCCATCTCACTACCAGAATATCATCTTTTTAACTCTTCTTTAAAACGTCCCCAAGATCACCAAGTGTGTAATAAAGACTATAATATCTCTCAAATGTTGATAGCACCCAGTTCTACAGTTTTGATTCCTACAGCCACAGATGTGACGCAACAAGACTATGGTAAGAAGGAATGATGCTGGATGGAAGAAGGAAGTGGCCAGAACATAGAGAAAGCCTTTTGTATGCCTGTCAGTGAAGCAGAACACACCCCCTGCCAACTTGAATTGTCAATCCAGTTGTACTGGGGGGAGTTCCACAAAGTTCCCTAAAAGAGCACCTAGTCACGTGAAGGCAGCAAGATAAGCTTGTTGTAACAAGACTAGCATAAAATACATAACATAAAATCACCCTAGGACATTGGTACTGTGTATATATTCACTTCTAGGAGTCTGAATTACCAGTATTTGTCACACTAAACAGATTTAAATTAGTTTGTTTTAAAGATAGAAATCCCTTCAGATGTACCAAGTCAGCAGGATCCATCAAGATGGTGCTATCAGGATCTAATCGAGCTTGTTAGACCATGTTCTATAAAGAAACATTCACTTTATAAAAGCAGATGGGTCAAAACTGTTCATCTTTTACCAAGTTTCTGTGTACCATCTCCAGCATTTTCTTCAGGCTTTGGCATGGGATAGGTGGAAAGACAGAAGGCAGCAAACTTCATTCCAAAACAGAAAATAAAATGCTAACTTCAGGTGCGCCATTCAATTATTTAACAACAGTTAACTTGGGCTGAGGACCTCTTTACTTCTTTGCTGTTAAAATAAATCTGAGAAATCTATGATGATTAATGTCAATTAATTCTACTCCCACTTAAATAGTAGCACTTTCCAGTCTCTTTCACAACCCCAGGAAGGCAAATGTAATTAAAGAGGAATTCTTTTCTTTTCCAAGTTCACCTAAAGGTTATTTCACTATATACAGAATAAAATACTTGATTCTCTCTCCAATTACTGTAAAATATATTTGTTCCAGCAAGGTTCACTCACTAGGTCTTTTTCAGAATGTCATGAGAGACTATGATTTAGAACAAAAATACATCATCAAACATTAAAACATTTCTGTTCCATGGCTCAGTGCTACTTTATATCTATTACTGCAGGTGCTAATTCTGATTTTAATGATTTTATAAATAAGAAAGAGACCTCACTTCTTAGCACGCTTGTTGTTGTAACACTTCAGCTACCCTCATAAACTCAACAGTAAACTGCATGTACACAGCTAACAGCAATTAGGCAACAAATTGGCCCCATTATGCTCTCTGTCCTTCAACTAATTGGAGACATTACCATGACTAATAAATCCCTGGGCACAAGTGACTAAGGACTAAATAAGTCTCTTCAATATCCAGCAACATGCTCATCTTCAGACATTAATATCATAGGGGTTTCTTTGCCTTTAAATATGAGAAAAATCAGTCAGGTGAGCTTTGAGTTGCAATTAACATCTGTCAAGTTATATAATGAACTGGAAAAAATGGATATAGTGAAAGTGTTCTCACTGCTATCTGCAATATGCACATCAAAGTACTACACATAGAAGTACATGTATAGCATAAGTGGAAGTATTGAAACATGGCTAAGCATCCAATTTAGTTGCCCATTCCTAGGCTCCTATTCCCATCCAACACACAAAAGAATATCCAGTCTTCCAAGCTAGGTTGATTTATGGGGAACCTGTAAACCTCTGGAAAAGTAGAGATTTGGTGGAAAACTTGAGTTATCGCCACTGATGCTTCAAGTCTGTGCACAAGCAACTCAATCAAGCCCTTGGTTTCCATGAGGTTTAGACAAACTGCATAGTGGCCTTGTCTATTTAGAGACAGTGATCCTTCCCTACAAGGAATACTCTGATGATTATCTAATAAATACATAAGGAGGAAAGTCAGTGTTTCAGAAAATTTCTATGCTGAAAGAGTTAAAGCAAATACACTTTTTTCCTTGTTGCCTTACATATGTGAATCTAAACAGTAAGACTAGTTGTGTTACTTCATTTAGCTGAGGATCTTCAGTTGCTTCAGGAGTTTTGCCAATACAGGGGTAGGGCAGAGTGACACCTAAATGATGAATCATGCCATAAGACAGCTATTATTCATTGGCTGTGCTCCCCAGGATATGTCCTTTGTCTAAATATAACACAATTTAACCTGACATCCCAATGTCCAGAGTCAGACATTTGTACAGAGGCTGGTGATGCCTCTAGTTCAGAAGATTAAAATGTAAGTACTTAGGTATGTGTCATGTGAATGACCAAGACATAGGACCAGGTATAGATGAAAATCTGAACTCTAGCAGGATGATAAGCTTAAAAAATGCCTGAAACAGAGCAAAATTTCTTAAATATGGAGAAAAATGCAACTTCCACATGGAAGGAATGAGCAATTATTCTCACATCAGCAACTTAAATTACGTATTTGCATGTTTTCTTGAATCTTCTTAAGATAAAACATAAACCTCAGATAGGCTTGTAATATCCTTAGAAGCTGAGAAATTATTGGGACTCCTGCATGTATGTAAATACTTCTTTCTAGGAGCAAAAATAAGCAGGACCACATAGTCATGACTGCTGAAATAGAACTCCATTCCATTTTTCTACAAAATACTTTCTAGAAAGCTCACTGTCACTGCTAGCTATCAGTAGTGAATGGTTTAAACATCTCTCAAGATTTATCTTTCAGACTTGATGGCTGACTTCATACTCATCAGTTCTATTACAATTTTACAATTCTGTGGAAGTGAACTCTCTTTTGTGTTTCATCATCAGCGTCTTCACTGACACACTTCATGTGTTGCAGAAAATTTCTGGGAAAATAAACATAATTGCAAGCAAAAAAAACACAGCTACTGAAAATATATCTCCAAAAAGCATTACTTACTGCTTTTAATCCTGTGGAATATAGAGACACTGGTGTATTCCTTCTTTTTTATCCTTCCTAAACTGGTTTAGACATTCTCTTGACAAAAATCTCTTTTCCCCCCATCCATTCCATCTCTGATGTTTTCATCAATTTTTCCACCCCTTCTACCTTGTCAGACTTGGGCATATTCTTTTGTGTGTCAAAATATATTTCTCTGTCCCACTGAAGTACGTGTTACTTATTCCTTATATGTTTTTTACAGTACACCTACCACATACTGTTAGGTTGATTCTTCTGAATACACGCAGTGCCTTGTGCTCTTTGTCTTATTTCATATTTGTCTGGCTATTTATAATTTCCTGCCCTGCTTCTTCATTCCCTCCTTCTTCCTTAGTTTTTACCGAAGGGATTAATTTGGACTTTAATTATCAGGGGAAAAATATTAGGAATTTCTACACAGAAACATTAGAACATTAGATTAGAAGGACAAACTACATAGGGAAGCTCACTTGGTATTAAATAAGTAGAGCTTTGTTGTAAAAAAATGAACAATCATAGCACTAAGAGAATAAAAACAGGTTCACTCCCTGTAACAAAAAGTGTTGCCTATGTATCTGAGTGTTTAGACTATTAAACTTGTGATATCTTAATACATATTACAAGTATTAGGTGATTAAGATCTTTTGAGTCATTGCTTCTTTGAGGCACATCTCTGAAAGATATGAAACATTTTCTCCAACACACAATAACTTCAGTCCAATTATCCCAGCAATACTTACACTTAAAAGCATGATCACATTTCTCATAAAATCGTCAACATCTTTGTGATACTTATATGCTATAAAGTAATCTAAAATTACTGAACAATACAATCAGATTTAACTCTGAACATTTAATAAAGGCACAATCTGACTGCAAAGAATATTTATAGAAATGTGGATTTTTAACATTAAGAACAACAGGTATTATTAAGGATATCTTCCCGAAGAACAATTTTGTTCTGAGATCCAGAGAAATTGTTCTTCTCCAAGTCAATTTTCACGTAATGCTGCATACTGCTTGAAATTACACTGGTCAAATATTATTAATGCAAATGGATTTTAAAGATCTCACAAAATAATCATAAAAACTCAAAGCATTGCAGATATTCTGTAACCATCAGTCTTCTCACATAATGCAAAGTTTATCTTCTCTCCTTGAAAGTTCATCCGAACACTGATATGGTCAGACCAGTAAAACTGCTGCCTCTACACCTATCAAGCCGCAGTCCAGAAATCAATTGAAAATTTGTCTCCCATCTGTCTAGCCAAGCACAGGTAATTCTCTGCACCACTTCAGAGCTGCTGGATTCTCAAACATATTCAGCTTGATTAGTATAGCAATCATACTTTGACCATCTCTTTACCTCCATATGTGATGACAAAAATATTCTTCCCAGTTGTGTAGACTGGATAGAGACAACTACCTGTTTCTACAACCCCCATTTTTGTGCTACACAGTAAAGAGCAAGGATTTTGCACAAGTTACAAAACAAAAGAAAATATACAACCTGATTTCTGCAATTTTACAGAGAAATTATTAGTTTCCACGTAAAATTTAGAAGGGATCTTGGTAAGTTTACTTCTAGTCAAAGAAGGGCCGATACTGAATTCAGACCAGGGTGCTTGCTTAATCCAGCTGGGTCTTTGAAAATTCCATGGATAGACATCCCAAAGCCTCACTGGACGTCTTGTTTAGCTGTTTAATTATCCTCCTAGCAAACTTTTTTCTTTGTCTCTAGTTGAGATGTCCCTGTCGCAATTCATCACCATTTTTTCTCATTCTCTTACTCTGCACCACTAGGAAGTTCCTACCTCTGTTTTCTTAATCACCTCTCTGTGAGTGCTGGGGACTGATGCTGGGTCCCCACAAAGTCATCTTTTCTCCCGTCAGATAAGTTCTTGCCTCACAGGGCAGATGCTCCTGCTTGACCAGCTTGGTAGCCTTCTACTGAGCTCCCTCCAGTTTAAACCCCAAGCTGGATGCAGTGTCTATGTGCAGTTTCACAAGTGTTGAGCAGAGGGAGACAATCACTTTCCCCAACATTCTGAATGTGTACCTGAACCCACAGCCCAGGAGACCGCCGGCCCTCTCTGATGCCAAGGTGCCATGCTCTCCAGCAGCAACTGCAGGTCTTTTTGGAAGAGCTGCTCTCCAGCCAACTAGCTCCAGTCCTGCTGAGGGGAACTTGCCACTCAGGTGCAGGACTTTATCACTCATCCTTGATGAATTTTATCATGTTCCTGTCAACCCATTACCCCAGCCTCTCCTGCTCCCTCTGAACAGCAGTACTGTCTGCAAACATATGAACTTGGTAAAAAAACAATATTTCAAGATAGAAAAAAATTGTCTTCAAGAAACATTATGCTAGTATTATTCCTGATGCTCTGAAAAGTTTTTGCTCCAACCCAGAGAAGGGAGGAAATAGGATACACTTCTCACTTCTCTTTCCTCTCAGCAAATATTACACCTTCCGATTACAAACTTGCAGAACATGTTGTATGATCTCTTTTCACAGAATCACAGAATCATTTAGTTTGGAAAAAGATCCCTGAGATCATCCAATATTTGACTGATCACCACCTTGTCAACTAGACCATGGCACCAAGTGCCACAGAGTTGTTTCTTGAACACCTCCAGGGATGGTGACCCTACCACCTCGCTGTGCAGCCCATTCCAATGCTTAACAACCCTTTCTGGGAATAAATTCATCCTGATGTCCAACCTGAACCTTCCCTGGCACAGTTTGAGGCCATTTCCTCTTGTCCTGTCTCTAACTGCCCGAGAGAAGACGTCAACCCTCACCTTTACATCCTCCTTTCAGGCAGTTGTAGAGAGTGATAAGGTCATCCCTGAACCTCCTTTTCTCCAGGCTAAACACCCCCAGCTCCCTCATCTGTTCCTCATAGAGCTTAACCTCTAGACCCTTCACCAGCTTTTTTGTCCTTCTTTGGACCCACTCCATCATCTCACTGTCTTTCTCATAATGAGGTGCCCAGAACTGAGCACAGGACTTGAGGTACAATCTTATTTTCTTGGTAAGTTTTACCTTCTTCGTGGGTTTGGCCATAGCATGAAATTAAATAATTAAAATCTAAACCGCCATAGTCCACTGTTCATCCGGACCAAACAGCAGTAAACAAATGAAGGCTTGAACACAAGGTAAGAGGATAATCAAAGCAAATTACAGAACCCAAGTAAATATAGCTGAAGAGGGACAAATGGTGTTAAATAATGGTCAAAATATCCCCAAACTGCTAAGGAAGAACACAGTGTTGATAACCTCTCTGGATATGTGAAAGATGTAGTAGCCACGGCAGTACCAGATCACCTGGGAGTTTCAGACTGATCGTCACACAAAGACACAAAGACAGCCACACATAAATCCATGTGCCACACATCAGCACACCATTCACACATTATCTACATTTGACTGAGGAAAGATTAATTGTCATCAAGTTCAAAATTAACAGATATAATGTTGATGGGCTAAATGCCTTGATCCAAGATACACTTTCCATAGTGAAACTAGACTTAAAACAAACCTATTTGTCTTAAATGCTGAGAACATAACCTCAATAAAAAGCAGTTAACCTAATTAAATGCCAACCCACACTAACTATAAAATTCACCAAATTGCAAAATCAACTTTCTACCTTAAAATATCACCAGCATCTCAATGGATATATCACGTGAGCCCTCCTTTATTTTCAGTCATTTAAGCTGATGGTATTTCAACATATCCATATGAACCTTTATCCTAACACAATTCATCACATATTTCCTGCAAAATCTTCAGGCAACAAGAAATCTACTACAACCCTTCACAAAAACAAGCTTATTTGAAATTGTCTAAATTCTGGTACACACGTGAGCAGGTACCAGCTTTCTCCCACAGGAGCCAAAGAAATATATATGGACTGAAGCAGCAACAGAACCACAGACTTGCACTGAATTGCACACTGTAATTGTGACATATAGGTAAATCTGGCTTGAAATCACAGAAAAAGCCATACAACCACAATAACTAGGCAATGACAACATGTCCCCAAGAGAAATGCAGTGAATAGATTCTACTTAAATTTTAGTGGAACATTAGGCAATTATGAACTAATCTAAAGGTCAATTAAGTTAATGAATAATTGTATAAAAAGGTGAATATACTCTATAAGGACTAAAGAAAATAACTAAACCATTGAATCAAAAGCTTGGTGTCTCTATGAGCAAAAACATGTCTTCTCTGATGTTACGTGTTGTGTATTAAATGTAACAAAGATCTTTAAAACAGGAGAGTTACACCTCTTCTTAGGTGGTAACTAAAATTTATGGCAGTCAGAGTCGTCTCCTGCTGGACACAACCCACAGGCCATCAGCTGGCTCACTGGTAAAGCAATAACCTAAGGTACAGGTCCATAACTCACCTGCAGCAGGTCTCACAAAACCCAACACATATTCAATGGCTGTATGGTGATGAGATCAAGAACTTTTCTCCTTGAGAGAAAACATTGAGGACACTTTATTTTTAAAAATATCTACAGTTTATTCTGTCATGTAAATTTAACATTGAACAATGAAATTAAAAAATTGTCATGACTTACATTGAGAGTTAATCACCTAAATGAACACTTGATGATAACATTTTTTACTAATATAAATTCTATCCAGTTACACTTTATTCAGAAAGGAAAATTGGACAATAAGACTTTGTCTTATAAGACATTGCTACTAAAGTAGGAGTATAATCCCTCATGGTACACTGCCTTAAACAAGAAGAAAACTGTGTTAAAAGAAAGGACTAACAATCTATTTGAGACATCTAATAATTGAATCCAAAGGGGATCTATTTCATTCTGCCTAAGATTTTTCCTATCCACTATGTCTGTCCTCCTGAAAATAAAGAAAAATTGCTGTGTATAAATTTAGAAACACAGAGTTAGCCATTCATGCCTTACCAGAGATGAATGCAGTGACATAGAAAAGGATTTGAGGACCAAGGCAGAAAGCATAAAGAACATACATGAGTATTGGAACTAATCCTGTGAGAGAGTATCTGAGAAGTATGAAGTAGGAGTAGTGAAGCAATATTATTTGTGTATCTCTTCTTCAGTGAAAAATGGAAAGGGTTTTAAAGTGGTTAAGCAAATAATATTTTATGAAGAAATGTAAATATCTCAGTCTATTTCTCTGAGAGGAAAATGTAAGCAGCTATCAAGTTGTCTCTTAAACTACACATACCAGGGATATGCTTCGAAGAGTAGTTCGTGTGACTGTAGCATGGGTAAATCCAATTCAATGAAAATTTCCACTCTGCATAGAGTGTCCCAATTGTGACACATTTGTATAGAACTTTCATTTTGGACTAGATCATTCATACTGCAACAACTGCTTGGAATTTAACCGCACTGGAGCTGCCTGTCGCTTAGAGGTGAGGTGACTTCTACAACATATTATGAAAGACTAGGCTGGAAAGAAAAAGGCACCAGGACGTTTTCTGACCAATATGCTGATTCCTTTAAGAAGTTGCAGGATTCACTTGAGATGCTCTGAGTTCTTGTAAGGGCAAAACTTCGCAGAGGCAGTCAGAACAAGGAAGAGCTTTGATGACTGGTTACCTTGTTGAAGAGCAGATGGATACAGACCACACTCTCTTCCTGAGAGCTGCTGCAGCCATTGGCCTATACCTTGAGGTTACCCTGCAGAACCAGAAATATCAACCAAGACCTGGATTTCCCCACAGAGAGATGGATATGGGATCCAGTGGCTGAGCAGGTTACACCGGGGAAAAAAATTTTCTGCTAGTAGAAGAAAATGGGAGATCCACTGGCTGGAAGCCAGAGGAACCTCAGACTAGAAATACTGTATAATACTTCAGCAGATTTTTCCTCACCAAGTGTGTATGCAGGGACTTAGTTAAACTGAAGGAGCAAGCCTGATGCAGAACCAGCGTAAATTCTCCAGTTTTGTTTAGCCTATTATATATTCTTATATATGACTGGGTTACCTCAACAGATCCTACTGACTGAAACATCACCAATTAAAGTATATTTTCGAAACTATTTCTTTCCATCATATCCATATTACTGAAATTGCCCTCTTCTTTGAAATAAGTTCTGTTTTGACAAACTCCTGATGACCTTCCTTTTCTCTCTAGTTACCTCTATTAGTTCAATGTTGCTCCATGATTTACCATTTTAAGCTTATATATATAGAATCAAGTTTTTACATAGGCCTGTAGACTACTGAACTCCCCAAACTATTTTTAGTCTTAAAAAATGTTTGCAAGTGTAAAAATACAAAATCAAGACTTCTGTGTCATCTTCAGATTAATTCAATTGCGTCTGAATTACTCTGTAAAAATTATTATTATTCAGAGAATTTTTTAAGAAATAAAAGTTGGTGTAATTGTCATCCACCAGCCTTTGAAAGGTTCCTATCAGTGTTTTACAGTCATTTATAATTAGTACTTGTCGCTGTTGCTCTGTACCAAATAAGTTATGATATCATTATTTTACTCAAGCACATGATCAATTTAGTATGTAGTGCAAGAAAGAGTTATGCAGATAATTCAAAAAGTGCTACTACTCTTCCATCACAAACAGCACTACAAAAATGGGGTTTGAGATGCTCACTTTTGGTTTTCTGTGAATTCAACACACATGACTCTTCAAGTTTATATTATATGATAGCCCAAACCAAAGCAAGTCACATTCAAACAGTGCATATATCTAGTCCATTTAAGTAGTCCTACCTAGTAAGTGTTCCATTTGACCCACATTAATGCAATTCCTCTAGATCTTCAAAGAAAAAACACCTATTCCCCCTGTCCCCTTGTAATCTACTCTGTGAACAGTTTACAGATTTACGTATTCAGAAAAAAAAGTTGAACAAGATCAACAAGTGCTCACCTGTAACCTTTTCTGCCCAGCTCAGAAAGGCTTGAATTTGTAGCAAAGGCACTTTTTTTAGCATCAGGCATATTTAACAAACAGAAAGTTAAACATAAATTAAAATTTGGTTTAATTTGCTGAGAGCCTTAATGTGTTAAACAGATTGACATAGTTTGAAGGTTTTCTTGAAACCACTGTAAGATGATTATGTGCAAAGAATATAAGTATTTCTCAATATTTGTGTCTCTTTAAACTTTATACCAACAGAAGAAAATATTAACAAACTGTTATTAAAATAAACTGTATTTTAAACCACTGGGAATGCTGAATAAAAAGTTCTTCACTGTCACATCATGAACAAAGCACATAAGAGTGAGGATAATAATGAATAAACATCACAGATGTTCAAATGAAACAGTAAATCACTATTATCAAGCACTAAGAAACCAACGTTGTTATGACAGGCTTAACTCTGATCCAGGAATTTATATGAGAAGAAAACGTAGGCCGTATTATATATTTTCCTAACAGATACTTTGAAATGGAAAAGAAAATATTAGTTGACTTTTGTACCTGCTGACAGTTGCATTTCAACTCAACCAAGCATTTATAGTTGTGTTTAAAACATCAGATTACAAAACTAAATGGAAGATATGGCCAAAATTAAGTTAAGTTTACAATATACTTTTATGCATGCTGATCAGCACATACCATTTAAAGAAGAAGTATAAATTAGAAGATGTTACAGTTATGGTGCACTTGTATTGTTGGAACTAATGAAATAACATTAATTATATTGTCAGTTCTTATGCTCTGCCTATCAATTATCTGTTTATTTGAATTCAACAAGAATAATGGGTTTGCCGAGCCTTTAGGACTGCAGTGACTGCTGGGTATGTACTCTTTCCCTGCACACACCTTGTAAAAAGGCTCACAGTCCAATCTCTGCTACAGAAGAGATATCTGCTATTGACAAAAGTAATCCTTCAAAATACTGACCCATGAAATTACATCAAGTGCATTGGCCATTCTGATGTGTTATTGCTGAAGGTGGAGAACTGGGGGTAAACAACTGTTTTATGGGACAGAGTTCCCTTCACTTTGGTGTGCAAAGTTTGGTGTAATGTCATGTAACAGCTTTTGGGGCAGTACCTTGAAAGAAAATACTCCTTGTTGGACTCAACTTTCAATGCCTTTGCTTGGGCTTTAGCTCCATTTGTTACAGCTGAAGCAACTTACTCATACTCAGCACAAAATACCTTGTGTATAAATGCATACTAAAAGTGATGCAATTTGCATCCTTTAAAAAGTATGTGTTGAAAAGGCAGACTGGCTTCTGCAAGATAGTTGTAGAAAAACAGGCAGAACCCATGCAGCCTGGTCTATTCTTGAGAACAGCATTACTCCTCTGTTTTAGTTTGAACTTCAAGGAAAGTTTTGGTCTGAAACTATAGAGAGGCATCCAAAGAAGCAGAAAAATAGTATTTCCATCCTACTTTGTGGCAGACTGTTAAAGAGCACCAGAGGTCCTGAGCTTTCCACAAACACGTGTGAATTGCAATGCACTACATACCAGAGAATCACGATCTGCAAAATATGTCCATTTGAGGTCACTGTAAAAAAAAAAAAAAAAAAAAAAAAAAAAAAAAAAAAAAGATAAAAAAAGGAGAGGGGAAAAAAATCTTTCAAACACCATTTTCCCATGTAGCCTCTGAAAAAAAGTCAAGGCTGAAAATAGTTGGTTCAGATATATGGATATTTATACCAAAGATTCCCTTTTATCTGGGATGTCCTGGAACACAGAAAAAAACAATGCATGTAAGTTACCTCTTTTTCTCACTGAAGACTTCTTATCAACTTATTTATAAATGGTAATGTTAATGAGATGCATACATAATAATCTACACCTAGTCTTATAATCCCAACTGCAGTTTGACAAGCAAAGCAAAAGAAATTATTTTTTTAGCTAGTCATCCTCCTTTGTAACTAAGTCTTTGAACTGATAAATTAGCATGCATATTCTTTTCTCTCAAACCACTTGATAATTTCTTTCACACCTGAGGTACACTATGATCATTAAGAAACATTCTGAAGATGCACAGCTGCACTGGTATATTTTTTGTCAATGCCTTTGAAAAATATTTCTATAATTTATCAAGGTTTTAAAAGACACAGGTTGAGAAAAGTATAATCAGTGGTGTTTCTGACTAGGATAACACAGCAGCCTTCTGAAGATGAGAAATGTGATGAGATCAACATACCCCACACAGACTGATAAATCATCATTCAGTGTGGGGAAGGGGTCTAGAGTATGACAGACTTTTGAATATGTTTAATGATTTTTTCCCTTTTTCTTTCTTTTTTTTTTTTTTTTGCCACTCTTTACACTACACATATTTATATCCTCTAGAATGATAATTTGGTCTTTCATTAAAAAGAAAGACACACTGAGCAACAGTCAAAGACCCTTTTAGTGCTGCTTTGTGATTTTTATGAGTGTAACCTGTGGAACGGTTCGCATTAGCTCTGCATTATTATGGAGTTATCACATTGCTTTTCGTTGTTATGGGTACTAATAACACATCTACACAGCTGTACCAAACTGTTGTTTCTTCAGAGCCCTTCAGCTCAATTTCCTAACTCTCCCTTAAAATGCACGTTTCCAACTTCTGGGACTTGAGCAGCTGCCCTGCTCCATCCCACGCGTGAGCCCGATCCCTCTCCCGAGAGCTGCGGCGGCGGGAGCCGGTGCCGTGCGGGAGGCACCCGCACAGGTCCCACGGCCGCGATGGGAGCCCCCGAACAGCGCACAGGTCCCACGGCCGCGATGGATGCCCCGCACCACCAGCCGCAGGAGCGGCAGCGCCAACCGCGCTCCTGTCCCCTCTCCCCGCAGCCGCCGGCGGGCACGGGCGGCACCGCGCCGGGGAGCCCGATGCGCCGGGAAGCCCCCGGCATGGGGGACTCGCTTCTCCCGGCACCGAGCCGAGCCTGGACTCACCAACCCGCCCAGCGAACAAGTGGGATGCGGCTGAAGTTTTACTTTGCCGGTGCCGGCTCTCACCGCAGTCGCCCGCGGGAGCCACAGCGGCAGCACCGACACATTTTCTGGTTGAAGTTTGGCGGCGCAACACG
>VZTJ01001274.1:78786-176656 GCA_013397795.1 Orthonyx spaldingii
CGCCCCCGCCCCCAGCCCGCCCGGAGCCCCCGAGCTTAGCCCGGGGAGCGATTCGCGCATAGCCGCGTCCCGGCGGGGGCAGGCGCGGGGTGCCCGCCGTACTCGCCCGCTCGCCGGCAGTACTCACCCGCGCCCCGCCAGTACTCACCCGCTCCCCGCCGTACTCACCCGTTCCTCGCCGTACTCACCCGCTCCCCAGCCGCACGGTCAGCAGCAGCAGCAGCAGCCGGGCCCCGCGGCGGCGGATCCAGCGGGGCACGGGGCCACACCATGCATCCATGAGCGTGAAGGCGTTCTCCCTTTCCCGAGTTTTCTCCGGAGAGGCTGGGGAATAGTGACCCTATCAATCCCACCACCCCCCGGCACACGGCAGGCAGAGGGAGGGGAGGGGAAGGGGGGAAAAGAAATAAAATAAAACACCCAAACAGGTAGAAACGCACTCTGCAAGGACCGAGCAACTCGCCCAATAGGCTCATCAGGTTGCTTCATAAATTATCCTAAAAACTGCTGGGCGAATCAATCCCTAGCAGAGGTGGAGCCTCCTTTACTAGAAGGGAAACATGCTTGGGAGAAAGGCTGGCATTGATTTGGTATTTTTCTCCAAAGAGGGCAATGAAATAGACCTTATATATATATACATATACATATAAATAAGCGGAATATATAAAACGTAAAATATATGTTTAAAGCTACACATATATATTTAAATCTTTCTGTTTTTTAAAGCCACTCAGAGGGCGGCTCTCCGAGAGGCAGCCGGTCCGCCCTGCCAAGCGGAGACCCGCAGCCGGGAGCAGAAGCGCCGGGGGATGTGCATGGACACCCGCGGGGACTGCCCGTCTCTACGTCCGGCGCGGTGGAGATTTTGGCGCCAGCAGCGGGGAAGGGGGCATCCGCCATCCCCTCGTTTGTCCCCAGGAGAGAGAGCACACCCCTCCAGCCGCAGTCCCTAAAGCCGTGCTGGAGGCAGGCGGCGTGCTGGACGCCCAAGGGCAACCGCGGGAATTCCGCGCCCCCGAGACGCAGGCGGCGCAGGCTCGGGGGCTGCAGGAGACCCTGCGCGGCCGCGGAGCGCCCCGGGGAGGGGGTGACGCCAGGAAAGCGGACGATGCGCGGTGCTGCGCTGTGAAATGCGCCAGGGTATGCAAGACGCAAGGCTATGGGATTTTTTTTCCCTTTTTCCTTCTTGTCTCCTGTCGACTGCTCCCTCCTGCTGTCTCTCTCAGGAGACGTAGGCGGGAAAGTGGCCAGACATCGCCCCCAGCACCCCCGCATACACACCCCGAAGCCGAGGCAGGAAAAGCACCGCAGCGGCGGCGGAGACCGGAGGTTCCCTGCTCGCAGCCTTTGACCGGCCGTGGGGACGGGTGGGCACGTCCCGGCGGGACCAGCACTTAGACAGCGCCTATTTCTTCTTGGGCTTTAGATTGTCACCAACCCAAATCCCCGGTCCCGGAGATGCTCTTGCTGGCAGCTCTCTGTAGGGCACTTCTGGAGTAACCTGTGCACCGAGGACTTGGTGTAAGGAGCAAACCGTTTTACAGCCATCATCATCATCATCATCCTCCTTCAAGTTGTCACTGCACAGAAATGTAAATAATCCCCCATCCAGTGGTTATTCCGGTGAAAGGCAGTGTTTTGTCTTCTTTACATATCATCATCTGGTTATTATTTTATATATACAGCTTACAGCTGCTTTAATGATTAAAGAAACTCACCATGCTTCAGAGAGCTGCAGTACATTAAGTGAAAATTCAACCACTTGAAAATTAATAGCCAGTCCTGGGGTAATGGAAGACGGTAAAGGCACATATTATTGCATGACCTGAGGTCTCTTTACTGGTGGATTAACACAGCAGGCAGCATTCTAGAATGATGGCAAAGGCATGAGCTCAGAGGAGAGCATATGCATTTATTACACAGTAAGGGCAGAAACAGCTCCTCTGCTGCAGCTGGTGGCACTAGCTCCAAGAAGCAGGATTGCTGTCCCCTCCAGCAAGACAATGAGCACAGCCCACCCCCAAGTCCCTTTCTCTCTGGGAAGTCCTTCTGCCCTGAAAATGGCCATGGTCCTTAGGTTTATTATAAATTGATCTGTCAAATTGACTGAATTTTGCAAAATTTACAGTGAATTTTTATGTCTTTGCATTCTGATACTTATGGAATCATTAAAGCTCTTTACCAGTCTATAAAATTCCACCCTGTCACTAAAAGATATACAATTTAAGTGACTCCTGCGAAAATTTGACATAAGAAGTTTAAACATACTTACAGGATTCCATAACATCTTCTTTCTACGTGAGCAGTTTGGAGCATCTATTTAAAAACTTAATTTCACCCCTGTGTAGATCCAGCGGCTTGCTAGCAGTGAAAGATGTGGAAGATTACAGCTAAAATAACATGTAGCATGAATAGTGAGAAAATGGAATTTTTCATTTGATTTCAGGGTTTAGAACACTAAGGCACATAGAAGCACTATTTAAAGAAATTAATATAAAAGCAAGGCCAATGATATTTCTCAAATGACACAAGACTAAGGATGACATCCAGACAAGCTGGTTTCAGATAGTCTCAAATCTGAATTTTTATTGTACTTTAATGTAAACAATAGAAATCCATCCCTCTAAAAAGTTGATAAGAAATTATTCCATAAGTAAAATACTAGATGAGAAATAGGTATAAAAGTTTTGAAAAGCAAACACGGAACAGGAAATAACAAAAAATCTTCCACCGTTAGAAGAAAACATGAAGGGAAAGAAATCAACTCAGATTGTCTGTATTTCTAAGGAAAATGAAAGAAGCAGCAAATGAAAATTGCAAAATGGGAAAGAGAATATCAAAGGAAAGCTGGGGAAATTGCTTAGTTGGGTGTCAAAAGAAGGAGATGCTGATATAGGATAATACACTCAAAGATAGTCAATTACTAAGGCCTGCAGATATTTCTCATCTGCTTGGTACTGGCACAGCTAACTAACATCAGTATTTAAATTCTCAGGTAAAAACACCTTCTGATGCTGGAAGTAAGAAGGCTGTCTTCAAAAAAAAGCACAGAGGTGAAGAAAGGAGTCAGTCACTTCAGACCTGCTGTCACCATTTCAGAAACAGCAAATTGACCAAAGTTAAGCAAAATGATAGAATTCACATCACTATTATTACCAAGGAGGAACAAACCACAATGGCTTCTGCAAAGGAAGACCACTGTCTCTGTCTTCTTCAGTCATATTTAATGAGTCTATCAATAGAAGAATAGAGCTTCAAAATTCACTCTCTTTCAAAACCATTTAAGTCTATCAGTTATTTGTTAAAGAAGCTGCATAGTTCTGGGGTCAGTAGGAAAGTAATTCCGTCTTTCAGAAAATGCTTGAGACTACTGTCGGTAATTAACCTTCCATGTTAAAAAGTTGAGTTCTTACAAATCTGCTCTTTAGATTATTTTATTTAACTGATTACTCACTGAACTAATGTTTTCAAAGAGAAGAAATACAAAAATTTACAGATGAAAGTGTAAGATTGGCTAAGTCTATAGAAAAAAAGCTAATATATTGTTAAGTCATCACAGTGTAGAATATCAATTATAAAATGGGAACTGATGACATGCTGACAAATGGAAAAAGAAAAATAATTCATGGGTTGAATTTGGTAAAGATAAGTACTTAAGTGTAAAACTACATCTCAGCTCTCAGCTCTGCTGCTGCCTAGTAGTGGAAAATCCAGAAAAGACATCTATTCAGACTTAACTGAAATTTCACCAGGACTGTAGAGGAATACCCATACAAATATACTTAGTATTGAAGAGCATTTTGATTCTTCACAATTCAGTTGTTCAAGAACACAGAGGAATTTAAAAACACTCATATGTATTCTTACATAGCTGACATCCTACATCTGCTGTATTTCTCTTGGATATAGCTACTTCCCTGACAGAAGCATATGAGACTTGATGCCAGATTTGAGTGGCTGCATACAATTTTGAGTGCATAAGAGCTTTGAAAACCTAGACTTGGTGGATGGCCCATCTTCATTCACTGTGCTTGAGGGAAGTTGATGGCTCTCACATGGTTCTGTAAGGAACACTTATCCTGCTGAGAGCAAAGTTATCCAGTATGTGGAGATGGAAGAAAAAATTATTATGGTGTTTTGTCCTCCACCAAAACAAATCATATAAACCAGCAAGAGCTCAAGGACCACTGCAGTCACGTAGGGTAGATTTACAAAACAATATTTTGATGAAATTGCATATGTAGACCTTAATGGTGGATTCACAAAACAATTTCCTGTGTGCACCTCACACCTTAGATTTATAGAATCAGAGAATACTTTGGGTTGGAAGAGACCTCTAAAGGTCACCTAGTCCAATCCTCCTGTCATGGGCAGGGACATTTTCAAAAAGTACACACGTCATTTGTGTGCTTGCATTTGAGTAAGCACAAACATAAGAACAAAGTCACATGCATGGTATTTAAAACCTGCAACCCAAATGAAAACAGTTCCATTCTTCTTAAGGAAGTTCAGGGACAGTGGTTTTAAATATGCATCATCATGTTTAATCCTACCTGAAGGTGTAATATAAATCAAAAAAACTATCAAACAGCATAGTAGCATAGTGTCACAATAAATGTAAAAAACATCTCAAGAATAAAGAAAACTAATGCAAACATTTTGGTACTGGTCTTTTTAAAAAGGGCCTTTAAATTTGAGGGTGGTGGATAGCCACAGGAGGAGAACAGAAAGATGCAGAAATGTAACTTCAGTGCAGCTTTTATATTGGGATTTGAACCACAAAATAATTGCTTTCAGTGAAACAGTCAACATCTTAATAGAAAACAAATTATAAAATACTCACTTTTCATAACTAAATACTGTTTTAATTAAGACTTCATCTCCGATACATTGATTTAACTACTCACTCACGTTACTCATTAAAATGATTACTAACAGTACGTCTTCAGCTGCACATAAAAAATAGCAAGAGAAGTGATCTCAAGTAGAGAAAAACTGATGAAGAAAGAAGGCTGCACCTATCTTTGCATCCATGGGAAGGGGAAGTGTTACAGCATACAAGACAATATTCCTTTACATTTAGCATGTTACCCTTCCTCTGCATTTAAGTTATGATTAAATGAAAAACAAATTGAAGTGTAGATAGATCTATGGTAACTAGGTTGGTGTGCTTAGGTTCAAAAAGATCACTTCAAATCAAAAACATTCCCTTGTCCTATTACTATTGTCACAGCCTTTCACTAGACCTTCAAGTATTTTCAACATGAGCCAGGAAACAGCAAATAAATACATTTTCATCTTTCCTGTTCTACAAGCCATAAGTCCACAATTCCTTACTCTTCTTCACCCTAAGAGCACAATTTTATCTTTACTTCTCCCTCACCTGTCAGACAAATCACCTGGATTTCTCAGGAGCCTGGATTTACCATCTGTCAAGACACATCTTCCAAGGTAGCGGACTTTGATAGGGGATGTGGTGACCAGTGAGAAGAGGGGTACTTCCAAGTGTGAGGCACATGTATGCTGCAAAAAAGGCAAGGAGTCTGTCAGAGGACTTGGACACCAAGGTGCACTATAGTTCATTTAGGAAGTTAAATCCAGCTTGGATAACCCCAAAGTTATGTGCATGAGGTAAGTACTAGAGCATTATTCAAACTCTTCTCCAGTCTGTGCTCTGTTTTCCCTGTCAAGGAAGTGACACAATTCAAGCCAGTGAACTCCAGTGGCACAAATGTACAAGGAGTACATGGTAGACATTGGCACTTCAGTGCAAATGAGGAGAGTTCAATTCGAAAGTGGCCCTTGAAGTACATGAAGATGTTTGCAGCATCTTTCTGGATGTACTTATTCCAGGACTGCTGGAATATACTGTGCTCCAGCACTAATGGGTCTTCCATCTATGGAACTAGATTGGTGCTAGTCTAAAACAAGTCCCCTCCAAACCACACTGACTGTGGGTGTTGGGTTCTCAGTACAAATGGATTGTCTCTGAAGATCTACTTCTATTTCACTCCAGTATTTGCCAATGTAGCCAAAGCCACAGCGAATTATTAGAGGACTAGGACCCTGGCATGGATCATGGCAAAATAGCATGACAATGTATGTCCAATGTATGTTCACCCATACTTTGAAATCCCATAGCAAAGAAATCTCTTTTTGTTGCTGATTCCTCTTGTCTCCAGCTAGGATGAAAATTCCCTTCAAATGGTTAAGAATAAAAATAATTTCACAGCTTATAGGATGCTCTTGGAAGAACACTATTTGATTATCTCTCTGGTTTTATTTTGTTAGAGGCTAACAGGGCAGCTGTTCTACCTGACCACTGTGAGCACTTACTGTTCCAGCCAGATCAGGAGGACAAAGACATGTGAAAATGAAAAATAATGGGGCAGGCAAAGACTGTGGTCTGTACTTTTTCCAGTTTCAAAAAGATTCGGTTGATACTTGGCTCAGCCTTTGTTGAAAGTTGAAAGTGGCTTTTCAGTATACCCTATCCTGAGCAATCCTCCTTAGAGTATAAGAAGTTTTTTAATCTGCAAAGCACAAGAGATAAAAAGGTCTCTTCATAAGGTTGGTCTGTCTGATAATTGGAAAACATTTTCTCCAGAATGACAATTTAAACTCTTGCTAACAGTATCCCATAGCAAATCTAAAGGAAGGGTGATATAATTCTGTCCAGAACATTACCATTCTCTCTGCAGTATATTATGTCACTTCCTGAACTTCTACAATTGTTATTAATTGACCTCTAGGTCTCTCAATTGCAACAAAAGTCTTAGATATTTAGAGATTGCTTTTCAGCATATTAGATAGTATTTTGCTTTCTTTTGCATTCTCTAAAGTTGCACTAAATTTATCCTTTTGTGTCTACATTTTTCTTAAGATTCTTTTCCCATCTTCCAATTATTGGTTACTATACTACATTTTACAAAACAAATGTTAAATAACTTAATTTAATACAATACAGTCATAAGTATCTCCTGTGCTTACTAGAGAAATAAGCAGAGATCTGGCTGAGCTTCAAATTATTTTGATTGCCATTGGATATTCACTACGTAATCAAATAGAACTGTCTTACAATGTACCTTGGTGTAAACTCAGCTGTCAAGTCAACTGTTATTTACAGTTGTAGGAATGGGTCTGAATACTTCATGTAAAACCAGCATTCCTTCCTAGTTTAATTACTGAGAGAAAAGTAGTCTATATGACAGGTCTTCACTGGATTGTGTAAGGAAGATACTGTTGGTTATCAAAAACCATTTGTGGATAATATCAAACATTTCAACATTTAGGAGCATTGGGATAGCATGGAGGTTAAACAATATATGCATATTCATAATACAGAAGTCTGCCAATATTTTAAGTATGTATTTCATGGTATGTTTTCAAAACTATTTAATTGCATCCTGAGTAAGAAAGTGCTTTGATTTTTATATTTTTTTAAACATGTCTCAGAGAAGAATAATTTTTGCTCTCAAACAATACCAGAAAATAAGACTAGAAGACCCTTAGTCTTAGGTCTGTTGCTCCTAGACAAACTCTTTTTTCTGTGGTTGTCTTTAATCACCAGCTTGTATACTCTAGCATTTGCATATGATGAAAATTCATCATTCCAGCATGACACAAAAAATGTTGCTGTGCAGAGATAAAATAACAGAGAAATCAACTATTTTTGAAAGTGGACAAATTATCTTCTGGTTTATCATATGCTCTCAGGAAGGCCATTATCAGTTATGATTATCAATACCAATTCACCCTTTTGATTGGAGACTGATGAAACAGCTGCTTTGGTTTGCATCATTGATGACTATTCTTAAGAATGATCCTTCTCTGGATTAAATCAACCATTCTCTTGAAAGTATCTCCTAAAATAATGCCACTGACAAGACTGGTGATACTTATCTTCTGCTTCAGCTGTGTTGCAAGTGATACTCTGTATATCAGAGTCTTTGATTTCCCTAATAGCTCTTAAAAGCATTGCATGTTTTTGTGAAGCTTTACCTCAGTTATCACACTGTATTAGCCATGTAAAACAGATTCTTTATTTAGTCTGCATAAAAATCATTATAATTTAATCTCATTTAATAAAATAAAATGTAATTTAATTTTCTCATCTATTTTGTTTCTTATCTCCTTTACTTTAAAATATTTCTTCTAAACTACTAATTTTTTTTTTTTTTTCATTAAATACTCATTAGCTCCAGGCAAAATGTTGTCCACCCAGAGGCTCACCTTTCCTTTTGTTAGGAAGTATTGCAAAGGCTGCAGTATGTTAATTGCTGCCAGTCTCAGTGTGCCACAAGCTTATGACAGGTGTCGAGCAGAAGCTGCCATTTCTGCTGAGTTTGACAGTGTCCCATAGCTCAGGTGTTTCAATGATCTATCATCCATATGTCTTTGTCATAGAGTGCAGGTTTGGGCACCACAACACAAAAAAGACATTAAGCTATTAGAGAGTATCAAAACATGGCCATGAGGATAGTGAAGGGTCTGGAGGAGAAGCCGTATGAGGAGTGGCTGAGGTCACTTGGTCTGTTCAGCCTGGGGAAAGGAGACTGAGAGGAGACGTCATTGCAGCCTACGATATCCTAAGAGGGAAAGTGGAGGGGCAGGCACCACTCTCTTCTCTGTGGTGACCAGTGGCAGGACTCGAGGAAACAGCAAGAAGCTGAGTCAGGGGAGGTTTAGGTTGGGTATCTGGAAAAGGTTCTTCACCCAGAGGGTCGTTGAGAACAAGAACAGCTCTCCAGGGGAGTGGTCACAGCACCAGTCTGACAGAGTTCAAGAAATGTTAGAACAATGTTCTCAGGTCCATCGTGTGACTTTTAGGGATTTTCTGTGCAGGGCTAAAAGTTGGACTTGATGATCCTTGCGAGTCCCTTCCAACTCAGCATATTTTGTGATTCTATGACAGTTTCTACTTCCTTCTAGATCAATACCAGGACCTGGATGGCTATTTACAGCAGAGTTTGCAGCTCTTCCTCTATCACACTGTTTCTGCTATGAAAAGATTCTTTTCAGAGGACCATACCCCTACTTCCATTTTCCCAACTTGAATATTTTTCACCCCATATGTTTTACAAAGTAACCACTGTCGTATTGGAGATTTTGTATCAGAGTTTCTTAAATGACCTCATTACATTTCTGAGCTGGTCGCACACAATCCACTTAATCAAAAGTGTAGGGTTTGAGTGGAAAATCCTATGAAAAGACAAAAAAAGACAGGAAGATGTAAAGGCAGTCACTCTTTCATTGTTGTGGTTCTGCAGAGCCTTGTGCCCATCATGAACCTTGCTTGGCTTTGCTGATTCCACAAATCGCTTCTAGTAGATTGTTACATTGTCATCTGATAAAGTCTTGCTTCCACGTTTTGACATTTATAGCCTGGTTGTGAGCATTACCTGAAGTCCAGCTGTGCTCTTTAGGGAAATCATGGCAAGAATGAGAGACTTTGCTTTTGCTCAGCTTTGTTGTAGCCCCACACACTGTGTCTGTAAGAAAATAAGATCTGTCCCTTGTAATAAATTATTGTTGTCTAGGAACAGTATTCTCCAATTCAGTATTCTCACTAAAACCACATACTGCTTCCCCTTCTGCCCCCCTCCTGGGCTGAGATAAGAACAATTTACTGGAAACAACAAAGAGATGAGGAAACGAACAATAACAGCAACAACAATAATAACATCAAAAGTTATAAGAAAAATAAACTATTTCCATAAAAAGCCCCCAACAATAAATAAATACCAGACCACTCCATCTGCCACACTGTTTACTGCACCAGGAGGATCCCATTCTCTGAGGAAGAGAGAAAGAGTCCTTTTTCCCTCTGGCAATGAGGTGAGGTGGTATCAAATAACATCTGGGCCCTGGCCATACCCACTCCCTGCTACTGCAAAAAAATTAACCCTGTCCAGGACAGAATCAAGACATAACTGTAGCACCCGTGCAAAAGACACACTCCTGCTATCTCTTGGCTTTGGGTCACAGTCACATTGTGCCAAGCAGTAGTCCCTGTGCAAGCCCAGATAAAGTGAATCATAGTTATACAAAAAATGGGGATTGCCAGAGGCTGCAGGAAATGCAAAATACTCTTGAATAGCAGTGGTGTAGTCCCAAGTCAAATCTGGTATCACAGAACATTTTGTCATGGTGAGTAAACACTAATTGTCTTTAATAAAGAAAGCAACTTGCATTTTCAGGATGATGGAGACTTTTGCTAGCAGAAAGTATTTTGGTTGGAACCTTATGTGAATGCGTTAGCCAGGAGGATCTATTTCTTGTTTGGTCTCAGAATAAGCTGCCTATTCACAAGCATACTACTTTTCAGGACTTGTGACAACTTGTGACCTAACACACTGCATCTGTTGAGGATAGATGAGTAAATAATCCTATTCAAGCCACTGATGATTAAGAATGTATTGAAAGTAAATCCAAAGATCAAATTGCATCTAGATAGAGTTTAAATAACATAAAATGACAGGATATGTTACCAGATGTAACTAATGTCGTCTTACCTCACATCTGTTAATTTTTTTTTTATTGTTTAGAGGTGTTTCAAGATAGCACAATAAGCTTTTATCCTGTAGGAATGCTCCTGAAATAATGTCAATTTTTTCTTGGAGAAGCAATCTGTTAGAAAAAAAAATCACTATACTGAAACAATCTTGCTTTTTTCATCTCTCCCTAGGAAAAAAAAGGTAAAAAGTTTTTAAAAGTCATCTGTATGGTTTACTGGTCTATGTGTTTGGAAAGTGAAGTGCTTAAGTCCAAGTTAGAGCTTATCTTCAGGCAGGTACAACTTGATCTCAGTAACATCAGTGTCTACAAATCAAAAGATGCTCCTGAGAACAGGCAAAATTGTTTCAGTAACCCAGTGTTAATCTAAAATTGAAGAGATTTATTATCCTAAATTATTCAAGCTACCACATTTCTTAATTAGCACCTATGCCTTAGCACTCTGTTGCAGTGGTCCTGTTCTCTCAGCTGTAAGTACAGTGTCATGAGTGCTTCTGGGATGCATGGGTCAGAAAAAGTAAAGTAACTACTATACACATAAGCTTTGCACTCACCTTGTAAATTGTGGTGCTGGCTCTTAACAGGAATCTTCCTATAGAGTAAGAGAAAATTATATTGCTGAACCTCCTCTTGTTATTATATACAGGTTAATCTAGTGGCTCTTTTGTTTGTCTTTGTAGAGGTTTTAAAAAAGAAAGAAAAGGCAAGAAACAATGAGTATGCCACTGTAGATAGAGATCCAATATATTTGGGTTTGGTGTAGATGTAGCTCATGGTAATACCTGAATTGGCAGCCCTGCAGACTACTTACCTGCAAAAGAGACACAGACCATGCAATCCTATTGTACAGCACCTTCCTACCTATGGGATGTGAGAGTGAAAGCCAAGCTCAATCTTTTGATCTAGACATTTGTGCTGTCTCTGAATCTGATAAATACATCAATAAACATCAGCTGTGAGACTCGTTCTTCATACTGAAGGACTACCATCTCACACCAGCAGAAATGACTCCTTGTTACCCTTACTCTGATATCAACTAAGTAGGTGACCACTGTTAAAAAGTTTGATGTTGTATAACTACATTGTACTTTCTGATTTGCAATTCTGCATTTTTACAATCCATATAAAATATTTCTCTTTTTTTCTGCATTTGTGTCTGTAAAAACAGAGGTATTTATAATGTCATTGCTATTTTTATAGTTAAACACTTGGGAAGTAAACAGCTAGGATACCAATTTTAGCAAATGGTTAGATGAATGTGACATACAATTGATTAGATGTTGCTCTGAAGTACCTAGGTTAAGAGATTTATTTCCCAGAATCCCTCTGTAGTCCACGAAGATGAAGACAATTATCTTTTGGAAGGTTCAGTTTCTCTTCTCAACTGCACAGAAAGCATACAGTTTATCTGTGTGCCTAGTGCTTCCCTCCCACTTCTTTAGGTATTTTTTGCTGTAACTGGGACTACTGACAATTACTCTTTCTGACAAATTATTGGTGTTCACTTAATTCCTGGAATATGGTCAGAGTCTCCCTTCTGCCTTATGTCCAATTGTACAGCCTCTTGCACTCTTCTCCCAGCAGTACAGTCCTGTGTGTGCCATGTGATTGCACTCAAGATGATCTGTTCCATAACCTTCCCTGGCACCAACATTAGACTGAGACGCCTGTACTTCCTCAGATCCTCCTTCTGACCCTTTTTGTAGATTGGCATCATAGTGGCCAACCTCCAGTTGTCTGGGACCTCTCCAGTTAACTAGGACTGATGAAAAATGATGAAGAGTGGCTTGGTGCGCTCTTCTGCCAGCACCCTCAGTACCCACAGGTGAATTCCATGAAGCCTCATAGACTGTGATTTGTGAGTGTCTAAGTAGAAAAACAGGTTAACGCAGTTCCAGGGTGGTGGTTTGGGGTGGATGGAGGCTTCTGCTTTTACCAGGAGTGTCTAAGTGGCTCTGAAAGACCACTCTGGCCAGTACAGCTGGGTACTGTGCAGACAGCCCTGTCCTACCCCAGCCAGTGTTCTGGCATTTATCCTCCTCCCCCCAGCTAGATGGCTCGTGCATTACTGGGTTAAACAGAGGACCCAATTTGCGTAGAGTTCCAGAGACACTTTATTCCAAAGGTGTCCAGAGGTGAAAGAGGCTGAATGACCTTGTGAAACCCTTGTTATAGGGGCACCGGCCAGTGGGCAGGGGGCACAGGGGTGGAGAGAGGGGCAGAGGGATCCAGAAGGAGGGAGGGGTGGAGTGAGGGAATAGGTCAAGGCCAATGAACATAGGAGAATTAACACATCCAGGTAAGGTAGCCTAGGGAGAGACCATTCACTTTCCAAGGGGTGGTTTCAAAGAGCAGAGCTGTCCCACCAATGTATATCCGTGGTTTCGGGACCTCTCGGTTCTTTGGTAGTTCCTGGGATGGGCTAAGCTACCCCAACAACAGGTCACTACTTCCTCCTGGGTTGCAGGGGATCCTTGTCCCTGTCTACCAGCTCAGAAGGCTGGTTGTCCTAACTATAACTGACCTTTCTGCTAAAGACTGAGGCAAAGAAGGCATTAAGTACCTCGTCCCTGGTGACAAGTATGGAGTACCTAAGCACCTCATGCCTTTTCCTCATCCTTGGTGACAATGTACCCCCCCCCCATACAATAAAAGATAGAGATTTCCCTTTTCCCTTCTTTTGTTGTTAATATATTTATAGAATCATTTTTATTATCTTTCACAGCAGTAGCCAGATTGAGTTCTAGCTGAGTTTTTGCCTTTCTAATTTTCTCTCTATGTGACCTAGCAACATCCTTGTACTCTTTCTGAGTTGTCTTCCCCTTCTTCCAAAGGTCATAAACTCTCTTTTTTTCCCCTGAGTTCCAGCAAAAACCCTCAGTTCAGCCAGGCCAGTCCCCTTCCATGATGATTTGTCTTTCGGCACATAGGAACAGCCTTCTCCTGCACCTTTAAGACTTCCTTTTAAAAGTATGTCCCACCTTCCTGGGCCCCTTTATTGTTAAGGTCTGTTTCCCAAGGGACTCTCTGAACCAGTGTCCTGAACAGGCCAATGACCACCCCTTGAAAGTCCAACATAGAGTGACTATTTTCCTTACTTCACCAAGAATTGAGAACTCTTAGCATTTCATGTCCACTGTGTCCAATAGAGCCTCCAACCACCACATCTCCCACCAGCCCTTCTCTGCTTGTAAACAGAAGACCTAATGGGATCCCACCCCTGGTAGGCTCTCTTACCAGCTGTGTCAGGAAATTACCTTCTACACACTCCAGGAGCTACCCAGGTTGCCTCCTCTCCTCAGTATTGAGTTTCCAGAAGACATCCAGCCTGTTAAAGTCTCCCACAAGAACAAGGGGTAGCAATCATGAAACATCAACCAGCTGCTTATAGAATATTTCACCTGTCTCTTCATCCTGGTACATTATAACAGACTCCCACCAGGACATCTGCCTTCTTAGCCTTCCTCTGATTCTTTTCCATAAACACTCAACTCTATCTTCACCATTATCACAGTGGTAGACAATTAAAACACTTCCCAACATACAAGGTACCCCACCAGCTCTCCTTCCCTGCCTGTCTCTTATGAAGAGCATGTAGCCATCCATTGCAGCACTCCAATTATGCGAGTTTTCCATTTTAGTCCTTTATCGTTGGCTACCAGAAGCTTTTATAGGCCTCATAAATAATGAGGCCTATAATGGTGAGCTAAATAATGGTGATGTTCCAATAACTTCTTGTCTTGTTTTAAATTTCACATTTCTGCTTTTGTGTGGGATCCCAAACTATTGCTCAGGCTTGCAGGCCTGGAATCTTATGTTGCATGCAGATTCTTCATCCTTACCCCCATATAGCTCTACCATGCAGGATAGCAGAAACACATCTGTTGTATCAATTTATGCCTTTTTGGAGGGAAACAAATGTAAGATAGTATCTTAGAGCAATTGAAATATCTTTAGAAAGCATACAAGCTTGCAAGTACATGATGTCTTCACCAAGTCCGAAAAAATTGTGAAAAATTCCAAGCAAAACAAAGATTGAGTACAGTTGCTTTGGATTTACCATAGTTGCGTTTGTCAAACAGACAAGTTGAAAGCAAAGAGCACTTAGCACTTGTTCAACAAAGAACTACAGGAGATAGGAGATGAGGTAGGTTTGGTTTAATGATCAATTTGTGATGTGGTTCTCAATCAGAATTTTAGGTTTGAATAGCTCCCTGAATATTTGGTTGCTGGACTAAGAGAATCGATGATTGGTACCTGAAGGTCTGAAGAAGGGTTGACATTTTGGAGCTGATTTCTCAGGATATCAGGGAAGTGTTCTTCTACCAGGTCTTGGTGACACTATTTTTTTATCAAATGCTATGAATTTTAGTACTTTTAATGCCTTTAAATATTTCATTAAATTTTTTTCATCTCCTTTCCAAATTTATTCAAATGCCCTTTTGAAAAATGAGCTCAAACTCTACTACCTTGAAGGTCTTCCACTAAAATGGCTTTTAGAAGTTTTTTTCCCAGTTCTCTTCCTTTTCTGCAATAAGTTTTATTCCTTTCCATAATTTTCTTTTTAATAGCTCTTTCTTCTGATGTAGCCAGTCCATAGATTTCAGTAAGAAATTCCAAATCATATTTCAAATATATAAGTGTTAAAATGTCTGAGTTTGAATGGGAGAGGGCTTGGTAATTAGCATATTGGTCTGCCCTCATTCTGCGTTACCAACCTGCTTAGGGTGGTGTAAATACCCATGCAAAATATAAATGGATTTTAAACAACTGTTAAGTTTGTGACCAGAATGAAACCATGGTTGAAATAACAACAAGCTGGAATCAAAGAGTTAGAAATAGCATCCCAGTTCTACCTACCAATGAATTTTTCACATGCAATGCACTCAAACAGAATTACTCCACAGTTAATCCTATATAGCTTTTGACAATGTGCAAAGTGCACTAAGGATTTCAGTTCAACTGTTCAAATCCACCCATAGCTCTAGAAGCTACTAACTCATACTGACAAGTTATAAACACCAAAAGTAACACACCGTAAACTTTTTAAAATTTCTACTCTATTTCTAATGACTGAAATCCCTCCTCTGGTAAAGTAATTTTGATAACAGTGATATTGCCATGACTAATAGGTATTAATGACAAGTAGTTACCAAAATATATCGGTATACAAACAGATGTGCCTGTAGAGTGTTCCTCTTTGTGGTATGAACCCTTGAGTTACCCTTGAATTAAACTGTGTGCTTGACTGGATTGTGCTAATATAGTGCTACATTACTGGGAAAGAACAGCTCCAGACTGTTGTTGTTGAGCCAATGTCGAAACAAGAGGCACACGAGAGCAATTGCCAAGAAAAGAAAAGAGAGATTATTTATTTAAATGCAGCTTTTATATACAAAATGAACACTCACTAGGATTGACCACAGCCCTCCGCCCCCTGGGGCTGGTTGGCCACAGACATTCCCGCCTGTTCCCGAGGAGCTCTGAACATCTTATCTTTGTTTACCATAAACAGATTTTCTCACGAGAAAGAGATTTCTGTGCTGTCACACCAGACGTGTGAAGAAAAACAGTGGTCTCCAAAAATTCAAGCACAAGATGCAGAATGGGCCTTAAAAGTGCCAGAGCAGGATGGCATCAGAACTCTTAGGGCTGCAGACCAGGGTAGTACTGAATACAGGGGTAACAAAAACAGCAAAAATCAAGTATCTCACACATGGAAAACACTCTATATATACTAAAACCTAACGATAACACAGAATTTGCAGACCATTGAAGAAAGAGCAAATAAGTTTGTTAGTAAACACATACAAATAACACCAAGTGAAACCAGAAATTATGAGGAACAACTTCTACTATAAACCACCAGTTTCCTGTCAGTGAAGCACCTCAGGTGCTGGATCTACCTTACAACTACACTCCCCTATAATATTCTGCTTAACACTAACTCCATCAATCTACTGACCCAGAATAATAGAGGTGTGTGTAAAAGAGACTAGGAAATCTGTGTTCAACAATCGCATTATAAATAAGAAAATGTTGTAATTGGATAATTTCAACTGTATATGCTAGCATCATTGTAGCTAGATTAGTAATACAATTTTGATTAGATTTCTAAGACTTTAATTGGACTAACAATAAATTCCTGAGTTTACATGAGGTGTGTGTTTCATTACATGCACTGTACAAAGCATTTGGTCTGCTACCTTACCCTTAATTGTAATTTGAATGCACTGCTCTTTAAAGTTATGTAGCGTATCTCATGTATTATTTATTCTTCTTTATATATTTATCCAATGTAATGATAGACAAATTGATATGATAGTTTTTCCTTTCACGAAAGGTGGTGCATATATGAAAGCCTGGTGAGTAGGTATGTTTCACCACCTTTGATGCCACGACAATCAAATTGAGAGTAGTGGCAATTGTGCCACAGGCTGTCCTAACTCCCCTGTTGCTCTAGAAACAAGCAGGGATAGCACACGCTAAGGGCATAAGCTACTGCAAGGGAGGAGCACAAGCCTTCATAGCACTAGCTAGTTGCCGTCCCTGAGTGCTGCTTCCTAAATCACACGAGTAAGAAGCCTTGTGTGACACACAAAGAAGTTACCCGCACCCTCAGTTCACTCATACAGGCACTGTTTGACCTCCTGTCCATCTCTGAAATGCCTGCACTAGAGCACTGGTTGCTGTAAAGACAGAGGAACAGGTTATCCCCTCTTGGTGCAAGTCTGGCTGGAGGGTTTGTCTTTTCCACTCACAGTTCCTCCTCCGATGCTCCTGTAAAGTACCTGAGATCAAACTCTTCCCTTTGCACAGAAAGTCCTACTTGCTCCTGTCTGCAGAAGATTTCTATCTAAAATTGCAATATTTCTGAGACTTTTCTGTGAAGAAATCACACTGAGAAAATGTTCCTTATATCTTTGATATTTGTTTGAGTATAATTATAATTTTTCACTAGTAGAGGCATTTTGGGGAAAACAAGTGTTTGTAAATTAGTGATAAATAGTCATGAAATTAACTTCTGGAATCCCTTATAAAAATCATGGCCAGTCAGACCAAGACACAGTTACCGAAGAACAGTAAACTACTTAGTATATCACAACACTTTTTAAATAATATATAGCAGCCCCTTGAATACATAACCCTTGCAAAAGCCTTTTCCAGAGAATCCATGTCTTTTTACCTCCCTGATGTGTCTGATTCCTTTAATCAGAGTCCTTAAAAAATCTGCATCCTAACATAAATCAATAATATTTAAAGAGAATATTATCAGAAAATTTCTTTTAAAATGAGTAATACGGTAGCTTGTGATTAAATATTGCAAATTATTAATCTGCTTGCTGGTTACTTTCCCTATTCTGAATTGTCTAATTTTTTTTTTTTCCTTGTATCTACTCTGTAGACATTCTTTCCACTTCAAAATACTGTCTTAGTCATAAAGTATAGAAGACCTATAAAAGCTGACTTTAAGTGGTGTCCTGAAATCCCTTAGTGACCATCCAGCATTCAGCAGATTAAAGTAGCAATTCTTCAAGATTGAAATGACATCTAAGTGTGAAGTCTTTTTAGGAAAAAAAATAACTACTGGATACTATAGTAGACAAACAAGTCTTTTAAAAGACAGCTCTTGCAGAGCAAAGTCACTAACTGAGTATTAATATATGTCTAAAGTCTTTTTTCATACACTAAATGAAAGTGTCTGGGATAAAAAAGACTACTTATGCTCCCTCATCATTTACAGTATGCAGCACTGACCTTAGCTTAGTCATCTCCCAACTCTACCCATTGCTGTGCAAAGGCCTCTCTAATGGAAAACAAACAATTCCCACTTAAAATTAATTGCAAAGTTACCAGCTGGGCTTTAAGCACAGCATCTTGAAGGTGCTGTGGATATTGCGCAGCAGCTCTAGCATTCTGACAAAACAATTAAATGTTTACAGACAATGAGTTATAAATATTTTTCTGCCAATAAACATAAAATGCTCACATCAATGAAAACACAACTAAAATTCAAGCAAGCAGTGCAGGTAACTTTACTAGTAATGCAAACCTGTAACAGAACTGAAGAATCATATCTGTGACACAATATCCCAGAAATTACCCATCCATGGCTGCAGTACAAGCAGCAGGACACTGCAGGCTCCTAGGAGGTTTATAATGTTGGAGGGAAGAGCTTCTTGGGTTAGCAAAACTTCATAAATCTCATAATCAAAATTAAGAAGAAGTATCTGAGGAAACAAGACTTTGAGGTTTAACTTTCTTTACTACTGTGTCTAGAGAAGGAAATTATGGGACCATTTCAGTCTTCCTGCTCAGACAAGAAAAGAAAGTATAGACATATTATTTGTCCGTGTGAAGCAAGTGGTAAGAATTCTTGTGAGGCAATGTAAAGGGCTGTCAAGATCCGATTATTATTAGGTTCTTAGAAATACCTCTGCCCGAATTAAGGTGCAAACGAGACCATATGCCAATCAATAGTATGGGTTTTATTTGACAGTCAATATGAGAGAGAGAGAGAAGAAAAAGAGAAAAAGGGGGAAAAGGGTGAAGGGACAGAGAAGTGACAGAGGCAAAATAAAAGAGTATCTCCATTCCGTGGGTCCCACTGGCATTCTGGTGATCCTTTTCTGCTGGTCTTCTCGGTGGTGAATGTCCCCCCGCAAAGCATAGGATGCCCTGGGTTAATATACCCGCACACCAGGTGGCACTTCCAGGCATGTCCCCCTGGGAGGAGGATTTTGCGAGTGTCTCTTTGCAACAGACTTTGGACCTGTTGCATCACATGCAGTCCTGTGGTGCAAGGCTTCTGGGGAGCACTTTGGGGGGTCTTTGATGGATTTGGGCTCCCCTTCAGCTGCTTCTTACATGAGTGTCTTGTGGATGTGGCCTGTGCGGTTGGGGGTTCCACAGCTGGGCCAGTTTGTATAACCAAGGATGGGTGTTCAGTGCCTCTGGCATCCAAAAGTCTCCTCTCCCCCACCACGCACGGTTGCGGGGAGGGGGAGGGGAGAGTTTGTAAGCCTGGCTTCTGTGAGCTGTTTTTTCGCCCCGCACCCCAACTCAGCCAGGGACCATTCATTGTCTCAGCATAGCTGGTAGATGCATATCTTCCTCTCAGCCTGAGATGACTGAACAAAGGCTTTTTGCCTTTATCTAATCTCAGTAGTTTGACTTACAGTCCAAAGTTCCAGTCTTCAGGGAGTCTTCTCTGGTTGTTGCCTTTTGTAATATCAATGTTTGAGGCATGAATTATTTTCAGTCTCTGACAAGGGCAAACGAAATAAAATTATTTTTGATGCAAATCATGCTAACTGAACTGGGAATGGAAATGCTAAAGGAAAGGAAATTGTAAAAGTCTGATCTGTATTTTATCAAGAGCTACAATGTGATTTGCTTCCTTGGAGATCAGTCCAATATGCAAGAATTAATACATGCTGTCAGACAGCATTTCAGTAATAATTTGAGACACCATGCAATTGGAAGAGGTAGAAAATATCTTAAATTAAAGTTAAATATCCCTTATAAAAATATTGTGAGTTTATTGAGCCAAGAAGCTCCTTTAGGGCTATTTCACACTTGTTACAATTCTAATTTTCTCCTGTATCATTCCAATACTTAAACAATCCCAATTGCTTCTAAATGGAAAATATACAGCAAGCTGCTTTGCCAAAATACACCAGGTAAAGTGATTGCTTACATCTGATGCATCTAGAGGGTATTTTATTCCCAGAGGTGCTTCTAACGCACCTGGCTATCTTATTAACACAACAAATGTACTCCACCATTTTTATTATCAAGTACTAACATGGGATTTTCTAGGAACTAAAAAGGATTTGAATTGTCTCTAGGCCCCTTCTGAACAAATTTTGATTTCTGGAGATAAAACATAGAATGATATGGATCCACTGCTTGACTTAACTGCATGTTTTCTTTGACGTCTTGATAAGTTCTCCTACTGTCTCCAGGAAACTCACTGTAATTCTCCACCATGGATTTTTGGAATAACTTTCATTGTTGCTATTTCATCTTACTCAAGCCCTCTCTTGTGCTGCAAAAGGATGGGTCACACTAACCTGCATCCTGTCCTGCACAGTCTAAAGTCAGTTTGCAAGTGAAAAAGAGAAGACAGCAAACACCCTGGCAACTAGCGGTTCCCTCCCTGCCCTTGCTGCCCTGCAGGAGCAGGAGGCTCACTGTGCTATTTGCACCCACGTACAGCTCCAAAAACCTCTTAGTGTCCCCTCCCTGAGCCAGTGGCTGAGCCAGCCTATGGGAACCAGGCAGAATTTCTCAGATGATCCAGAAAAGCTAAGGAAAGGATTATGGTTTTACATATATTATAAATGCTTACGCCTTCATGCCTTCAAACCATCTGCAAAAGGTATTATGTAGTTGAGGTTTGCCTGTTATTTTGCCTGACCTCTCCCACACACATGCACAAGTTTCTGTAAACAAAAATGTTTCTTCCTCAGAGTTCTGTGCCTCAGAAATAAGAGGTGCATTGAATCTAATCTTCCTTGGGCTTGAGGGGAGATAGGTGAGTCAGAAATGCTCTTGTAAGCTCTCATGCTTTTATAGAAAGAAATATGACGCTATGTATTGGATCCAAGGAAAAATTCATTTCACTAAGCTAAGAAGGAATTTAGTAGAATGAAACATATCAGGAAATCAGGAAAACAACCAACACCAAAATCTAATAGAAAACAACCCCCAAAACTTCAAAAGAATGGAATTTAAACAAATTATTTTCAGAAAAGTTTGAAGGCGTAAAAAAATTGGAAAAGCCTGATGCTAAAGAAAAAATCTTTTCAGTTAAATTAAGGAAAGATTCAGTGCGATGAAATGTGTTAGGAAAAAACAAAAACAAACAAAAACCCCATAACAAAATGAAATCTAAACAAACTGGTTTTTAAAAAAGATATTCCTCCTCAACTGTTCAGCAAGTTTTCTTTGAGAAAGTACAAGTTCAGTAGCTCTCTGTCTGACTTTCTGCTATGAGAAAAAAAGCACAAAACTGAAATATTTTTCTTTTGATAAAACCCTCCTTGCCTTGTACATGCATTACAAAGAGCTGAAACACAATAACAACTGCCTTTATCCTGAACAAGTCACCTTGAGAGGTACAATCTAACCCTGAATTTATTTATGGTGACTATGAAATATGACTATGAAAGGGATATGTAGTACTGAAGAATGAATATGAAATACATTTTAGTTGAAGTGGTACATTATTACATAATCTCTCCTTTGTTATACAGCCTCTTGTAATCTGATAGAACACTGCAAGAACAAAAGAGAGGCACTTTAAGTAGGGGAAGATTTTCTAAAAGTCAACTGCAACAAGAGCTCCCTGTTAAGTATTAAGTCTAATCAACTACAGCACCTTCTTCCAAAATCTCTGTGGGATAGCTTCCAAATAAAAAGGACATCTAAGTATTAATGTTCTGGGAAAGAAAACAGTATAGAAGAAGAGCAACTCACAAAAACAAAGCTTTTTGTTAATTTTAAAGAATCTGCATTTCTTCTTTTTTGTGTGTACCTCTATCAGAGGGAAACATGCCCAGATTGGTGCTGCGCATCTGCACCATCATCTGCCTGGGGGAAGAAATTAAGTCAGAGATCTGTTTATTCAGAGAATTCATCAGGGTGTGAGTTGCCTCAAAATAATGTTATTGAAAATAGCAATAACTTTTCCTAAACACTTATATACTAAGTTATTCACAAATAGTGCAGGTGCTGAAATTCACATTCTGATGCTTTCTGTGTGAGATAACTTTGAGTTACTCCCCAATTATCTAACTAATGACAATTACCTAGACTGAGTTTCGGATTCACAATGAGGGAAATAGTCCATGAAATGAAAATTCATACTCTTATCCCACAAAAAATTTATTCAAATACAGATGCCTGATAAATATTTGTATGCTTTAAAGAGTATTACATAGTTGCATGAGCAGGTGAGATGGAACACTTATACAGTTTTTCTTCTTATTTTTCTAAATGCCAATGACGATTACTTTAAAAATAATCCTTAAAGAACCTGTGATCTCTCTCATGGATGACTTTTCTCACTTATTTTTATTATAGGTACTCCCTATGAATGAAAAACTTAGTTTTCATGTTTGTGTATACAATGTGCTTTGTGCGATCTACATTTTTAACCCTAATTTAAGACTTTACTGAAATTACCAAATTTCTGGCTTGGCAAGTAACATGTCTGTTGTGCTTTTTGCTGAACTACATTTAAAAACAGATCTATCAATAAACAATTTTCCTTTATGTAGTTAGATTTTCTGAAGTGCAAAAGAAAATTATAAGCATCAATATTTTAGAGGTATGTCAGGCTGGAAAGCAGTTTGGATTGGAAACAAGAATATTTTCTAAGATTTTAATTTTAAAATCCATTCAAAATATTTAAACATACAAATAGTATACCAAATTACCAAGATTTATTTTTGTAATTTGCTATGAATTACTTATCCTGAAGTATTTTCCTTGAACAATTTCTTTCCTTCCAATTATTTCTCAATTAAAGTAATTATTTTCTTAGATGCTTTGCGTATTTCATTTTCTTTGATTCCCTGTGGTACTGTACCATACAACAGGTGTGTTTTAGCTTTTTGCTCTTTAAATTAAACCATGTGTTGGGGGAGAGAATAGTGTGTGAGTGTGGCAGGATGATTCCCCCTCCTTCCTCCCACTGAGGTCCATAGATAAGATAACCTCTGGCATAACAAATCACCAGGGGGTCACATCCTGGAATCTGTCCAGACCCCCATGCCAGGAATCTGGAGGACAGATGGGAGAAGAGATAAAAAATGTGTACGTGACAGAAGGCATGTCTGTGTTCTATAAAAGCATCACCTATGTACCACAAAATCAGAAGTTTCTCTTGCACATTCTACGAATGTGTGAAGATAATTTCTCCCCAAGGAATTCGCGAACCTTGTGGTAACTTCTCTGGAGATTGAGAGACATAGGACCTGATGTATGTGGACATCCTTCGACAATTGGATGGTGAGATACATTGAATCCTAATTATACTATTTTTTCCGCTAGCTGTATTTGTAAATGTGCACTGTATATTTAACTATTAATAGTTTTTCTTTTTCCTGTGTAGTAATATTCTGTTTTAAGTCTCTTATCTGTTCAATTGGTGTCTCTTGAATAAATGATTTATTCTATAATACACCGAATCAGTCATTATTAAAAGAACTTGCGAATAGAAGTGGGTTCTGGGGTGCAGGCCGCCTCAGTAAGTTACTATCTATTGCTATAGGCCTAAGCAGAAGTAGAAACTTATTTAAACCCCATAATATCCATTCATAACAGTGAGTAGGGGAATTCACTGAGATACCACGTCAAAGGGCTGCTAAACAGATACCCAGGTGGTTTTACGGCCTCAACATTTCTTTATATTTTAAAAGCTTTTATGCAAAATGGCAATCTATAAAAAATAGTGGTCCTTGAAGGTTAGATAAGGCCTTCAGACTTAACTGCTGGCATTGACCCCTGGATTAGGTAGTTTGAAAACAATTCTTGGTACAACACCTATGGAAAGTCATTCTCTTTGCTGCAACAAGACCATACTATGGCCCACTACAATGTGAGCACTGGCTTCATCGTCATTGAGGTCCATTGTTCTTCCTTTGGGACCACAATTAAGCTTATGAATGAGCTGGTCAGATGGCAGAGAGACAGCTATGGACTTTCCATTGGTGCACCTGCACCACAAAAGGGTGATCATCAGGACTCTTACCTTCCTCAACCAGTTTTTGGTGGCTCTTTTACTATGTATCAAACCAAATAAACTGCCACAGGTCACCAGAACAGCAGAGGATGTAGGACAGAGAGCCATTGAGCTTTTCTCTCCTGCAGTGGTCCCATGAGGTTCCTATTGGAGCTGAAGGGAACCAGAGAACCTGGAGGGGAAAACCAAAGTCATGTAGAGCAGACCTGTCCTCACAGCCCAGCAGGGCAGGACAGTGCTTTATGAAGAGCTCCATTAATTTAAACAGGAAAGTCACCTGAGGAAAGTCACCACCATAAGGGCAAGAGGGAAAATCAGATGTGACATGAGTACCAAAGGGTTTTGCTTCAACAGAATCCTGTTCTGCATTTGGCTCACAATGCCATTAACAAATGTTCCTTCCCCTGGACAGTATTCTGGTCACTGTTGCTCCATGACAGGGTGTGACAGCACAGACTTTATTTCCCGCGAGAAAATTTTCTGTTTATTGTAAACACAAGATAAGGTGTTCAGAGCTCCTTTGGGAACAGGCAGTCGATGCCTGTGGCCAATCAGCCCCAGGGAGGGGACGGCTGTGGGCAATCCTAATCAGCGTTCATTTTGTATATAAAAGCTGTATTTAAATAAATAATTCCCTTTTCTCGGCAATCTCTCTCGTGTGCCTCTGTTTCGACATTGGCTCAACAGCAACAACAGGGAGCCTCTGAAGTTCAGCAAGGTGGGAATACAGTCCACACCAGACTCCTTCAACCTGCGAGGCCTTGCTCTGCAGTTCAAGCAGTGGTCTGAGCTAGACAGGCACAAGATGAAGGACTAGTACTTAATAATGTCTGATTTGATCTTTTCTTTAAATAAAATTTAACATGTAGACTATTGAAAATGGGAACATCGCATATATCATAAAGTCAAGTGCTCACCAGGGCAAAAATGCTTACTTCCCTGCGCCACTCCAGCCTTCTTGTTTGTTTGCAGTACAATGCTGCACTTAATTCCAAATTCAAATGCTACTATTTTCCTTAAGAAATAGACAGGAAGCAGATTTTATCATCTCAGTGGTAATTCCTTCTAATACAGATACGTAATTCTGATATGCAATGACCCACTACTCCAGTGAAGAAATCTTTAGGCAGACAGAAGCATTTCTTTCAGATTTTACATATGGTCTACATTTTAGAAGTTGTAATCAATAAATGAACTTGCAAATTAAATATGAATAATATATGTATCATCTGTAAATCAGAGATTCAAAACATATAAGATTCCTTCACCATGGATCAAAATAAGTTCTGATGAAGGACACTTACAAACATTCTGAAAAGTAGTATTAATCTGTGCATCATTAACATAATGAAAAAAAATTAATTGTTATTGAAAAATGGAATTAGATGCAAGGATATAATAATTGGTGCTTGAGAAAATGTAAAGAACTCAGAAATAATTACTACTGTGAAAAATGAAATGCCGACATACATAAAAAAATAAATGTCAGAAATAATACTTGTATATGGAAAGGGAATAGTTTAGTCGCCTTTATTAAAAAAGAATCCGGTCAATAAAGCCAGGTGGAAACTCTGAGTGGAAAAGAATAAGATCTGCAATGGGAGCTCATGAGGAAAGTCAAGCTGAGACATAATTCTTGTCATAACCCAAATACACTGCTAAAATTAAGAAAATATCACTCATAGAAGATTCTCATTTAATTGTGATTATTCCTTTAGCATTGATGATCACTATTTCATCAACACTGAAATAATTAAAATAATATTGATATTTGCATTATGCTCAAAGGTCTTAAAAGTTTTGCCATTTTTATAACTTGTCAACAAAGCAATTACACTTCAGACATAAATACTTAGGCTTTAACAACAAGAGTGATGTGTGAGTACTAAGATAGGCAATAATTTCAAGCAGTCATCTCTTTTTGACAGTGTGATTAACTCACAACAAATAGAAATCATCCTGTTGTCATTTATTATCTACAGAAGTGAATGGACAATTTTGAAATTTTCATTGTGAAAATGGAGAATGGATAGCAGGCAAAACATTGATTCAGTTGCACCATCTTAACATTAAAATGACTATTTCATGCACTTTTAGAGTCATAAACACAAGATATCAAAGTGTAATAAGAGATCTAGTCATTCAATAGAGAAGAAACTACTAAAGTCATGAAATGCATGAAAAGCCTTCTCATGCACTGGTTTGCTGTGATGGGCAAAAGAGTTCTCCTTACCAACACCAAAATGTAGCTACAATTCTAGCATGTGTCCTGCCACGGGAAAAAGTCCTTACTAAAGGACAGGTGTTTGTACTGTTAATATGAGTTATAGCTTTGTAACTTTAGAAGGTATTTTTAAATACATCCTTCCTTGCCTTACAACCTTCAAAACTCAGTCCTTTTGAATTCATAATAGTGTAGCACTGCATAAATCTCAGTTGGCTCTTATTTTATGATTTCCTCTTTCCCATCTCCTAAGCACTAAAGTTAAAAATATGTATTTGTAGCCTAGCAGAGGAAACAAGCCCTCTTCCATGCTCAAATTACTTAAATTGTCTTAATTGGAGTACCAATTAAATGATTAACTGATTTTTCCACAACATACTAAAATGACACTTCTCAGAAGTGATCTATTGAGTCAGATTGTCTGCAGATTCAGGGAGTGCTGTGTCTTTTGATGTTCAGCCTACACTTCAGAGGCTTTCTTTGTCACTGCAAGGAATAGAAACTGTTGTTCTAAGGCAAAATGAGATGACAATGTACAAGGTAAGAAAGGGGGCAATAGTGAAGGGTTGCCTACTGTGTTTACTGTTGTGGGAATGCAAGAGATACAGCTAGTTTCTCCTAAACTCCTAGCACCCTAACAGTAATGTTGTATTACATGGTGGTACTGCTGGAAAAGAAGCAGTCCTTCATGCCAGACTTTCACATGTAATGTCACACACATGGAGTTCAATGAGTCTGCTGTCATAATGGAAGTTATTCCTCCCTCTAGAAGGATATTGGCTATGGAGTACAGATACCTGACTCTGCTTTTCTGGCTAACTACCCAGGCTATGGGAGCATGCCATTGAACACAGAGAGAACTCAGTTAATAATTTCTGTCCTGGTGACAGACAGGAAAGATGACTTCTGGGAAAAACAACATGCAAGTTCGACATTTAACAAACGGCTAAATTATAAACAAAGTATATACTAGTATCAAGTTGGAGGGAAAACTCTGGAGCCAAAAGGAGTTTCAAAACTTGCAAGACTTGTTTATTCCCATATAGAAATGAACTATATTCCTTCTCTGTGTACAACCATTTCTTTCTATGTTTCTGAATGTGAAGATTGAAATATATGCATACATACTTGCATTTATGTTTACTCATATAGGCTTTCCTACCTTTGTTTTTTGGTGTTTCTTAGTTTGCAAGTTTGATGGGTTTAAGTTGGTTTCAGTTTGGTCTTTTTTTTTTAATCAAGACTATTCTTGTGGCCTTCTTTACCCAACACACTGCTGGTTCAGTTTCTTCTCTGTCAGGACTCCAAGGTATTTCTCTGCAGACCTGCTTTGTAGCCTGTACTAATGCATGGAGTTGTTTTTCCTCTAATGCAGGAATTTGCATTTCCCTTTGTTGAATTTCATGAGGTTCCTCTCTACCCATTTCTCCAATCTGTCAAGATTCTGTTGAATCGCAACACAACTCTGTGGTGTATCAGCCACTCCTACCAGTTTTGTACTGTTTGTGAGCTTGCTAAGGGTGCACTCCATCACATAACCCAGGTCATTATTCAAGATTTAAAACAGTATTGGCCCCAGTACTAACCTACGGGTAAATAGAGAGTTAAAGATTGGTTTCCAGGTGAACTTTGAGCTACTGATCACAATCCTCTGAGTCTGTAAGTTCAACCCTTCTCAGTCCACCTCACCTGTACTTCATTATTTTGCCTAATAGAAAGTGATAGGAGATGGTGTCAAAATTCTTACTGTAGTCAGATAAATGATATCCAGTGTTCTTCCCTTGTCTGCAAAGCTAGCCTTCAGATCATAGAAGCGTTGGTCAAACATGACTTCCCCTTCATAAATCGATGCTCACCAGTCCCAATCACCATCTCATATTTAAGATGTTTGAAAATGTTTTCCAGGAGTATTTGTTTCAGTACAAAGAAACCAACCAAGAATCAAGGTAAAGATGACCTGTAGGTCACCAGACCTTCCTTCTATCTCTTTGACAGTATGAGTAATATTTGCTTTCTTCTCATCCTCAGATTTTTTTTTTCCCGTTACTGTCTCTGTAAACTCAGAGAGTGTCTCTATATTCCTTTTTTTATTTGAGTTTAATCAGGGCCAACTTATTCATCTATACAGGGCTCCTGCCACCTTGGCTTGACTTGTTGCTTGCTGAGTTAGACTTTTCTTGAGGTTGGAGAAGAATATGTTTGAAAATCAGCCAGATGCTCTGGACCTCTTTTCTCTCCAGAACCATCTACCAAGGGACTCTTTCAAGTCTATACCTCAGCTGCCTGGGTACGACTAATTCCTGTGAACGGAATTAGCACCGTGCAGAGATCAGGGCCAGTCTGCTCTCTTGCATTCCAGGGTTGGTATCCAGTTTTTTGCCTTGTTTCCTCCTCTAAGGATCCTGAACAGCACCATGTCATGGTCACCCAAAGCTTGCATCAACATCACTATCCAGTCCATTCCTTTTGTAAGTAAGAGCTGCAGCAGAGTGTCACCCCTCCTTGACTCCTCCATCACTTCTGCCAGGAAGTTGTCATCAATGCACTTCAGAAGCCTCTTATATTTCCCTGTGGGTTTTTAACTCTTTTGGTTAGGGTTTTTTTAAGTACTGTGTCTCAGTGTGAGGTGCGAAGTTACTCTCACCATTGGTAAATGGCAGAGTTGCCAGATGGATCTAGTCTTTGATATTTCCAGTACCACCTGATCACTGGCTCATTACTGGACACTTGTTCTAGTGTATTAATGCTGTGAAAATTCTTTTTTTAAAAATAGAAACACTGACTGTTGTATACAACCTGTAGTAAAAACAGCTGAACTCTACCTATAATGAAACTTGAAGCATGGTTGACTCTAAACTCCCACCACTGTCATTTCTGAAAACACTAACATGTTTAGTGTCAGGTGGCCATGGTAGAAAGGAGTAACAGAAAGGTGTTTTGAAGGAAAATGTGTTCCATCAGAAAGGTTTAAGAGCAATATGCCAAGCCACAACTTGAGGGTAATTTTTGCTGCCAGTTCTTACTACCTCCAATACTAACAATTGACTTGGGGGGGGAAGGGAAAGGACTGCAGCAGTTAAATATGTAAATATGCTCTACACAAAACAGTAATCTTCATAAAACTGTCACATTCTTTATATCTGCCACTCATGTCTAGCATTAGCAAAAAGTGATGCTCATCTTTGGAAAGTTGAAGAGACATTAAATTCTTTCCTCTTTAACAATTTATACCAGGATCTCAAAAGATCTGCAAAGAACTTGAAAGCAGAGTTGCTTTTCAATATTTAAAATGTTATGAATATTCATCTTTCACTTTTACTCTGACTCCTATCCACCACAAATGCAAAGGACAACTGTTCAAAATGTTTTCCATGCTGGACCTAGTTCAATGGTTCTCTTCTCTCATATGATTCGTCAACTCTGCAAATATTACTCAGGCCCCTGTTTGCTTCATATCTGTACATAAAGCATACTGTTGAAATGAAATCCTTATTCATTACAGCACGATTTTTGGATTAAGAGTTTTCTGAAAAAATATACTTTATTTTAGACCATTTTCTGCATTGCTGTTAATCCCTCAGCATTCCATAAATTGCCATAGGCAAGGACACCTTCCACTAGACCAGGTTACTCAAAGTCCCATCCAAAATGACTTTGAACACTTCTAGGGATGGGGCATCCACAACTTCTTTGGGCAACTTGTGCCAGTTCCTCACCACCCTCAGAGTAAAAAATTTCTTTCTAATATCTACTTTAAATCTCTTGTCTTTTAGTTTAAAATCATTGCCCCTTGTTCTATCACTACCTACCCATGTAAAAAGTCCCTCTCCCTCTTTTTAATAAGGCCCCTTTAAGTACTAGAAGATCACAATGAGGTCTCCCCACAGTCTTCTCTTCTCCAGGCTGAACAATCCCAGTTATCTCACACTGTCTTCATGGGACAGGTGTCCCAGCATCTTCGTGGCCTCCTCTGGACCTGCTCTAACATGTCCATGTCTTTCCTGTGCTGAGGACCCCAGACCTGGACACAGCACTTCAGGTGGGGTCTCACCAGAGCAGAGTAGAAGGTGGGAATCACCTCCCTCGAGCTGCTTTGGATGCAGCCCAGGATGCCATTGGCCTTGTGGGCTGTGAGCACTCACTGATGGACCACGGCCACATTCTCATCCATGAGAACCCCCAAGTCCTTCTCGTCAGGGCTGCTCTCAGTGACATCTTCTCTCAGTCTGGGCTCGTGTCTGGGACTGCCCCAACCCATGTGCAGCACCTTGCACCTGGACTTGCTGAACCTCATGAGGTTCCCGTGGGCCCACTTCTCAAGTCTGTCTAGGTCCCCCTGGATGACATCCCTTACTTCTATTGTGTCACCTGCACTGCTCAGCTTTGTGTCATCTGTAAACTTGCTGAGGGTGCACTGGATCTCATTGTCTGTGTCACTGATAAAGATATTGAGGAGTGCCAATCCCAAAACAGAGCCCGGAGGGACACCTCTTGTCACCGGCCTCCACCTGGGCATTGAGCCATAGACTATAGCACTCTGGCTCTGTCCATCCAGCCAATTCCATATCCGTCATATAGTCCATGTCTCAAATCCATGTCTCTCCAATCTGGAGAGAAGGATGTCATGTTCTTCATCACCCATGAAAAATATTTATGTGTTTCTTGTGAGAACATAAGACTTTACAGGAAAAGAAAGGGCCATCCCAGAAAAATTTATAGCTTTTCCACTGAAAGACTTGGAATGAGAATGCGCATTTTTAAACAAAAAACCAAACCCAAACCCACACCTTACTAACAGTATAGTCATTTGTTTGTTTCTAAGTAAGCTTTGGCACCCCATATACTCCCACTGGTGAATTAAGCTGTCTGGTAGGAGTTTTCTTATGCTCCACATCATCTGGTGGTTGGTGTATACCCAGCAGCAATATGTTTTATAACCTTCAGAAAACATGAAACATTGCCATTTGTAATATGAATACATGAGGGTATTCTCATTATATAAATAGGAAACCTGTTAAACTCTCACCAAGCTAAGGAATATTTTCTTTCCAATACATTGTTTGTTTCCTTTGGGAAATACTGTCTTGAATAAAAAAGCACCTTCATAGAGGCTGTAATGGGTTGTTTAAAAACAAGAAAATGAAAAACCCACACACAAGTCCTAAGAGAAAAAACATGAAGGGAATTAAATATTTGTGCTGTCAAAGCATTAAAAACAAAAATACAAAATGTGCTATATTTAAATTAACTTTAATAAGAAGTACAAAAAGATAATGTTAAGCAATATTCTGCATGTGGTTAATAAATATTCTTCAACAGCAAGCAGTGACACATTCAAACATAAATCCAGTTATTTCTTTTACATTTTAGAAAAGTAGCAATTTTCCCAGTTAAAACAAGGTCACAAATTACAGAATATTATCATCCTCTTTAATTATTTATAACTATGAAACCTACTAAATAAGTAAACTGTCACCCAGAAGATTTTATATGACATTGATGTTCAAGGTTAAGTATACTTACATTTATCATGCAGTTTCTTACTGTGCATATTTGATTGGTGTTTAATTCTCTTTAAAAATATTGGTTTCATTCTTCCTGTTCCCTTAGTTCTTTTTAATACACTGGGTGTGCCTATTTTCCAAGTCCCATACATTTTCACACCTAAGTGACTCACTAAAGTAGATTTGTCATGCAACGCATAAATGTTTTCTGACTCCAGCCCAGCTGAGAAATTGCAAACCATATATGAATCAGAGTCCACTTTATTTTTACTATATTTTAAAATCAAGTATAACAACATTCAGTGTAATCACTTCCATTAAAATTAAAGTGCCTTCAAATGTTTCCTAATAAAGTGACTATTTGTAGGGGAGAGGGTGATGGGGTGCAATTTAGGAGCTGATTTTTTAACAGTTTATCGATACGGTGCATATGTATTTTAATAGATGTGAAGTACTACATTGCATTCCGTGCTATTGCTAAGCTACAGTAGCCTATAAACTGATAAATTCAGCCAAAATGAACATATAAAGAATATCAAAAGCAGATGATCAAAGTAATATCTTGTTCCATTCTCTATTTCCATCATCCTCAACAGCATAGTTTGATGGATAAAGTAGTGGAAAACAAATATAACGCTTCGAACTGTTGAAGCTCACCTCATCAAAAATGAGATGAATGAAAGCACTCATTGCAACCATTAAAAACCTTTAATGCATAAGGACACACTCCAGAACATCTTATCGAGTGAAGTATTCACAACATTATGTAAAGAATTAAAATTTGAAAGCAAAATAGAACTTTTAAATTATCCAACAATAAAAATATAGTCATATATATTTATGTAGACTCCAACACTAGAGAAAGAGTATACATCATCTTGCATATTTTAAAATATCCTCCAAATTCCTTTTTATTAGTGTTATCACCTCATCCTAACTTAAGCACATTCACAATATTCTTAAAGGGCATTAACAAACAGCAAGAATAAAACAGACATCAAGTCCTGTATTTCAGTATGGTTGACACTTCTTTTAAGGGCTTATTTTCATGGATTAAAAAACTGACAACCCATATCCAAAGGAGAGCCCAGGTGTATTGTTAAGTGTACTCCTCTTCTGTAAAAGTCCTTACTGATCTCATTGATAGAGATGACTATGATGAGGATGTGAATCAGTTTTATTTTAAACTCAGTGAAAATTTTGCCCTGATCTCCATCAGAGATGTCAAGCCCTCAGTTTATCCTCTTCCAGTAAGATATAATCACAGACTCCAAAAACACGAGTTAAAAGATTCACCTAGAAAGATCTGAATCTAGAAAATTAAGTGATTTAAAGTAGAGGGGAAAAACATTTTATGTGATTAACATCTGCCATGCATTGAAACAAAGTTTTGAGCCTTTAACTTCTACTACTTAAAGTAATGTAATCCCTCACTGATTCTCAGATGGCTGTAATTAATAATTGGATTTAGAAAATAATTAAAAGTTCTATTTGTTAGGGAGTTTGGGTCATCTATGGAAATGAGGTGGAGGAGGTTTCCTTGACTAAGAAAAAAAAAAAGAGAGATCTTAAAGGGATGCAACTTGAAGTTATATTGCACCCTAAGAGCATTCTAGCAGGAGATTGCTGCTGGGATGAGATGGAAGGAGTCCTAACACTGATTTATAAAGAATCATTCCCTTTACTCAAGGCTGAAGTGTGAGCTCACTTTCATATAAATTCACATAATTATTTTAGCATTTCAATGTGTGTAAGACAAAAACTTTATATGTGACATGAAATTATGCCACACTCAGAGACTCTGTTTAGGTATGTTTAGACATTTGTACAATTATCATACTCTGTGTTTTCAAATGAAGCTACTTAACTTACTGAGTTTATTCTAAAATGTTTTCCTCCTCTACTTTAAAACTCATTCACAGCTTTATAAATTTCAGCATTATGTGTCTACACATAATCGGGCATAGATCATGATAGCTTTATATCCACATTGAAATAATCTTTCATGCAAATTTGTTAGGAATGGAAACATTTAGCAGCATAGACTTCATCTATTTCATGAAGGTCAAGGCAAAACTTGTGCACTACTAAGCTTTCAGAATAGGAATGAGAGGTATGGAGGATGAATGCTGACTCTCTGTGCTTAAGTGAAAGCCACGCTTCTTAAGAAAACAAAGTGTAGAATTAACAAAATTCTACTTAATTTCTGAAGCTTCTTTCCTCCCTCCAGCCAAGACGTCCCAAACAGGAGACACAGGACATTGCATGGTCTGTTCTGACAAAGCAGTCAGTAGAGGCCTCTCACTTTCAAAGGCACAACTCATGTCCCTCAAGTTCAGCAGAATTATACAAGCATTTCCATTTTATGTGCTCTAAAAGTTACTGTCCCACACCTCATGTGGCAATGAAGGCTCAGAACTGAAGCTGAAACAAAAATACCCATTACCTCCCTCAGTGACTTCTTCCTCAGTTATCTCACATTCCACTGCCATGGTAACAAAGCCATTTCTGAGTTCTCTTTTCTCCTTTCCTCTCCCATACATCCTTACCTCCTCCCTGTTGCTTCTGGTTGATTTCATGCAGACAGGTTTTGGTCACTTTTGAAAAGTCTCATCACCCTGTATATTATCTGTAATCACTGGGAAGGGAAGGTGATTCAGTAAGGCTCCTGTTTGGTGTCTAGATGCTCTTTCCTGTGACTATATGGGCAAATTAGCTCCTTAATTTATAATAATGTTCAGTGGTATGTGTAGTCTCCCAAACTAAATCTCATATTTCAGAACACCTACCATAATATTTTTTAAAAGATGCCCAGCAATGCAGCAGTTACAACTTGAATTAGCCCACATATGGCAGGCGAAGGTAATTTAATTGGCCACATTGCACTTTAATTGCAAATTTTCAAAGCCACTCTTCTGTCATGAAGTCTCCAGCACACAACTCTGGCTGATAAACTGTGCTGATCTCTAGTTTTCATGCTGATTTATAAATTACTGTTAAATTAACTGACACATGCATCCAGAAGTACTACACTGGAAGCCTATTTCATAATCCTCATTTAGAATTGCTGTAATTCCAATCCAACTTTACCACAGTGTTTTATCTTTGTATTTATTTTATTAATTTCTTAAGTCCTAAAATATGACACGCTGATGCAAGAATAATGGGAGAAGTAAATTAGATTAACATGTCAACCAAAAAATTCACTGGCAGATTCCATGTGCAAGTCTTTGATAGAGAAGTGACTTGCGTTTTCTCACTCATTCTCCCCACTTTAAGTATTTAAGACCTGCAAATTTTACTCAAATTATATGAAACCTCTAGGTATTTGGCACTTGAATTTTTGACACTAGCTTTAAAATCCCAGACACAGATTCTATACTAAATGAAATGACACAGATTCATATTAAATGAAAATAAGGCCTAACTCTTGTATTCTGGTATTCCTTGTACAATGCTCCCATTCACTTAAATCTCTACATTTATATTCATTTATCTAGTTGGTAGTCTTACAAATTTGCAACTCATGTGTACTTAGCTGGGCCACTGCAAACATTTCAGTAGTGAAATAGTAAAGTATACTCCTTCTTCCCATAGAAGGAGTTTCCTTTAATGCAGACCAACTAACTAAATTTTCTGGAGCATGCGCATTTAAAAGCCTTGCTGATGCCCACAACAACTGCATGTAAATATTTAATCTTTTTTTTCACTGAGTTTCTATAGTATGCCTACTTTTCTATATAAGTGGGAGATAAATGTAACTTTAGCATGTGATAAACACCTGGTTTTTCTACCAACACAAGCAAGTGTAGAGAAAAGGGTCAGTGAATGAAAAAATAGTTGTACCCAATAGAAGCAGTAGCAGCAGGGCTGACTAACATGAGACAGCATCGGGCTTCTTGTGCAAACTGAAGATATGCTTTTTGCATGCAGCTCTGAGTTACTCAGATGTTATTTTCCAGAGAAGTCTTGTTGGAGAACACTTTACTGTTAAAAACCCTTGAGGAGGTCCCATTCTTGGATAAGGATGCAAAATCCTTCCTTATCAGGTAATCGACATGACTGAGCACACTCATACTTGGCATGGAGAGTTCTGACTATACAGTGTCGTGCCTGGAGAAATACACAACAGTTTCAACACTGTGAAGGGTTTGAGTACCTGGGATGTAGCCAAAGGTGAAACACAAACCTCTGTTTCTCATGCCCCAGTCCAGTGAGGTTTGGAGAGTCCCTAGATCTTGCTGATGTGAACAGAAGGTAAGAACTCTCACTAGTCACAGGAAGGAGACCTCAGCCACAGAAAAGATAATCGAGCTGTTCAAGTTCAAGACCAGTTTAGCAGGGGCCATTAAACTATACAGTCAGAGCCCTTTGCCAAAAACAGAGTTAAAAGTGAAGGGATTTTTCTACAGTCCTAATATTTACAATTATTTGTACATATGTACATATTTATATATTTATTCATACCTGGACAATGTGACGTTGAAGGGAAAATTTATAATTTACAAATGAAACATTTTAAAAATGTATGCTTATACCATGAAAAAACCCTTTTTTTATTGCTTGCCTTCTAGCCTTTTGTTCATAATCACACTATTGCACACATCTCCATGTTACATGGAAGATCTACATTTACATATAAATATATATGAAAATAAGGATATTTTTATTTTAATGTTCTGAGTAAAGTGCTCATTTTTTAGCTACTGTTGATGAGAAAGGTTTCGTCTGATGGTTTAGTTAGAGGGAATTCAAGGGATACACACCTTGTCCATGCTTCTCCCTTTCTTTGATAACCTACTAAATGTCTTTATTTTACTGATGTCAACTCTGTCTTAACTATTAATTCTATTTATAATATGCATTTGTGACCTTGGCATCTATACTGTCACACAAAGTACAAAACAGAATCACATCAAAAGCAAAGAAAAAGCAAGAAAACAAAACAGCAAAAGAAAGCGGTGTTTCTCTTTGTTGTTTTTAGCACATTTCCATGTCTTAAGATACTCTTTTATTTGATTTTAGAAATATTTGTACAACTTTTTTAAACTCTGAACATATCTATTTTATGCACTATACTCAAGTTACTGTACAAAACTGCAATAAATGACACTATACGACTACATATGTCTCTACTAGAAGACATCATCATAAAGGTGTATCTTTTTTAAAGGTCAACTAATAACTGCTAATGTATGTGTGAATCAAAATATTTTTGATTGGCCAAGTATACTAAAATCTAAATACAGTACACAATTATTATTTATGTTATGATTTACCAGGCCTTTAGGGGCATAAAGAATCTTTGCAAAGGCTCAGATGAAGAACAATTTTACTGATAGTATTAAATGTTCTTATAAAATTGCCAGTGGCAGATCCAATTTTGTTATATTTGTATGTATGAAATACAGTTGATGCCTACTGATGACACATGACCTTTTATTAAAAAAATAACATTCAAATCTTAGCAAAATCATTTCTAGTATACAAAGTTGTTGTAAAGTTATGTCAGCGAAATGTAAAGTTGCAATTTACAAAAGCAGCAGTAAATTTTATTATATGGACAATTTCCTGAACTTAAATCATGGTTCTTGTTTCCCTTGAAAACAGTGCTTCCTGGGACAAATACAGGTAAATATTGTAATGGCAGGCTTTAGGAAGACATTAAGCAAAGAAAAAAAGTATCTTACTGATAAACTTAATCCTGAAAATTTTCTAAGTGCTTTTATAAACCTGAAAATAATCCAGTTAAGAACAAAATCAAAAATTAAAACAACAAAAAAAAAAAATCCAGCTTTGCTGAACCAGACAATTCAGCTTACTAATATCAAATAAATAAAACAGTGAAAATAATAAGTATCTTACTAGCAGAAGTTGGTTGATATTGAATTTGATTAACCCTTTTCCCTGAAATCAATTAGATGAATTTATTAACCACTTCAAAGAGGACAGAAGCAAGAAACTTGTGGCTTTTGCCATAGTGTTTACTACCTCTTCAATCTAACTAGTATCCAGAATGTTTGTGAAGAGCAGAACTGTACGACCTCCGTACTCTGTTATGTACATGGGTACTGCTATTGTATGAAACAATTATACCTTTTTAAAAAAATCACTTTTTAAATGACAGTTTCTTTCACTGAAGTAGAATTAGTTACTTTATAGAAAAATATTTTAACTTTAAATTAAAAAAATACTGTTCCTAAATAATTATGTAAGATCACATCTTCATCTCATTGTACGGAGAGAATATAATTCTGTATCTTTGAATCCTAGTTTAACAGAAGTCCCCTGGGTTTAACTTTTAAAGAGCTGGCTGTATTTGCCATGGGTGCTATCTGTTTACAGACCCATGAATTAACACTGTGTCCCTCCTTTGGAGATACACAGACAAGACATTTATATACACACTGTACATAATGGTTCACAGATTAGCAGTTATTAGTCGGACTGTACATAGCGAACAACCTATCTGACTAGAATGGTGCTTGAAGTCCTCAGTGCAAGTCAGCTTTTAGGTTGATGGCGCAAAGCCAAGTAAGACAGGCTCCCTGTTTAAATATGTAGCCCAGTACACTAAATTAAAAGTACCAAATAAGACTGGAAACACTATTCTAGACATTCTGTCAATTTTGCTAACACTGTTGAATGTCTTCTTTGCTTCTTGTGGCTTCGCTTCTGGTTTTGCCTTGTTGGGTTCTGCAGTTGTGGCACTCTTGGAGATGGTTGGTAGCACTGAGTCCTTGGTAATATTTGGAGCATAGTTGGCAACAGCCACTGCATAGGCATTGTTTTTCTTAATGACAGACGCTTTTTCTTTTTTCTATTGGAAGACAGCAGGAAGTTAAATATTTCATGTGTATTTGCCAGAATAGACTTAATAAAACATAATTTCAAAAGCAAAAGAAACAAGTGAGCATATTAAAATAAATACCATACTGATAAATTCAGAAATAAAGAAAGATATTTCCAGTCTATCCAAAAAGAAGATTGAGGTGATATAAGATTGTTCTTGCACCATCAAATGCCCTACTGAAGTTATGTGAGGAAATCTCTGTTACTGTCACTGTAAGCATAACTGGAAAAGAGTTTTGGTGTTTCTCTAGTGGCTTTGCGACTGTCCCCTTGCAACAGAATTGCAAGGTCTTTGCAATGTTTTCTGTGAAGATTACCCGTCATTGTAGAAAAATTAAAATTAGGCCACCTTTCTCACATAAAACTAGCATCACTATTATTTGGTCATGTCATAACATACCACTAATAAATACATTAATTTCAGTTATGGGTATACATTTTTTAAAGATTCTGGAGAAATATGTGTGTTTACACATTTGTCTACATAGGCACACATACACAGAGGTCAGGAAGAGATTGTAATTAAGTAAAAGAAGGTCTCCAGACTGATAGTTTTAGAACTGAGCTGAGATTTAACCCTAGAACTATTTCTGGTTTTCATAAATTATTGTTCAAAAAATGCATAATAATGATGAAAACAGGAATAAGAACATAAAAACCAGCAGAAGATGAGTGAGACAGAATTAAAATAATTTAATGAAGCTCAGCAAAGGGCATTTTAAGTCCTGCACCTGGGGAGGAATAACCTACACACGAGTGCAGGTTGAAACTAATGGGCTGGAAAGCAGCTTTGTAGAAAAAGCCCAGGGGGTGTGGGTGGCCACCAAGTTGAACACAAGCCAGCAATGAGCCCTTGCTGAAACAAAGGCCAACAGCCTCCGGGGCTGCATTAGAGAGTGCTGCCAGCCAACCAAGGGAAGTGATCATTCCCCTCAGCTCAGCTCTGGTGAGGCACATCTGGAGTGCTGGATCCAGTTCTGTGCTTCCCAGTTCAAGAGAGACTTGGACATAATGAAGCTAGTCTAGTGAAGGACCACAGAGATTATTTAAAGCCTGAAGCATCTGAAATATAAAAGGCTGAGAGAACTGCGGCTGTTCAGCCTGGAAAAGAGAAGGCTCAGGGGGAATCTTATAAATGTATATAAATATCTGATGGGAAAGAATAAAGAAGATTAGATTTTTCCCAGTGAAATCCAGTGGAAGGACAAGAAGCAATGAGCACAAATTGAAATACAGAATATTCCACTTGAACATAAAAAAACTACAACTTTTACTATGAGCATGACCTAGCACTGTCACAGGTTACCAACAGAGGTTGTAGAATCTTCATCTTTGAAGATATTAAAAAAATTTCTGGACAATGACTCTGAGCAACCAATCCTAGCTGGCCCTACTTGCACTAGGGGAGATAAATTTGATGATCTCCAGAAGTCAATTCCAACTTCAGCAATTCTGTGTTGTTATGGGATTGCGTATGCTGTCAAAGGGCTAAAGTTCAACCAGGGCCAGTTGAATGGAGAGTCCATGTGTACACATAGACACAGGGATGGATAGGGAATGAATACAGGCTTGGGGTTTAGACCTATACATAGGTTCACAGACTAGCTCTGCAATAAGACTATAATGTTATTAATTGGTCCAGTGTTTTGCAGCAATCTCAAACTAAGGAATTTCTAATAACCTACAGGAAAGAATGGAAGGTGGTTTCTCAGGAAGCAATATATATTATTTACATATATATAAATACAGCATATATCATTTATATATAAGATATAATGCAATAATATAATTTAAAATATATATATATATAATTTAGAGACAAGCAAATAAACATTAGATTTAGTCCATCTCTTCCACAAAATACAGAATTAAGCAGATGAAGATATAGTTAACTTCTGGATCATATATGAAATCATCAGCTGTTGTATTGGTTCGTTTTGATTTTTAATCTAATGGAAGTGACACAAGTAAGGGAATTATTGTGACATTTCCCATACAGGTGCATTTCAATTTTTTACTTCAACTGGGAGGCATCTACTCCATTTGCAATTTTGGTTTTAAATTACATCCAATTTGATATTTATCTGGGACATCTAAAAATCTTGCTAAGGTCTTCATGGTTAGATGTTATGCCCAAAATACCTAGTCTTAGGAGATGGCATCACATAAAAAGAGAATCTGGGAATTGGTTGGGAAATCAACATTAGTCCATATTGACTGAAGTGTGAAAAATGATTGATCTAATAGGTAGCTTGTTTCTGCACCTGCTTTCCTGTGAGACAAATTCCATGTCAACAGCACTTAACACAAGAATTTCCAGATAATGTGAATACAGATGACTGTCACTGAGAAAATATATTTCATTTTAACTGGTGAAGAGTGAGCCTGGCTTTAGGTGTACAGATGCAATCAGCAAAAAAAAAAGAGAGCAAACTAACAAATCAAATTATGAGAGGAACACTTTAATTCATCTATAAGTCCTTCCTTTCAGACACAATTAGTGTGTTTTTAAAAGGTATCTGTAATACCATTAATGAGACCTGCGTAATAAAGCTGAACCACATTTTTGTATGAGAAACTATGACTATGTTAAAAGCTTAGCTTTTGTTGTCAGTTTGAAGAAAGTAGAGAATTGGACACATGAATGGTATATAAATCTTAGAATGTAATGGATAATATTGTCACTCCTAGGGAAGGAACACTGCCTAGCTGTTAAACAGTTGCCACTCCGAAGACCATGAGAAAACACTGCTGTACAACTTTAAAGGAAAAACCAAAGGATGGTCAGAGAGTTTATAAGGCCTCCCTACATTATTACAATGCCAGAAGAATGTGCCACTCGGAAAAGCTTCACTCATGACATGCTGATAGACTTGCAGTGATTCGGTATCTACCTCTAGCAGAAGGTAACGTTATGGATAGTTCAAGCCCCTACAGAAGTCACAGGGAATTATGAAGAATGCACATTTCCTCTAATTCTGCTTTACAATTAACTGAACATTTTGCTTCTTTATGCATTCAGAATGATGAGAAATTAGTTAATGAAACCTGCTTCACATTTACTATAATAATTTAGGAAGCCAATAAAATTCTATTCTATTTTAAAAAGAATCACAGAAATCTGTGTATTTGTCAGGAGAAATCTGTTTTCATTGGTAAAATCAAGTACTGGGATAGGACAAAATGATATATTAAGTCAGTCAAAAAGAGTGAGTTTTAATATTTGTTCTGTGTTATTACAATTCTAAACTGCAAATGCACAAATTTAGGTACATCACCAGCTCATTCTACTCGTGAAATGAAAAGTTCTATCAGGTTAAAAACTCTTTATGCTATCATGGCTACACCACTATAAAGACCAGAAAATTAAGGTGTGACTGTGTTTCTATGTACTCAAAGCATCAGTACATCATAGGTGAAGAATTTCGTACATTTGCTATCTAAAGTAGTTCTAAAATTAATGTCTAGTTATCATTAGGGATAAGTTTCAGAATACTGGAAATGTTAAGAAGTTCTAGATTTTGTTATTCATGGTGCTTACATGTATGGACATTAATTTGTTTTTATAAACCTTACATACCACGCAAATTAATATACACTATACATTTCTGTATTTTTTTCTTATTTCCAACACAATTGAATTAAAAAATTTAAAAAAAGTGATGAAGCAATATAATCTGGATTAAATTTTATTAATAACCAGATAAACAATTATATCTGAGGAGTCAAAAAACAAGACAGACAGTTCCTAAAATAAAAAAATAATGTTCTTGATAACTAAATCTGGATTAGTGAGACCAAATGAGATTAACTACATAAGGGCAGATATGTTTCTGTTCAGGACAGAAAATGCATCTACATTCTTTTGATTTAAGGCATCTTTTTATATATATATATATATATATATATAGCAAAATATCAAAACCATATATTAGAGCTGGTTTGGGTAATTGACTGGAAATAAGACTATTTCCTTAGGACTTACCTTATCATTCACTACACTTTTTCCATCCCAGGCCCATCCTCGTTTTGTGAAATAATTTACAGTTGCAAATTCAATTAATGCAGAGAATACAAATGCATAACAAACAGCAATAAACCAATCCATAGCTGTTGCATATGCTACTTTGGGGAGTGAATTTCGAGCACTGATGCTTAGTGTTGTCATTGTCAACACAGTTGTTACTCCTGCAAGGGGACACAAAAACAGAACATCAACAATTTCACTTGGATTTTGAATGTTAGCAAAAATAAACGAAAAAGTATTATGGTATGTTTTTGAAACACAATGCAAGTTCTTTTTATCTGAGTTGGTGACAAATATTGCTAGAATTATATTAAAGGTTTTATCTGGATTTTCCTTTGAAGTAATTTCAGTTCAATTTCTTCTCTAAACTTCCCTTTTTTAATGAACTGATGATTTTACTTACAGAAAATAGATTTTTTTTTTTTAACTTATCAGGGCAGGTAAGGAACAAAATTAACTATTTCTTAATGGATTCATAATACTTAGCAACATTAGAGTAATAATGATTAATATGTTAATATTTGGTAACTGTCTTCTCTGCAATAGCTGTAGGTCTGGCACCCATATTTACTGAAATTACCACACAAATACATTTTTGTTATGAGAAATACTGTTGGGGGGTTTTTTTGTTTGCTTTGTTTGGGTTTTTTTTGTTTGTTTGGTTTTGGTTTTGGGTTTTTTTTGCCTGTAGCTGTCTTGTTAACCATTCAGTGACGTAGTTGAAGACATAGACAGGGTAAGTTCTCATTCAGGTAACATGAATTGTTTTCTAGAACGGCATTGATTTGAAATGACAGATTATTATAACTGTATTGTGTGTCAGAAAACAACAGCTGGTGATCCAGAAAGACTGTTCATTCACTGTGGCAGTTACTAAAAGAACTTTGTAGTACTTTTTACATAATGAGGACCCAGTAAAAAAAGAAAATCTCTCCCAAAAAAAATCAGGAAAGAAGATACATGGGAGGAAAGGAATAGAAGAACATTTTTCTGAATCTGATTTAGCAGGCAGAAACCCACAGCCATAAACACAGTCTCCATTCCTTAAGTAAATCAGTTCTCCCACCTCGGGCTGAATCACACTTAGACAAACTAAACTATTCCCTTTGTGGCACACTGTGGCGGTCATCCAGTCAGTGGCGCAGCCGCCGGCTGGGCCGCCCATGACTATGGAGACTACCTTTCAGCCTGCCCTTCCTTTAGATCAGGCCGACTGGGTAGACGAGACCTCTTGGGACAGTGAGTCCTGAGAGGTAGGCGGGCTGGAGGCGGTTTCCCGTCGTGGACGCTGTCCATCAAGGTGCCGTCCCCTCCCTTCTCCCCTCACAGTTGATTTAAATATTCATATGGTTGATTTCATATTCATGTATTGCTAGAAGCTTCAGTTACTCTGTTTTCCCNGAATTAAAAGTGACAAAAAGTGATATACTTAGCACAGATCAGCAAACCTACACTTCACTATGACAGGCAAAGGAGATGCCATGGCAGAAATATTAGTAACAGCACATCACAGATTCAACAAATACACACTCATAAAATTGTTGTAGGAGGCTTCCCAACAGAAAGTAAAGTCACTCTCCCTAAGCCAGATCTTCTGCTGTCTGCAATCTGTCACCTGGGTTCTGGAGGATCGACATAGCTCTGATTTTCCTTCTGCTACAAGAAAAGAAGCCATTTTAACCACTGTGTGAATGGGAAGAGAGACAGCAATTACATCTACTGAGATCTCCTCAGGATTCACAAATTTTCTTGACTGCAGTAAAGAATGTCCATCTCTGAAGGAGCTACAAAGGGTGACAAAGCAAAGCCAAGTGGACTTGGCCTGGGTGTTTTCAAAGGTCTGTGCACCAGGGAAAACAAGGCACTGAAGTATCCTGCTGAGTCACACAGTATCACACACCTTACTTGGCAAACATAAACCTCTAACTGCTGCTTTTCAGCCTCCATTAACTATAGAAGTGGATTTGACCTGTAAGCAGCCATGACACGGTTGGAATCTACTAGCCTATACAACGAAAAGAAAGCAGCTATCATGCTGTACAGTAAGAAAATGTGTAGAAAAAATGCATTTTGTAAAGAACTTAGTCTCTCCTAACACGTACACAACATATGGCTTAATTATTTTCAGCACTCAAGGAAAAGACAGCCTATCTTACATTTAAAATTATCACATGTAAATTTTAACACTGGTCCTGAGCTGCAGATAAATCATTATAATTATACAGAAGTATCTGTAAAGTGACTGTTTCTCAGCTAAAAGGTGACCTTATCCACATGTAAATATATACGGTTGCTAAGGTACTGCTCTGTTTAAGTCCCACTTTATGGAATAAATTAATCTTCTAGAAATTCCATTGACTTCTTCAGAAATCTGATTTAAGATTTAGCGCTGACCTTTCCTAGTCTCAGTTAAAACATTGTGAATTTATGTCTTGTATCTTGCTACCACTTGACAATTTCTCTAAAAAGTTCGGCAAGTTACACCACTTTATGACCCAAATGCTAATCAAGCAGCACACTGTTAAACCATTGCCAACACACTTTAGTTTATTCCTTCACTCTATAAATTCAGTGATGTTCAAGCTACCACCGTCATTTAACCTAAACTGAATGGGAAAAAATTGGACAGAAAATTTAATCTGTAATACCTGTCAGTTTAGGATTCTCTAGTCCTTTTATATTGCTATTATTCCTCAGAGAAAAGACAGATGATTTTGCACATTATAGCTAATCTGAAAAATGAGTATTATCAAGTCTTCTTTATGAAAAAGGACTAATGGAAAATAATCTGCCTCCTTGTCACTGCTACACCTGAGAGGACTGAAAAGTTATTAATGTGGAAGAATATGGTCAACTTGTAAGACAAAACTCATTTATTTCACAAAGATTTAACTTAAAGCCACACAAAACCCATACACTGACCAGATCAAAACCATGCCTCACTGCTTATCTAATTCATAACACTACTGAACTAAAACTGGTATGAAAAAGAGCGCATAGATTGCAACCCCTACAATGAAGTAGTCAAAAAATATTTAAAAGGCTGTATAAAGACTGCATGATATCTTACTATGATGTAGAAAAAACACAGTTTACATACAAGTTAAGAACTATCTTCTACAGCCCAGCAGATGTGGCAAGTGAATTGATGCCAGAAGAAATGGTCAGGTATTATTTTGTAAGAGACCATGAGCAATCATCAGTTTGTCTTTGAAAAAGATCCAAAAAATAAACCATCGACATTTCCTTTCTCCAAAGAAGACCAAGAATTTTTTACTTGACAGCAAACATCCTTACAAGGTTTGTTCTCAGCAGTGACTATCTATAAAGCTACATATCTTCTATCGCTACAGCTTTATCCATTCAAGCCAAGACTGGAACTATTTGATTGCCTGGGATTTTTTTATTTTTTTAAATGGTGCTCCTTCTGAAACAGCATTTGCTTACTGAAGAGACAAAATCAATCTAGAGAGCTGCAAATTCAACACTTTTCACTGGCACTAAGCTTACATCTCTGGAAAATAAACAAAAGCTTAAAAATAAGCTCTGTTATGCTTATAACAGTGGAAGAGGTAACCTGAAAAACTAGAAATGTCTAACTAAAAACATAAAGTGGAAATTGGAGGAGCTAACACATATATATTAAAGTTAAATCTGTCAAGATGACTAGTTTATGCCCATGTTTTTGTGCAAATATCAGGGTACTTCTTGACAGGGACAAATTTTTGGACCCTAATTTCACCTCTCGTGTATTAGCTGATTTTTCTAATTTGAAGAGACTTTAGTCAACTAAACATATCCTAGCCATTTTGTGCTAGAATGTGGACACATCCTATGAAAGTGAAAGGCCTAATTAATGAGTTACCAAAGGACATTTCTGTAATAAGGAGGTACTGTAGCTTTGCAAATAATTTGTGCAAAATGTTTAAAATGTGCTCTATTTCTTATAATTTCAGGCTACTCCTCCCACTATTTTATCCTTTCATCACAGAAGTTTGCAAAATTTCACATAATGGCTGAAGAACATATCAGAAAAGGATTGATAAATTACTTTCTGTTTTAATTTAGGAACTTCATTTCATTGTTCTATTGTTCACTCTTTCTCTGTTTTGTTTTGTCGGGGTTTTTTTAACAGCAATAGCAAATGTTTTTTGGTAATTAGATATCCCAGCCTGGTCCGAAAGCCAAACAGATTCATAAACACAAATAACACCAGATAGAAAAGACTGTTGTCCATTTCAGAGATACAGATTACTATTTTATTTTATCACTCTAACACCAAACAGTTAGAGGTGTAAACAAAAGCTTAAAAATTCTGGATGTAGCCTTGATATTAAAGAATTGCAGCATAACATTTGGCTACACCCTATATTGTTTTCTTTTATTTACTCAGTGTATGTGTTACTAGAGAATGCAATAACTAAGGAGTGTATCGTGATTTTTCTTGAACACCAGGAGGTAAGTCTGAACAACCATTGAGAAAAAGATTACAGAAAATAGCTCAAGTGCTCTGTCTACCCTTTTTGCTAAAGAACAACACAAACCAGCCTTTTTAAACAGCTTGGGAGGCAAGAACCATAACATAATCTATTTCCAGAAAAGTTGAATTCAACCAGTCGGGCAAGCTACGTATCCATATGGTGAAGGTGGTACCATGCTGCTTCACTGTATCAATACTGAGCAATGGAACACAATTTTCCATTGAGCAGCAGACAAGCTTATTCCCAAAGCCAAATGGCAAGTGCATTTACCCCAACTCCAGTAAAAGTTGCATGCAATTATGCCACCACTGCAATATGAGCTTGTGTCTTCACATATCACTGAGCTGAGGAGACATATTAGTTTGTTTGCAGCCAGCTCAGCTTACTCAGGGCTAGTTTTCCACAGCCCACTGCCTATCACTGTATTATTACCTCTACATTTAGCAGAAATTCCCAAGTAAGAAATTATAAACAGATATGGGATTTCTGTTTATATAAACAGAAAATTATAAACAGTGGTGGGATTTCTCTAAAGGCAAAAGAACCTGCATCATGCGAAAGGAGAGAAAAATAAAGACAGTTGAGATTTTTTTCAATGAAATGGGAAAAGGTACTTTGTATATATAGAATTGTTCAAAAAGATGGGTCTCTATTATTCAATTCCCATGTAAAAATAACCAGAGAACAAATCTGACCTTTTCTTGCCTTCCTCTTTCTGTAGTGTCACAATTAAAAAGTTGCTCTGGGTTTGCATGACAAGGTTTTAGCAGTGGGGGGCTACAGCAGTGTCTTCTGTGAGAAGTTGCCAGGCGCTTCCCCCACGTCTGAGAGATCCAATGCCAGACAGCTCCAAGAGGGACTCACCACTGCTGGCCAAGGCCAAGCCCAATGGAGACACTGGCAGTGCCTCTGGGATGACATACTTAAGATGGAGAAAAAATGATATTGAGCAATAGCAACTGCAGCCAGAGAAGACAAGTGAGAATATGTGACAGAAACCGCTCTGCAGGCACCTGGGTCAGTGGAGAAGTAGAGAGAGGAGGTGCTCCACGCAGCAGAGTCCCCCCTGCAGCCTGTGGTAAAAACTATGGTGAAGCAGCTGTGACCCTGCAACCCACAAAGAGGTCCGTGCTGGAGCAGAGATCAACCTCCAGCCCACGGAGGTCCCCATGAAAGAACAGGTGAATGCCTGAAGGAGGCTTTGACACAATGGAAAATTTGTTGGAGCAGACTTCTGGCAAGACCCACAGCTCCACAGGGGACCCATACTGGAGCAGTCTCTTCCTGAAGGACTGCACCCCGTGCAAAGGACTCACATGAAGAACAAGTAATAACAGACACAGGAATGCAGAGGAACAATAAAATTATCACAGTGAACTGACAAAAGAACATAGCTATATGATTTTAAAATTCTGCATCTTGGACAATATACTAAATAATAAGACTAATTATTGTTCTTTCATGCTTCAGTTAACAAAGAATATCTACTTAACTACATTTATTTTATCATTCTCATTGATGGTCCCTGTGAGTTAAAACATATATAACTGTAGCACTAAGAAATTTAATTTCTGATTTTCTGTCACCTGCATCTAATGTTGCTATTCAAATACATGTGTTGCTTCTAAATGCTATGACCCATTAAAAATGGAGCAAGAATCCAATAAGCTGCACAAGATTAGTTTTGTTAATATTGTTGACACTAAATGCATAACAATAAACACATTACTAAATGAAATAGATTGTAATCTTGCACTAAATGAAGGCATTATGATACAGGTGTATTCTCTTTCATTAAGAATGCAATCAGATTTATCTGCTAGAGAAAACACATTCAAGACTTATTTAATCAACGATGACAGAACTTTCTTCTTCCAATAATTTAAAGCAAAGTTGAAGCAATATAGCATTAGGCCGTAATTCATTTGGGATAGGGTAGGTCAACAATATTAAATAGATGCCATAAAGAAAAGGGATTAAAGAGCTCAACTATAAAATAAGCCTCATTATACCAATCCCTTAACCTAGAATTTGAAACTACATTGCAAGAGAATAGAAAGGGAAAAGAAAAGTAACTTCTTTCACTCATGAAATAATATATGCTCAGTGGTAGCTTGAATAACTAGAAGTTACGCTTCTTTGAAAGGAACTGTAGTCCAGTAGTCAGTCCTTAGCTCTCAAGAAGGTCATTGAAATAAATTTCTCATTTATTTTCACTGATTTTCAAAAACACTGTCAAAACCAGTAACTTCTGTTTAATTATATTTTAATATTGATATATTTAATATACAATGCTAAGATAGTATCTAGTAAGTGACTACTCCATATAAAAACTAAAAATTAAACATGATCAATAAAAGCGTAAAGGAATATCCCCTACAATTTTAATATTCCCTCCTGAATGTAGCTTGTTTTATTAACTTAACTATTGTATGGGCTTCTTGTGTCACTGGATGGAGTCTACCTGAAATTATCACCCAGATGAAACCTTGAGTGTACCTGCCCAGATCGAAGTGAAAAAATAATCCAGTACAGCCAAAAACCAGTAAAGAGCAATAGATCAAGTTTGTTATGAAACTCTGGCTAATTTCACATTTTTGTAACACATTCAGGCAAGAGACCAGAGGGTATCAGAAATCTCAGTGACAACTGCTGTCAGTAGGTATGGAGATAGACTGGGAGATCCACCTGAGGCTGTGTATTTAGAGAGCCCACTGGCAGCTTGTGCTGACAATCTCATCTAGAGTGTAAAAGAATGTTAAGAAATAGCTCCTCAGGAAAAATCCAGCCCAACTCAATGAAAAAGGCTGAGCCTGAGGAGCAAATGCTGCATGCGTGGGCTAAGGCTTCTCCATTAGGCAGAGCCTGGACATGTCTTGTTTCCCTGAGTTCAGGATGCAAGTCTAAGCTGGCCTGGAGGGAACAGAGCCCTGAGTGGCACACAGAGTGCATGTCTGTGTGGCAGGAATAAAATACTAGCATAAAACTGCTGTGTCTGCAATAAAGCCATCGTTCTTAGTAAACAGATTCCAGGTTTCATGTCACTGAGTGGTGCGATTCTGTTCTTGCGACCCTCCTACACACTTCCCTCAAGTCATCCTGAAGCAGGACACTTCATTATCCACATTATACTAAACCCCAGGAGAGCAAAGCAGTGGGCTGCCATGCAGATATTACTTATTTCAAAAAAAAAAAAAATTAACCAAAAAATAAATCAAGAACAAGAAGTGTGCAGAAAGGGATGCATTTCAGGAAAATTATCCCAGGGCCTTGTTATGGATGTAGTGCCTTCTTAACAGTGACACAATAACAGGACATGCATTTTAGGAAGAGCAGATGTGAGACTTTTTTTGGAGAAACCAGTCACACTGTCCTAAATGTATTGGAGTGGGTACAGAAAAGGGCAAAAAGAAAAGAAATATAGAAGATAAGGAAAGAGATATAGAAGGATTTTATAATGTACTTGCAATGCTGGAAAACAGGAATATACATTTTCATAAGCAAAAATGGATAAATTCACTGAAGATTTTGACGAAAGACGAAAAAAAAATCTGCCTGATAGCTGCCTGGAAAACCATGGTAGAATTCTGATCCCACTGAAACCACTGACCTATTTCATCTGACTTCAATAAGGCTCATATTCAAACCTGCAATTTTCACAATGCTTTGTGTGGCATTTTCTCTACCAGGAGTGATAGCAAATGCTTTCTTGTGCATCACACTTAATATGCATTTGAGTTTGGCCTATTTTTTGAAGAGTGCAGGGTGTTTACTGATGACTAATCATACAATTTTACACAGCATTTCTGATCGCTGATCCCACACAGACATTAATTTTATTGTGCTAATCTCTTTTTCTTTAAAAGCAAGCAAATTAAATGAACTTTGTTTTGCAAATAGGAAACACATTTGTTACTTTGCTTAAACAGAGAGCAAAACTTTATTGTAAAAGAAACACCATTATATTGCTCTGCTGAAGCTGTTTGCTGCCTCATAGTAATCTCCAATTTGAATGAGTGAAAAAGTGTCACCCAAAACCCCAGAATAGGGTTTCTTTAAAGGAACTGCAGCTTGAAAACTTTAACACAAATAATTCAACAAATTCAAATTTAATTTGCCTAATTTACAAATAAATTTAGAAATTTGTTTATCTACCAAGTACCAGAATACTGGGATAATATCAAGGTATGTAAGATATTTCAGAAAATCATCTAAGTTTACTAAACTCACTTTTTAAATAGAAACATTATCATCTTTTTCTAGTCTTTTTTTCCTTTTAAAAGAGTCAAGGATATATACGGACAGTTTGCTTGTATGTAATAATTTCCAAAATCTTCGGGATTCTCAGAAGACGTGTAAGCAGCAGTTGAAAGCTGTTTGGACCAGAAATCATATCACGTTCTACAAACACTTTGACTAGAATGAAAAAAGCCCATTACTTCAGAAGTGCTTCCTAACATCTTCAGCTGTTGCAAACAGACCTAATGTTACTCGGTATACTCACCAAAGACTGTCCTGGCAGGTACAGATTCTCTGTTGAGCCAGAATGACACTTGAGAGAGAATGACAGTCATGATACAGGGGAGGTACGTCTGAATGACAAAATAACCAATCTTTCTCTTCAAGTGAAAATGAGCCGTCATTACTGTATATTCACCTAGGTGTCACAAACAAACAAGATACAATGAAACATCTTCAGGAAGTCCATTTCTTTGATAAGAGAAAGTTTGCTACATTTATGTGAAACAAACATTCTAGGGTTATATTGTACCAAAGGTATTTTGTAATAGACAGCATCCTACAGAATATAAGAAAGATTTTGAGTACAACTATATCTTATTCCCACTGCACTCCATGAAAGATGAGTGTTAAGGAACTTCCAGGAACTCTTGTACAGACTGAGAAAAACTTCAGGCCTGAAGGCTTCTGCTTATAAGCAACTCTCTGCGTTCACACACCAGCTTTCTGAGAACTTAATCACAGTTAGAAAGCAGTCGTGGGGGTCCATCATAGTCTGGCACATGCAGGAAAACAGTTTAGAGTCTAGTAGAATACTCCAGTGTTTAATGTCAAAAACATGATGGAAGGGAAACATGGTTGAAACCTGTCTGTTTTGCCATTTAATAGACAAAAATGATGTCATTTACCATATGAAATTTAACAAATATCCCAACCCTGGGTTACAAATATTAGGATTCCACACAGAGCTCCAGACAGCATTTAAAAAACAGTTACTGAGGACAAGTTTAGCTCTGCTATCACTAGTTAATTATAATTTGAAAGAATCAGTAAAGTGCTGTTTTGTGTTACTTGTACAGTACATTGACTATGACTATCCAGTGCATGCCTAATAGATCACATTTTGCAACATTTTTTTTCAGTAGGTTTTAACACCACCTGAAATACAGTCTTCACAGCCAGTAACTGCCTTTTTCTCCAAAATAACTTTTACTAACCTGTACTTGATTTAACAGTCTCTTTTCCAATTGTTTGGCCTAAAAGATCATACTGATTCAGTCTTGAGCCATCTGGTGCCACTTGCACTGAATCTGAAGCATTGTAAGTCCAAATGTATGTCACTTCTGAAGTTGTGTATGCATCTGTGAGAAACAAGGTAAAATATTTCATCAGGAATTTAAATTAAACAGTTTCCATCAAAACTCACAGAATTACAAGAGCTACTTATTTTTCAAATAAAAATTCACACCAAAGAATTTAAAATGACATGGTAAAAATATCCTTGGCTGTTTAAAATACCTTTACTGTAAAGTAAATGCCTATTGAAGCACGGGAACAGGGCACTCACTTGTGATCTTATTAACCACAATTTATTTCTATTAAACTACAAACAACATCTCTTCTACACTGTTAAAAGACTTGTCAGAGACTAGATATTATATGTATCCTATAATTTGTGATAAAGCAGATGAAAAGAACAACAATTTCCAAGATTTAGGACACACAACATTTTTGAAAATTCATTGCTATATAGTTCTGACCTTCCATTGTCTCTACTCTAAATTTTGAGGATGTATCACAATCATTGTATTATTAGTTGAAATTCAGACTTAAATATGGGAAGCCAGTAGTGACAACACCCTGGTACCTTGCCCTGCCTACCCTCTTAAATCTCACTAGTTGTCATTATTTTGGGGGACACACTGACATCAAACAGGTTGCTTCCTCAGTACATTCATGAGGAAACATACATTTAGCCTGAGGTCTTTCAAGATAAACTAGTATGAAAGCAAATCAACACTGTATTTTAAACATCATTAATGCCTCTCCAGTAAGTAAGAAAAAAAAAAAAAGAGTATGTGCTAAAAGTTTTTCCTGTCTAATATCCTATTAACAAATGGAGTATGAAAGGAAAAGGGTAAACCACTGATGGAAGAAGTTGTGAGTTCATTTTGATTGACTGAGACAAGTACATTTTAAATCTTACACCATAATTGCAGTGCAATTAAAAAGTAAAGCATCATTACTGTTGGTCTGCAAACATTTTCACTTGAGAAATCTCTAGAGGCTCAGAAAGTAGCTTCTTCATGAAACTAGCCATAAATTGCATGACTAACAAAATCTAGCAGGTGGGTAGCAAGTAGAGATTTTTAACACTTCCCATCTATCCTTCAAGTTTTCCACAAAAATATCTCTGCTTTAGTGCAAACCAGCAGTATGTCAAATTGTTGATTTGTCCCCATTCTCTTCACTGTCAGCTAGCCTTTTAAAAGAATCAAGAAAAGCAATCTATTAAGCTACAGCTTCTCCCATACATTCAGTTTGGCTTTTCTCTTATGTATAAAAAAAGACATTCATACATACTGATGATCCTCCTAGCAATGTAAGATTAGCAGCATATGAAAAGCTGTGACAAATATATACCACTGGCAAACTTGCCTTAGTTAAACCAAAATCCTCAGGATTCCTGCTTATTTTCACCACTATTCATCATTCAGATTCTATCCCAGAATAAAAGCTGAAAAATGCACAGTTGTCTAGAAATGAGTCCTAGGTAAAGAAATAAAATGTGTGTGAAGCCTTTCAAAATGAACAGAAATAAGAGTCCCCTGGATGTGCCAATAGGCTGGAGCACAGGTGACTTTGAGGGAAATGGAAGACAGTTTTTTCAAAATCACAATGCTCACATTTAGAATTCCTCTGATTATTAGAAAACTATAGGCAGAGAATAAAGAACAAGCTGGTAAGAAAAACAATCAAGACCCCCAAAAAAGACAAAAAAGAAGCAGTTCACACAAAGTCTAATATGCCTAGTCATAAGGTTTTCCCACCTGAAAATGCACATAAAGAAAGTTGCCTTTTGGCCCGCATTATGAGTTTCATTATTACAGGAGTTTTCAAGTTGTTTTGAGTCTTTTTTTCCTGAAATACTTTATAAATCCAATATGCCTTGCTGGGCACATAGATGTAAATATTATTAGTCAGTAGTCCATTTTGGCTAACCTCTCTGGTGTTAGCTATTGGGCTGCATTACGTATTACAAATATAATATTGAGGGGGCAAGAAAAGTCTTCATGATGCAAATAGTATTAATGCTAATGATCTTTTATCTCCATAGCTAAGATTCCCCTCAAGTGTGGAAACATCATCAGAAGCACAGGCTTGGTTTCATTTGCTACAAACTCCAAGGAAAAGGGATATTGGAGTGCCATGGAGTGTATGTACACAGTGCTACAACAAACATCATCTGGTTAAGGATGTCCTTAGTGGCAGCATATCCCCTATTTTCTATTCTGTGGTTGCTACAATTATTGTGAAATCAGTCAGAATTTATAGGTTTTTACTTGTTTTCTCAAAAAAAATCAAAACATTTCCTTTCCTGGGTCCAGTAAAGAATGTAGGCTGCAGCCAAAGGAAAAAAAGAAAATATTTAATGTACAAAGTCCAGGAAATATATATAATGAAGAAGAAGAAGAATGGCTGTAATCTAAGAAAGTGAAATAATGTTGCTGTTAAAACAATACTGTTGAGGTTAACTTCCACTTGTCTATAACATGCAGATGCAATGAGGAATGAAATTTTTTATCAAATAAAGCCACTAATTTTTGCCTTCATTGACTAAGAACATAAAAGATATCACTAGCAATAAAGAGAAACAGTTTTTGTGACAAATGAAAAAATCCACTCATTGAAGTCTTTGATGTGCTGCTCTTTGTTAATACTACACAGGCTACATGCATGCAGTTCTGTGTTCACTGGTATGGTTTGCACACTGCAAAGAAAGTAGAGCAGTGCACTATTGATCAGGTGCAGAGTGTTTATTGTTAACTGGAGCAAACAAATCTTTAAAATACATTAGAAGACACAACACTGAACAGAGAAAAGAGATTTTGATGTGTCAGGTTACAAATTTCTTTTAAAAGTCCCATCTTGTGGTTGACATTTCTCAGGTAATACTTTACTGACACAAAATTATGCTAAGAAATGTTAGATATTCACTAACCAAAGGCTGTACTTCACGTTATATACTTACAGCTGCCAAATTTCAGTGGGCATGAGTGAGCATCCATGGGGAAGTCCTCCAAGTGCATTGGACATTCAGCTTGGACTGTAAGCCTAAAAGGCAAAAGACCACTGTACATTTAAGTCATTTAACAGGACAAGAAAATCAGTTCCAAGAAATGAACAGAGTTCATGCTGATTTAGTAGATTAAATTGAAGTTTTGTATTAAACCAACAGGAATTTAAATCATCTTTTACTTCTTCCATTTTATGTGTTCCTTTGAAAGGTATTTACTTATCACATCACAAACCTGTAAAAGCTGAACTCAAAATGATGAGTAAAAGTCATTTAAAGAAATATACAAGTTAAGTAATGTCATGTTGTTAAGAACAATAATTTTTTTCTCATAATATTCTGAGGTACATGTGTGCTAATAAGGCTCTTAAAAGCCCATTATAAAAGCATCTAAAATACAATTAACTTGCCAAAGAAGTGTACTCCAGTCTTTTGAATTTAATTTTTTTACAATTTGAATGGAAGAGATAGAGAAAAAATATTTGTGTTCTTTCAAAACATTGCTGCTGCTCATTCTCCATACTACTTGCAATTATTCTTTATATTTATGTAAAGTGTGACAGTATGTTAACAAAGCATCCACTTTTGCTCATTTTGTGAAAAAACCCCAGCAATATCCCAGTATCATATATGGGGATTAGTACAATAAAAGATAATTTGAAACAATTTGAAAAAAGCTTTTCATGGACTTCCCCATCATTTTTAATTAAAAAAAAAAAAAGCTGAGAAAACCCCCTATATGTCTGCTTCCTATCCTGTAAGTCTCCCCTGGGTAGAGACTTTTTCTGTGTGCCTTTCATCCTCTTCACCCAGCTTCAAACATCAGTTGCATCCTTCTGTACTTCCAGTGGTTCTTAGCCATTGTATTCTCTGCTATTTTCTCCCAGCCTTTCACCAAAAAATATTTCATATTTCTATTCCTTCACTCCCCAGGAATGTTTTTCTGAATTCAAGGGGCACCGAGAGATAAGAATCAGCAAACAGCTGAAGGCAAAGGAAAGAACTGCATGAGCCTCTGATACAAATCACACAATCATTTTATGTAGACACCATACAAATAGCTGTTTAGAATCTAGGCAGAACAGTTAGAACAGTGTACACATTGATCTCATACCCTGAGAACCAACATACTTACAAGTAATGAAAATGCTTAGTTAATTGTAATTAACCTCATCCAGCTTATACTTCATTATGGTTTCAAACAGTTTTTCCTATTATTTATAGTATATGATTATTATATCTTCTTGAGGAAGAGAATTTCAGTCAGTTTATACAGATAATAGTTAAAATATTGATTTAAACCCAAGCAGAAATACAACACACGGGATGTCAATTTACTTCAAGTACACTTTTCTGAATCTCCCAACCACTATATCATTCAACATCATTAGCAGTCTACCCACCAACACTCAATACTGTAAGGCTTTCAGAGCTGTGTAGTAACATTGGGCCTCAGGGATGCCGGCATAGCTGCATGGAAAAAGTACCACAGCACATGCTCACTTTAGAGCTCAGATTTTCTATCTTACTTTGGCCGGGGATTTTAAGCCTACATTCACAACAACTTCAATTTATTAAGTATTCTCCAAGAAAAAGAAAGAAACTAAGCCAGGGCCTTCTGGAAATTTGGATAAAAATTTAAAAAACATTCACATAGGTAACATTATTGCAAAAAGAGTTACTAAAGAAGAAATAAGTCTCACAAAAATGCTGCTTATAGCTACGTCTACATGGGTTTTTATAATTTTTCATATTCTATATTTTATTTTCTAAGTAAATTTAATACAGTTTACCAGCTAAATATTTCTCTTAGCTACTAATGATGCACAGGATGAAAAAATTAAAATTCTAAGCAAAATATTGTAATGAGATATAAAAAACCAGTAATTATGGAGTAAGACATATTTTCCCCGTAGCTCTTGCTGGAAAGAATTTGAGACCTTATCACCTCTTTATTCTTTCTTTGTTTTTTTATTGACCCTGATCTTAACAAATTTACTTAGGGGCTCACATATTCAGTACAATGGCTGCAGTAACAGGCAAAACTCCTATACTATTTTAATAATTCTACGACAAAGTTGGTAAACTATATCTGAAAGTCTCAAATAACTTTATTCAGGTGTTCAATCTTTAATATAATACAAAAATATGAAAACCGAGGCACACATAGGAAAAGTGATCTAGCTCATTATCAATCAAGAGACTTTTAACAGAACTGGAAACAAAACATACATTTGCCTAGCTTTCTTTCCGCTTAGAGAGAAATAAAACAAAAGAGAGTTCTTCTGAAACCTGATTTGATTGTTAGATGGAAAAAACACTAGTTAAGAAATAGCTTGAGGAGAGAAGAGATGAACAGACATACCTCATGGTGTACAAGAGAGTTCCATCATCTTGAATTCGTAGAAGCTTGTTTGGCATAGTCATGTTATGAGCCACTGACTTCTTTCCATTGTGAAAAAATGTATCTGGGGTCCAGATTTTGCTGGCCATTAGGTTGTTCAATCGAAGAATGTTCATTGGGCCCTTAAACTTTAATCTCTCATCTTTCCACCTCTGACGGAAGAAAACATCTATAGTGTACTCCTGTAATGGAATAAATATATGGTTTTTTTGACACGATGAAACACTAATCAGCTTTCTGAGAACAAAAATAGAAAAGCTCTGTTTGCAAAATTCCTTTGGTAAAATTGTCAAGGGAGAGCAATCATGACAAAAAATTGTATAATACTGAGAATAATAAACAGGAAGTCAATGTATTAAGGGTATGACATTCTTCTTCGTAACTGTTAGCTGTAATTTTTATATTGAACTCTTTCAATATTTAGATTTCTGTATTTGATATACAAAGTATCTGACATGGGTAATTTCAGTATACACACTAAGGAAGGAAAGTGAGGAAAAAATACACAGGAAGACATTAAATAGTTCCTTCAACATCTCCTCTGGTAGACTAACCCAGTATTTCAAGATCATGGAGAATGGCTGAGACTGGAAGTAAGGACACAAGGCAGCCCATAAAGGGTACAGTATATACAAACAGAATGGTATAAAAATTTTTCGAAGAGGAATGTAAGGCTCTGTAGCGGTGTGGATTTTATGAACAGAAGTACATAGGTAGGAAAAAATAGCTGATGATTAACAGGTGACACACGCTGCCTGGTGAACCTTACTCTGATGCCTAGTCTTGGGAAGGCAGTACAGTCTGGAAAAAAAAGGATGGAAGCAAAAAACAAACTGATGACCTAGACCATATGTCTGTGTCAACTAGTGCTGGGTATCCCACCTGGTGGGTTTTGTTGCCGTTTAGTTGGTTGCTGGCTGGGGTTAAGCCAAACACAAACAACCGATTAAACATTGATAATGCAAATTCATCAGCTATCTTCAAAATGGAACTGCAAATGGATTTAGTGTTTTGCTACTGTCAGCACAGCATATAAATTGGATATGGGAGAGCTTAACGTTGGCAGCAAACTGTATTCAGCGTATTCGCAAACGCTACCTTGGTGCAATTTTGTTTTGTTGGACAGGTACAAAAGTCTCGTGATTTCAAAATATTAGTATGCTGCAACAGTCTGTACTACTGCAATTTCTCTGCATAAACCATTTTCAAGTAAACTATCTTTGAATGGACAAGGCCTGATAAAAATTAACCAACATAAAATTTTCAAGGGGTTTCAATATAAAAGTGACTTTAAGGAACTTATCAGCCTCTATCGTTTTCTGTTGGCTCCCTTGTGTGCTGATTAACAAGGCTTAAGGTTCTTCTCCATCAATCATACAGCAATACAAAAGGAGTGCTGACTAGACAGTGACAAGTGACAGCTCTCTTCAGCTCCTTTGGTCTGTGAGCCAAAGAGCTGTGAGGACCACTTGCAGGTCAGGGCCAGAGGCTAAGGAGAGCATGTGGAATAAAGGAAAGAGAATTTTGTTATGCAAAGGACATGACAGGGGCAGGAGAGAAAGCAGTTCTCATCATGAACTGCAACAAATGCGAAGAGATATTTTGGAAATTATGGTTACATATAAACTAATCTGACAAAAACCAGAAGCTCAATTTTTAGCTATACCAAGAGGTTGTATATTAATGTAATAAAATTTTCTCATTTTTCTAATTAAAATTTTATATATTTAAAATAATATTAAGTAAAGCTAATATGACAGTACACTGAAAATTAATTTGTTTGGTTTTCTTTAATGCCATTTTCTACTATCTCTAATAATATTTTAGTAACTATATTTGTTTAATACAAAATTATAAACCTCTAAAACACGTATTTCTTTGATATTATACTTGATTTTGTACAGTCCCTCATCACTGCCCGAAACACTGTCTCATAACAAGTGCTTTGCTCATTTCTCTACGATAGATCACATTCAATTGTCCTCTTTTATTTGCTGATTTATATGTTGCTTTATTTGTTAAATATCATGTGACTTAAAATCCCATTTACAAATAACAAGTTACCTATCAGTTCAGTTGCAGACCAGGGAAAGTGACAAAATGCATAATATCATGGAGGATCAGGAGCAGCAGGGGAGTATATGAAATCTGGATAGAAATACCAGGTAATTAAAGGAAAACAATTGCTCTAAGAGCTTCCTCGTGGTTTCTGTCTGAGAGGCTTCACCAATAAATAATTTTTATGGTAAGACTGTTGTTTGAGGTATAAAGAATTGTGAAGAAGAGCCTGAGGGAGCAACACTTTGAAGTTCCACTGAAATTCAACAGGAGTGAGTGATATGTCCTACAGGTTCTTTTGACAAATATCCCTGCACATAAATGATTAGAATATAAATCTGGACTTTTTTGCAATGTTTACATCAATAAAGAACTTCAAAGATCCTGCTTCTTTACTGTCTTCCAACATACATAAAAAGAATTACAAGAGAAATAAAATAGAAAAAAAAAGCAGACATGAAATACCACTAAATCAAAACAGCAACATTTCACAAAACCCCACATCTGCTGCACGGCAACAGCTAAGGAAGTAGAATGAGCAGGAAGGAATCTGAGTTGCAGCCTTGAGAGATCCTACTGATAAATCTCTGACCGTTCCACAGATAATGGCTGATGGCTCAAACACTGTTAAGGTAATCACTGAAGGACTTTGTCCACTATGGACAACTGTATAAATAAGCAACTGCTCATCTGAGACCACCAAACTCCCCTCTCTCCCTTTCCCCAGTATGCCTCCGTGAATTCCTGGAAATCTGGACAGCAAGTTAAGCCTCCAGATGGGAACCTCAGATAAGATAAAAGTGTTAGTATTGTCCAATTATGTCAGGTCTAAGGAGAAGCAAACAAGACTGAGAAGAATGTATCCACAAGAAAAGCCAACTCAGCAGATGTGCTGAAAATAAGCCCTGGCTGGATCTGGCAGGGGGACACCATAGCTGCCAGATTCATTTTTGGTGTCTTCCACTAGAGGACTACACATGATCTACAGCTGCAACAGATTCTACAAAAGACAGTGTAAAACTCCCCAGCCCAGGAGAGGTGTCTGGGCATTCCCACGTAAACCTGAACCCATATTAACCCATTGAACTCTATGTTGTGTGGGCTTCCCCCACCCCTGGCAGATCAAAACCGAGATCATCACTTTGACCAACAAACATTGCAATTACAACAATCAAGTCTTGTTGAATTCATGAGTGGTGATATTTTTCTACTCCTCTCCATTCTTTCTCTTTCTTTTATTTCCTTATGAATTTTCTTCAGTGTTATTTTTATGCTTTTGTATTGCTGTATTGCTATAGATACTAATAACCAAAATGGCTACATACCTCCTTTCCATTGCAACCAAAATTTTCCAAAATTAACTCATATATAGTTATTTATTGATTTATTTATAAACACCAATCATTCAGTGTCATTTCACCCTAAACCACTCCCAGGGATCTATTAACAAGAACCTGAGTTACCCTCACCTTTGGGGTGGTTTGTAACACCATCCAGTCCATGCTGGAGATCTTTATTTCAGAACCTCTCACTTAGAAGATGGAAACAGGGAATAAACCAAGGTTTGGTGTGAATGAAGATGAACACCTTCTGTTTCCATTTACCACAATAGGAGTAAAATCTCACAGAGTTCTTAAATAACTTATTTTTGTATAGACTTCTTTGCACTTTTTCAATGGGATCTCCGTTTTGTTTGAAGGGAAACTAAGGCACAGAGGTGAAATTAATCTGTCATGATCCATTTAAAATTATTATAAAAAGCAAAATGCAACCCCTGCCTTTGCATCCCAGTGCTACATTCACTGATCCCATGTTCCCTTCTGTGCCAAATCTATTCCATTTATGATCATGGGTATCCCTATCGATGTTTACCATATAAAATAAATGAAAAAATAGGAAGGTATTGAAGTACGTTGAATATAATCAACATGATAAAAAGCCGGCATTTATCAAAAGATGCTACATAAAGATTTTGAGACTAATTTTTATTCAATATATGTACCACTTTGTGGTAAATACTGTGTAATGTTTACTTTTCAATCAAGAATAACATTCTGTGAGAAACGCAAATCTGGACTCTAGGAAAAAAAATACTCAGATTAATACCTGATACTAATTTCATTTATTCTGCAGATATTCTCCTATGTTAAAAAAAAACTGTGCTCTCTCTGGACATAACGAAACCACACTCCAGTATATACTGCAGTATCTCCACAAAATCACAGAAGCATACTTCCAGGTCTTCAGAGGACTTCTGTGATCATTTCTAGGTAAGAAAGTGTTTCCTACTGTGTTGTGTCTAAAACGGTGCTTACAATGCTAGACTCTAACACAGTACAATTAAACATAATCTTTCAAATATGTATTATACCACCTTACAGGAAATTTTCGATACAGGCAATGAGATTCTTACTGTAGTTTTAAGAGGCACTTGACCCTCTGCCAGTTCAATGGTCAGAAGAATAAAATGGTGAGGGAATTTCATTCCTCTTTTAATATGCAGTTGTTGTGCATAACAGTATGCACCATAAAAAAGACATTAGTATCTCTGGCAGAAGCTTTAACTGACCTGAGTACAGGCACTCCCTTCCCACTACTTGGCAGTCTTTTTTTTTTGCTAAGGTCAGATTAGTATGGGATAAGTTCAAAAACCAAAAATGTGCTCTCATCCTTTCCGATAATGGCTGGCAGATTTTGGTAGTTTTAGCACCTGGAGTAAAGATGGACATCTTCCAAATATCTCAAAAATTGTAAGTGCCCATTAGCAAGCAGTATTGTCCTGAAGCAGACTGAACATTTTATTAATTACCTTCTGGAACACAACATTTTGTTTAATTAATAGTTCAAGTCAGAGTTCCTCATTCCCTACTTGTAAAGATTTTTCTTAGTCATTTCTCTAAAGTATATTTGTCTTTTTCCTGGCCACTCTTAAAGCCTTTAACTGACATATATATATATATATATATATTTATAACCACAAAAAAAATGTAAGTACTGAAAAATATAAAACTTNGCCACTCTCAAAGCCTTTAACACACATATATATATATATATATATATATATATATATATATATATATAACCACAAAAAAAATGTAAGTACTGTAAAATATAAAACTTTTAAAAAGCAAATACAAAAATTAAAAAGAAGCAAAGGGAAAATGGCACATATAGCTTCTCATTGAGTCTTTAAAACAGTTAAAAATACTGTGGTTGATACACTGATGAGATAAACAGTTCAGATTCATGGACCTAAATCTCACCTGGCTAATATAGGAACTGAATATTAATATTTATTTTTACATCGGTATAATTTCTTAATTTTAATTCTTAAAAAGTACATTCTTGCTTTCTTATCTGCCTTAAGGAAATGTGTAATTTTTCTTTCAGATTCATTTAAAAACATTAACAATATTAGTACGTAACAGGTGTTGTAGAATACTAACATGATTGGTACGCATTTAAGTATCAAAATCATTTTTAAGAAAACCAAGAAGGAGTTTAGACAGAAGACTCAAAAAGTGTAATTACTCAAAGAAAAATAATCTGCTCAGTATATGCATACTTATTATAACCTGATATTTGCCAGTGTGATGAGTGTAAGTTTGTGATGCAACTTCTGCAACGCAATTTATTAAGCTTGCACACTAGACATTTTCAGTGAACACTGAAATTAGCTTTCCAGTAGGAGGATCACATCATTAGTTGGTTGTCTTGGTGGCTGTCTCTGTGGGCAGATCTCTGCATGGTGCAGATGGTACACAGAAGGGCCCACATGCTGCAACAGTCTGCATAAACCAGTTCATCATCGCACGGCTTGGCTTTACCAAGGCCCATCTACCAGACTGGACAAACAATCCATCTCACTTGCTGCTTATCTCTTCTCTAAAAGCAAGTAATTGTCTAACAATATGAGGACTGAAAGAGTTCTCCCCTGAACCCTCTCAATGCTCCAGTCACAAGCACTGACTACTCAGGCTCTGTAGAAGCACGTCTCTACCTGTGTATCAACATCAAACCTCACTGCACAGATAAATAAACTGAGTCCACTTCCTCTTCTCCAAAACTTACCATTTGATGTGTACACAACGTAGAACATAGGAGGAAATAGCAGGCAGAAATTCCCTTCAGGTCTTTCAGAGTGTGGATCTTACATACTAGTGAACAGAATCCTTGAAAATATTCTGATGAAGGAGGACTGTGGAATGTGTACTGTTGGTTATTTTTTATCAAAACCCTTAATAGCCCTGTTAAAAACTGAAACACTAGCCCATCACTGTATTTCAAAGGGGCATGTATTAATTTTTAAATACATAAGTAATGTCTGAAATTACCTGTAATACAATCAAGAATATGTAGAATATTTCTAGGGAATTGCAGCACGATTTTTCTATGTGAAGAACTCATTTCAAGCCTTTTATTTCTGCCTGATCTGTCAACTTCAGTCATTTTTGTCTAAGCATTTAATCTAAACATGAAGCATTAAAAAAAATTCTGGAAAAAATGTGTTGAACCAGTTTGAATGATAGCATCTAGGGAAGAGAATGTCCTTCTATTCATATTCATTTATGAAAAGGACCTTTTCTGAATAATTTTCTCTCTCTTTCTTTCCATATACCTGATGTAGAGTGAACTCTGAGTCTAAACGAAGCACCAAGGAGGGATAAGAGAAGTATGTAAAAGATACTAATAGGGATTACTTAGACAAGAGACTACAGGACATTTTTCCCACTGCTGTCACTGAAAATAAAAACACTTCTCACTATCATTTTTTTATTCAGACACGGAGGAAGAACAACCCTGAAACACGGTGGATGCCTGGTGCCAGGAACAAGAATCCAAACAAAGGTACAGAGAGAGCTAGCACCAGTGAGAGGCTTGGACACAGCCTCTGACAAATCAATCTCCAATATTGATCCACTTGGCAGGATGTTGCACAGAGGAAAAAACCTTCTCAACAGAATAAAAGGACAAAAACTCTGCAAGAGGTCATGTGAGATATTCTCATCAAAATTTCAACATATGGATTTAACTTGCAAAGGCATTGACCTGAGTCAATAATAAAACGGAATAAAGCAACAAATTCATTGACTTTTCAGAAACCTGTCTATTACAAACACACAACCTAGATGCTCACCAATGCCCAAAAAGTCCAAGTGTATTTACCATTTCTTTTATTCTTTAGTTTTCTGTTACTGAGTTTAAACAATAACTACATAAAAGTAATTGCAGTATTTTTTAAAAATCTTTTGAAAAAAAAATAATCTTGATGCATTCCCTTATTCTGTCCAGACTTACATATCATATAACCCCTGTAAAGCTCCTCTTAAATTAAGGAATTCTAATTCCTTAATTAGATTAGCTACTAACTAATAATTAGATTTTGAAACAGCTAAAAGTAAGTTGCATATAAAAAAAAACCCAAAACAAAATCTGAAATACAAACTGGAATGAGGAAATCTGAAAAACAGAGAGAAAAAAAGAAACAGGGTTCTAAGTTCAGTCACTATCTCTAAAGAACCATTCTCAGTTGTAGTGAGGAATGCTGTAACAACCCTTCTGTATTTGACTTTCAGTCACCATTGAAAATTTCTATTCTGGCTGTATTTGAAAAATCAGAAATGTTCATTGACATTTCATTTGAAAATGGACAAGATGGAAGTGTGTATAGTGATGAACTAGCTATGTATGATGATTTCTACAGAGAAATGTTCCTGTTCCTTGACTTCAAAGTGAAAAATGGAGGTCTATCATCAAGAAACTAGGAAAAACTATTGTTTACAAACAGCTTGGGAGCAAAGGTGTAACCACAGTCAACAAAACTCCCCAGTACCAACAAAAGTCTAAAACTGAAAGTTGAAATACTAAAGTTTCAGAAAGCTTCTTAGGTTTAATATTCAAGCTAAACTGATTCAAGTCCTGCCACCTACTAACCGTGTGTTGTAGGAAAGCAGGAAACACCGTTCCCAGTGACAATCAGAAAGACTGTTCTGAGGCAAAATTTGCTAAATCTTGGCAAAGCCTTTTTCACAGCAGACATTATATAAAGGGTCTCAGTACATGCATAATCTGTCTTACATAAAATAACTATTGCTTGAGGAGTAAATAGGTCTCATTTATTAAATACATCATTTTTTTCAATTATGGACATCAACACTTACTATGTCTATGGCTGTGGGGGAAATTTTAGGAGCCAAAGTGTCAGGAGAGCCTGGAAAGGCACTAAGTCTGAGAAAAAGAAGTACATTGCTTTCAGTGCTGAAATTCAACTTAGCAGCATATAGATTTATAATGATGGCACAGTCTACCAGACTTCAAATAATTAATTTTTAAAAACAGAGAAATAATCAGATTTAATGTTCAATCCTTTTTATCCTACAAATTATAATCCAACCAAGTTTATCCTTTACCTCTGAATTTTCAAATACTTAATATTTTAATTTGATGATAAATGCTTTAATTAGCCCCTGTAATAATAATTTAGTCCTATAACTCTTTAGAAAATTCAGAGATGCTTTGTTTTCCAGTTGTTCTGTCCAGTTTTTCATTTGTTTGTTTTTCTAAACCATGTAGCTTTTCTTCTCTCGGGCTAACGTCAAAATAAATTTATATCACTGATTGGTTTGGAAGCCTATAAGGCATAGCATCACAATATTGAACTTAAACATTTCTGAGAAACAACAGTTCAAAAAGACAGAAGAGTGAAAGTAAAATCTGTTTAATCCCATGTTTTGCTTTGCCTTCCTTCTCACTAGTTTGCAAAAGGAAGCTGCAAATTTTCATACATTGGCATTGTATATTTGACATTAAATAAAGTGGTTGACATACAATAGAATTTCTTTAACACAAATTATATAGATAACCAAATATTTTTGTTCATTTGAAGCACAGTTTGCAACAGGCTCCTGGCCAAGAGTGAACAGATTTGGTAGCTGACTATTTGGGTCAGAACAGAGAGCAGTATCTTTTTAACTTAGTCAAAATGTTAATCCACAACAAGAACCAAATGTTTTTGTCTCAACACATTTGGAGAAAAATGTCAGCCTCAGCTTCTACCTCCTGATTTTATCAACAGCAACTTCAGCTAGCTTATAACCAGTCAAAGATCAAATTCCCCTGGACTTAATTCTTTTTTGGCAAAATTATGATCCTGGAACAATACAGCAAATGTGAATAAAAACGTACATTCTAGCAATCATACTGAGTCACAGATCGTACACCAAACTATATCACCATTAATGGGAACTGCTAGTGAGGAACACAGAAACCTCACAAATTCATAGCAATTCAACAACAAAGGTTAGAATTACATTTTATCAACTTCATGAATCAACTCTATGTGAGAACTGTGTCCTTAGCTCCAATCCACCCATCACTGCCTGTGTGCCATTTCCTTCTTCCATACTCTAAATGCATATTAACCATCTCCCACGTCAATGAGGCCACCTCCTGTGTTCAAAAGCATCCCTTTTCTTCTAAGCACTATTCTTCTTCACAAGCCACTAACCAAGGAGGAAAAAACAAACTGGAAAATAGATCATGCAAAAGGGTGCAGTCACACATCTGATGCTTATTATTACTATAAGAAGCCCCAGTGTAAGGAATCCTAGGGGCAGCAATAATCATGAAAGCTTTTGGCAACAGCAGTGTTCAGCCTAAAAACCTCACATGACTGAGGATCTCACCATTCACATTGTGACAGCAGAGGACCTCAAGGGCTGGGACCCAACCTTCCTGAAAAAATCTGAGTTTGGGATCCTCTGAAAATTCTGGAGGACATGGGCAAGAGTCAAACTTATTGCTCCAATGAAACCTTTTAAGGAGGAAATTTAAAAAAATATAATATCCCAGAGTTTCCAGCATTTACAGAAGAAAATATCAATGAATCCTATGTAATTTAGTTAACATTATCAATTCAGTTATGCAGCTCCTAAATGAAAAAGTACTCATGGTTAAAACTCTAATGTCACCTTCATGTTCGACAGAATATGTGATGGTTTGGAAGCTATTATTTCAAAACTCACATGTTGAAATTTTCTAATTGACTGCTCATACATTTCAAAATGATTTTATAATTATCAACAGAACAAGCTAAATTAACCCTGAAGCTTGTAGTAATAAGAATTAAACTGCTCTTACTTATCTATCTCCTTATCTGCAAATAAACCCACCCATTACAGTAACAGCTGCCATTCTGATGCACTGCACTCTGCCTTGATTAACACCTCTGCATAGATCTGTTGGAGCTGTAGCATCAAAGGACTTGACCCTTACTGCACTCTCTATATGTCTATGCAAACAGACACACAGAGTTCTCTACACATTTATCCACTGATGTCAAAAGTGTGTTGGGAGCGAGGGAACAGGCTCAGCCAGCTTTTCATTACAGTTCCATTTAAGCACAGACGACTTCCACAGCCTTGGGTAAGTTTCCTTGTGTCTCAGTACTCATCTTTAAACTGGATTAACATGATCCCTGTTACACACGACTACCATAAATGTAAGACTTTACCACTGTAAAGTCATGAGATACTAGACTAACAAGGTCAAGATGTACATATCATCTTTGCACATAATGTGGATACCTTTTTTACAAAATTAGTAATAAAATAAGAACAATTCCATAAACCTAAAACCATTAGGAAAAAAACATCTCAAGAGAATCAACAATATGTACAGTAATAAAAATAAAAGTCTATTTCTCCTATGAAATGGCCTCTCATGTGAAGCCTCACTAATGTATTCATAACTATCAAAACACAGGTTGAAAAATGAAACTATCCCACACAAAAAAACAAACACAAAAACCCACCAGAATATATTCTCCAAAGCTATGATTACCTGTTAGTCAGTAAGCAAATAACTTTTAAAATGTACAATGTAGCATAAAAATTTCGTTTTGTAAACTTGCTCATAACATCATAATGTTCCCTGTTTTGTACGATGCATAACCTGAATTTTTTTATAGAAAAAGTAATGCTGCCTGATTTTAAAAATGTTAATTTTTAATACCTATGGATACACCTAGGTAGTATTTTATATGTGTCATATATAATAATGAATGTTCAAAACACTCCAAAAATAATTTCTTGTGGGAATGGCAAGAGTACTGTGAGAGATTGAGATGTTAATGGTTAATGGCTCAGACAATCAGCCATTTGCAAAAGCAGAGAGTGCTTTGCTGAGAATGAGCACAGTAACAGCCCAGGAGCAGAGGCTGTGAGCACCAGGGGATGACCATGACAAAGCGCCTTTGTTTAGCAAGAAGCTGGGGGTTGAGACAGATAAGGGAAGAGGCTAAAAAGAAGCAGACCCTGTGAGGGGGATTAATACTTTTTATCAATCTGATGTCCTCCCTTACACAAGTGGCTCAGTTGTAAAACTCTCCCCCACCTGGAGGACATATTGGGACATTCACACATAAGCCTGAAGATATTCATCCCTTCTGATGGGGCATATATAGCTCAACTACACTGACTGAGAGTCAGATGTCATGTCTTAGAAGGTGTCATAAACCATCAAAGACCCAAAGTGCTCCCGGACTCATTTCTGGGGCCTTCCACCAGGGGACTGCGCAGGATCCACAGCATTGCAACAGATCCATGGTGTTGCAAAAGACAGTGTAAAACTCCCCACCCCGGGGAAGGTGCCTGGGTGTTCCACCTAAAGCTAAGCATATATTAACCTACTGAAATTTGTGCTTCATGGGCTTCGCCCACCCCCAATGGATCAAGACTGTGACCACCACTTGGACCAATGGACACCAAAATTGCAACAATCAAGTCTTGTCACTAAATGCACGGATGGTGGTATCATTCTACTCTTATCCTCTTTTTTTTCTTTCTCCCTTTCTTCTCCTAACTTCTCAAAATACATTGTAAACTAGACTGAAAAATTCCTGTCAATGCCTTAGTAAGTGCCTTGTGTCTGGATTTGTTAAGGTTGGCTAAGTTTAAATTTGCTAAATTAAAGTTTGTGAAGTACTTACTTTGCCTGGAGATGTTGTTTTAAAATTTGTCAAGTACCTTATTCTACCTTAATGTTCTAAATTTTGCAAATAAAAGCTTGTTGCTGAAACTGCTGAGGATTTTGTTCTCTCCTACACACTGCCCAGAGTGATTTAAACAACCTTCCCCTAAACCTGTGAAGTGGACAGGGGCATAACAGGTAGTTAAAATAAGTTTGAGATTGTCCTTCCCTTCCCTTTTACAGAAACTATATCCATCAGGTCTTTCTACCCAGTGTGAAACATTCTCCCTAATCTCTGTATTATTTGCAATGAGCCTACAAACAATACCCTATAATCCAGAGCAATGTTCTGAAAGTTTCTTTCTTTTTTAATGTCTTCCTTAAGTGTTTACTACACTATGCAATTATGAAGGACAGATCTGTAAAACACCACAATCATGTTGATGACCCAGCTTCCAAGCTATGTCTTTCAAGAAGTTTAATTTAGATTTGACTCTCATCAGGTCCCTCAGTCTATTGCCAACATTAAGGGTGCTCCTTTCACTCCAGGTTTTCACCCAAGAGGAATCCAGTGTATTCATCTGAAGATTGCTCCAGAATATAAACCAAAGTACAGTCAGTGGGACAATCAGATTTATTGGTCTAAACTAAACAGCTAATATAAGCACACTTATCAAGTAAAGTCTATAAACCAATTTGCAAATTTAGAACTACATGGGGTTTGGCATTTTCTGATTTCAGTGAAATTGTTTCAAATTCATCCACAAAAAGTAAAACGAGAACACAAGTTTAAAGGAAGTTTATGTATATCTTACACCATTTACCCATATATGCAAAAGATTCAGGAACTCACCATATCAGTATCTGACACAGGTCCAAAACTGGTCACATAGATGTTAGTGAAGACTTCAGTAATACTATCTGATATAAAAAGAAAAAAAAAAAAAAAACAAAAAAACAAGCAAACATTTTAAATTGATAGTATTTTTTCTAACTCTCTATGCAAGATTATGGGACGTTTTGAACAGGTTTCTCTCGTTTACTACCCGTAGCCAGTATCCTGTTGTAAATACTGGGGGTTTCTCTACCACTTAACACAGAGGTTAACGGACAAGAGTTTGTCCCACAGAGTAGTTTGTCTCAGTTAAAGAACTATACAATTATCAGCAACTACACACAAATATGCCATGTTTTTTAACAGCAAAAATAACCACAGCATCTTGGACTTAACATGGAAGTACAGTTCTAAACACAAAATGCCTTTTTTGTAGAGGTGTTATCTCTATTGTTGTAGATCTCTCCTATTAAAGCCTTTCTAGCCGAAGGCTGTTTTCTACAACCTTAATAGCTTTTTCCAAGAAAAAAAACAAGAAAAGGCAATTATTGACTGCACCAAATGTAACAGAACAGCATCCTACTTTTTAATTGGGTGTGTTTTTAAGTGGCACATATTTTAACATAATAGTTCCTTTCCTTGATATACAATGCTCCTGATACATTGTTGTGGTACTGTGAACGCTTTGAGAAAATGTCCTTCCTAATCATTGTAGTCAGACAGCCATGAAATCAGAATATTAGATATTGTACTGCAGGGAAAAATAATTGCTTAGTTTTCTACCTTCAGTTTTCAATTAGGCTCAAAATAGAATGATATTCACTAAGAGGGGTAATACACACAGGAAATTTCTTACAGCAGTTGCCAACTACCGTCTGCACTCTAGACAGTCAACACAAGGAATTCTTTGCCTTAGAGCCAGCTGCTGATTGGAAAAGAAAAATTTGAATATAACTAGGTGCAATTTGACTCATCACAGAATTTCTCAATCCCAAAAATAATACAACTGCCTGTTATATGAGTGATCCTACTGTTGCATTATGATATTATGTTATATTATGACTATATTTCCATATTTAATCATCATTAAATGTAGGTAGTTAATAGTTTCTGTTTTCCTAAAAGCTACCTTTTAACAAATAAGTGATATAAGCAAATTTTACTTCGAATTATATTGAGGCCAACAGTATAATCCCTGCTCTTTACTGGGAAAAACAAATGGTGCTCACTCATACCAGCAGAGTGTCTACTAGCCCCTAGGAAAAGGCCAGGACTGATCCATGAGCAGCTGCATAGGGAGCAGTGCATTTCCAAAAGGATGTAGCTGCAAAGATACATGTTTTCAGACAGCTTCTAGAGCACAGGAGAGGAACATTTGTCTGTTCTCATCTATATGGAAACTTCCTTCTTCAGCCAAACACTAGACTATAGGACTTCATAAAACCCTTCCTACCAAAAAGAATCTTTTTTTTCCAGGATCATGTCTGCGTTCTAAGCAAATAAATAAAGACTGACTCCTAGAACTCCTCTGCATGTCCTGACATATGTTTATTTGTGATAGAGACTTCTGGAAACCCTTATGAAGCACCCTTACACAAGCTGAGTTGATTTCTACTCCAAACATCTTATAAACAAATTTTAGGACAGGGGACAGAAAATGTGCTGAGTCTGCACTGTTCTTGGTATTTAACAAGGATAAAGTATGGGTCTCACAGAAGTATCACACAGAAGCCACAAGTACATTTCAGAGGACTAGTGATTTCATGTTGCCTGTGGGAGACTCTCCAGAAAAAAACAGATTATTATCTCCAGATGGTTACCTGGCACAGACTGGAATGAAATGGAAGAGTGACAAAGGAGCCACTCTTCAGGAGGTAAAATGGTGCTGCAGGGACTAACTGTGAAATTTGGCCTGTACTGTGATGACAATACAAAATCTTAATTATAATTCCATGAAAAACACTGGTGTTACAAAAATATGACTGACAATCAAGTATCCCAACAGCAGAGTATCAAGGCTAATTTCAAATATACTTGTATAAGTTGAAGGAACCCTACTACAGGCAACAAAGTCACTTGACAAATCTTTACCTGCACACTCCCCACCTCCCAAATGCTTGGAAGCATGGTCCTCTTGCAACCTCACTCTATTGCTATCAGTTACTTGCATCTGATTTAATATTTGACACAGAGGAATGATTTTAATATTTGCATATAAGAAACTACAGGACATGGAATCTTCAAGCTTGCCTTGCATTTCAAGTTTTAATTTAAAAAAAAATCCCATATTCTATTATATGATTTTTACGCTCTTCTGGAGCTTCCTACCATCAGAAATGAGCAGAGAAGATAGACAGAAGAGCAAACATATTGACCACAACTTATGCTATTAGAACAGTCTGTAGATTCCCCCTGTTGTTGGTGCGTTTTAAGAAAGAGAAAAGTACACTAAAGAGGAAACAGCAAATATTTATTTCTGCCTCCTATTTTCCAAATTCTGCATAGCTAATAAGTTTCTATTCATATCCCATCTTCAAGAAAACAAGTCCTTAAAGACAAAAGAAGCTGAAATGCAGTAAATCTTGAATTACTCATGTTACCATCCATCGGTGTTAGCAGCCCAAGTCTTGTGTTTGTTTCTTCCTTGTTACATTACATAGTGTTGCAATAAAAGTTCCACTGCATTAAAAGTTTGAACTTGGGGTTCAGAATCAATGTCTGCAAAAAGAAAAAATACATCCTCCTTTTTTTACAACAAACATTGTAGCTACTGCTTTGAAGGAGTATATGCTTGTCAAATAATTCAGAAGCACAAAGCACAGTTTCAAATGGACTCTACTCAAAATTCATACAGCAGGCATCACAGTTACAGGCTTTTTATAACTCATGTTCTGTCAAGAACAGCACAAGTCGTCATACTTAGCCCACTAGAGATTCAAATAGTTCTGGATCATCAGTTCCTCTGGAAAAGCTGAGGAATATACTCGGCTGAAAGATATGTATTATATGCAACATGTGTTTGCGTACAGCTAGCTTGGTTTTTTGAGAAAAGTTAAGGACAAGCTTTTGCCACGGGGATTATAAAATCTGTTTCCTCAAATGACATGTAAGCACATAACAAAGAGTCCTGATTTTCAAAAGTACTTAAATCAATGGAGGTGCCTACTGAAAAACAGTCTAGATTTGAAAGAATCTTCTGTTGGGAGGAAGGATGGTGGATTACTTGTGGGCTCTTAAGTTATTCTGAATCACTGCTTTTGAAGGTTTTAAAAAGAAGTGGGAATAGGAAAGGGTAAGGATATAATTTCTATTTGAGATGTTTCTTTTAGGGGAAAAAATCTCAGGCAAAGAATATAACATATAGCTGCTACCATCACATGAAGTACTCTAATATCCTGCAAATGCTATTACAGCACCATTGCTAACTTGCTTTGGTCATATATGTTAAAAGACACCTGTGGAGTTACAGAGTGTAGGTAGCAGGGCAACAGGCCTTGAAAGCCAGAGTGACCTTCTGTCTTTGGTCCAGAAGAAACCCTGGGACCCATGAAAAATATCCTGGTCACAGGGGAAGTGGAAGAAGAATGCATTGTGGGTTTGTGAACTGCTGGACCTGTCAGAAGTGAGAAATATCATTTGTTACCTTAAAAGGCATTGTTTACCTGCTACCATAAAAGGCAATACTTTGGAACAGAGTTGGGTGATTGGGGTACACTGTGGTGTAGAGTTAGTTCCTGTTTATGTGATGGTATATAAGGAATTTTCACTGCATAATAAATCTCTCTCTCTCTCTTTGCACACCACCATCCCATGAAGTCAGCGTCATTCTCAATCACTGTACACAAGCTTTATATGACATAGATCAGGCCAGTTTCTCAGATGATAGAAGCCAAAGGTAAACTGACAAAATATAGTCAATAAAGTTAATGATAAAGGCAGGAAGAAAAGTACATCCCATGGAAGTAAAAAAAACCAAAACCCACTAATTATTAAGATTATATTACACATGGTTCTCAAGCATTGGTTTCTTCTGGTTCCCTTTCCTTACTTGAACTGACATGGTGTCATTACTGGAAAAAATAAAAACCGGAAAGTAAGAAAACGCAGTACATATACCAAATTGCAGAAGATTTATACATCCTTATGTCCTTAGCTGGAAGATTTGCTATGTACTTTAATTACAGCTAGGATTTTCAAGACATTAATTATATCAATACCTCTATGAAGATAATAATTTTATTATCCTCAGTTTTCCATACTTGGGAAGCTGAGGCAGAAGGATTAAATTAAGTGTAAGGTGAAGTACAGGTGTTTGCCAAGTCTGGTTACAGCTGTCCAACACTAAGTAACCATGCTGGAAAAACGTCAACATCATTGACTTGTCAAAAATTAGAAAAGTAGTTCAGAACTCAGGTAGAGTTGATATCAGTGACATCATCAATTCCTTTCTGCCAGCTCTCCTGCTGTTGGGATACCCTTTCTGATGGTCTGAAATCCTGCTGACTTGTTCCTCAGTAGAAGAGCTGGCTCAGCTGAAGTAGGCTGCTTGGCAGAGAATTTGTGGTAGCTGAAGTCTAAACCAACACAGGCTGAGTAATGGAGATGATCAGAAAAGTCAGATGAAAAGGTTCCATCATGAGCACTTCCAGTTTGTCAAAATTGGAAGATTCCACAGAGGCATTTAAATTTTAAATGAGTTCCTTTGGTCTGCTATCTGACAGCAGTTTTTAAAATTTCTTCATATTCTTTCATATTTCTCTTCCCAGCTGCCTGCATCCCTGACAGGGTACACGGAGTACCAGTGTCTGTGATGTGAGGTAGCTGGACATGCAGGATTCTGCATACCTGAGAGCTCTCCCTTTGCTGGAGAATGCTGAGACAGCATTATCTTTCTTGAAATAAATTTTCTGCATATTTCTCATATTTGAGAATGACCTGAGTATTACTTATTCTCCCTCTCACCAAAATAATCTACAGTGCCTTCATCACAGAGAGTAGGGACAAAACATGCATGGTTCATTCTATGTATGTTTAAAAGAAGAGAAGAAAAGAGTGTGAACATTGCAAAATCTTCAGAAAGAACCATCAGAAAGGTTCCAGATGTTTGCTTGCATGAAGTTGGCTGTATTATTGATTAATGTGTCAAGGCTGTTTTCACAAGAAAACAGGCTAATAGATGGGGTTGGACTTTTTATTCTTTTTCATTTGAGTTTTCAGTCAATAAAGCTGTAAATACGGGGTTTGGGCAAATAAAATAGAAAACAATCTCTATGAGGTAATCCAAAACCATTCAAAGTGTTCTTGGTGGGACAGACCTTTTAAAATATACATATACAGTTCTAATGTATACTATAAAAAATTTCTGACAAACATTTTAAATGTAGAATTAATACTGCCTGTGAGAACACTGCAAGGCTGTAACTGAAAGGTTGCTACAGCATGCAGAAAAAAAAAAAAAAAAAGAAAAAAGTGAAAATAAAATATTGCTCTTTAATTATGTCAAGAACAACAACAAAGAAAAGGAGGTCAAGTTGCAGTGCTATGGGAGCCTTAACTGAGGATTTCTGAGTTTTTGTGGTAATATTGTCAAAAGCTTGATGCTAATTTAATTATTTTTCTATAAAAATTATTTAACTGGAATTGACATTGTTCTGACATTGTAATATGGTCTCCAGGGGCATGCTTGGCAATGTTACCCAAAGGCCTTGAAAATGTCATTCATAATACAAGTCAGAAATTGCACAGGTGAAACAGCCAGGGTCTTAATCCATCAAACACTGTTCCAACTCAACATGCTGCCCTTATCTGACAAGCTCCTTAGTGTGTCTGCTGACAGCTCAAGACACTGACTGGCTGGCAGGGAATGGGGGTCAGAGGAGGTCATGCAACATGGAGCTGTAGAAGCAGCAAAATCCATGGGAACACAGGTATTTCAAAATCATGTTTTACCAGTTCTTTATTTTTGGTTTTGGTGGTTTATGTGACAATTTTATTTGTCATACTTCAGCATCTTCATTCATTATCCACTATTAATCTACAACAGTCTCAAAGCCACATAAGCCCTACGTAAAACCACTTCCAATTTGTAAATTGAAGTCAACTGTGAGAAGAAAAATATTCATTTCTCTCCTTGGCATCAGCACTTCACTTCCAATGGCCTCACTCCATCCATGGACTGCTAGCAAGAAAATTTCTTACTATGGGTCATGATTCTCTTTCAAATCTCCATCTTTAACAAAGTATATGTAGAGTAAGCTTACCAGTAAGACCTAGTAAGCAATACCTCTAAGTATTACTATTAACAGTTGCACTCTTGATTTACATTGGTGTAAATAAGACCAGAATCAGACACTGTACTTAATTTCTCATGGTGTTGACTGGAACAAGAATATATTCTGGAGTAAATGTCTGGAGGAAGAGACAGGAATTGAGAGCCAATAGGCTAAGAGACCCCAACTGACTTCCCTCTGAAGAGCTTATATCTATTAACAGACCTTATATCACTTATTAAACAGACAACTCTATGTAAAGTCTCTCAGGGGCCCTCCAAAGGCCCAGAACTTATGAAGATCAGCAGCCCTGTAAAGCAGTACCATAAATACCATTATGTCATTTACACTAACAGAATACTTGGGTTGCGTATAAGCTCATTCTTTTATTTCAGCAAAGTAGTATTCATTATTCTGAAATTAATAAAACTGGTCCAAAAAAGCAGGAATTTGCTATAATACAAAAATTCAGTTAAACATTAGTGTTTCTTTAGAGATGAGATGAGTGAGACTTTTTGACCATTAGAAAAACACATTGACCTGGAAAAAAGAATTTAGCTTAATTGTCAACACCTTTCTCTATTGTAGCAAAAAATTATGACTTAGGAAAACATTCTCAGATACATTTTTAGATGAACTAACAGCTTTTTTTAGGTGTAGGTTACCCACAAAATGTGCACAGAATGATATGTAGGCACAGCAGCCACACAAATAATGTGATATATTATCATAGCCAGTATTTACTCTTTATCCTGTATGTAAAAGACACTGGTGCAAACTGCCAAAGTACCTTTACCAGACATCAAATGAAAAAATAAAAAATTGTCCCTGTGCTGAGAGAACATTTACACATTACTAAGATAATTTTCACATGTATATGACAAATTTGGGATTTAACTCTCAGTCAAAAAGTAGAGTGTAGGTGACACACTCAAATATTATATTTACTACTTTTTCTTCTCTCTCTTCCAAGAGACCTTTAATTTGCAAATGTTACTACTTCAGGTCACAAACAAATTTCCATAGGGTCGTGTGAATGAAGAACCTTGGATACAAGTGACATTTGAGGTGCTGTTTTAGCTTTATTATATGCTTTCTCCACAATTTGAGAGAGTTGTTCAAGAATAGAGCTAAAGACTGATTTTGGTGCCCAATTATCTCTTAAAGCATGTTGTACAAGCTCCACAAAGTTATTTAAGCTCCAAGTTTCCATTCAAATCAATAAAAGTTAATCTGAATGTCTCTGTGGTCCAGATCAAAATGACTAAATTTTGCACATATATTTGTCTGAATCCCCTTTATTCATAAATTGCTGTCTAACATTGTCAGTACCTAAAATTCCCTGGTTGATTATATTTCCACCTTAAGGCAAAAATATCCCAATGCTGCCAAGCAGCCTAAAGAACTGGCTCTCAACCAAGTCCCAACGAGTTTCTCAAACGATAAATAATTACAAATTTACTGATCCAGAAAGATTTTGAGAGAGAAAGCAAGAAAACAAGCAAGAGACTGATTCCACAGCCTAGCAGTACTCGTGGGATAGAGCAGATATAAATTGAAGCCTCTGCTCAAGATCTAATTATTTACACAAAGCAGAACAATTTCTTCCAAAGACTGTGGAAGCATGCTCTATCTCAGAAAATTCACCTCTGTGGTCAAGACAGAACCTGACACACAGTAACTGAGTTTAAGTGTCTGCTTTAAATTAGAACATGCTCTTGACAAGAGCTGCTCTCTATTTTAGAAGTTTCCATTAAACCCAACTATCAGCCTCACTTATGGCTCTTCAGGAAATGAGGAATGGCATGAGCTCTAGAGGGGAGACACCCCTGGGAACAGATGAAGAGGAGACTGGTAATGTTTCACACCCAAACTTGGTTGTTCCACATGTATTGGTAAGAAAAGGCTTCAGCTTCATGCCTATCTTCAACATTTTTAATTACTTAGCTTGACAGACTCCTCTCAGTTTATCAGCTTTAAGAACCACATTTGTAGACAGTTAAGGCTATGCCCACATTATTTCCGAGATGTGCCAACATGCCCAGATTTACCCATGTTCCACAGTGAATGACCAGCCATTTGAAGAAATGAATTCCACTATATGTGGGGTCCAGGAGATGTGGGAACTGACAAACCTAAGCCCTCAGTCTGTGTGGGGTCTACTGGCCAAAGACCATGAATGCCTCTAGAAGCCAGCAGGAAAAAGAGATCTCAGTCTGACACATATGTAGCTACAAATTACAAATAAATAAGTAAAACATCTCCAGTGCAAGATGCAACTTTCTCAGAATGATCAAAAGTCCTGTGTCTACATAACAGGTTTGGAAAGTGGGAAACATGGATTCAGATCCATTTCCAAATCAGGTAGGGAATAACTAAGATGTTTAATCTATAATGTACTTTATCCCTGATGACAAGCCTACTGTACTGGCTGGCACAGGTCGTACCACATTGGGCCAATCAATCAACCAGAGTCTAGCCTGAATCCTGCCAGTACCTCAATATGGGAGAGATTTTAAAACAACCCAAAAGTGCATAACTTAATTGGTTCTTTGCACTGGGAAAAGAAGATATTCAGATACTCTCACTCATTACTGTTGGACTTCATAGACTTTTGTCACCTCCAGCAACATTTTGACAATCTCAGAGGTATTGACTGCCAAGTGATTAAGAAAGCAATTAACTATCTAGACAGTTTTTTGGATTTTATCCCTGTCATTTAAACAGAGTATTCCTCCAATTTGCAGGTTCATTGTAAAGATATTAATATAATATGGATGCTTTGATTGTATAAATACTTGCAATAATTGGGTAATTATAAACAGTGCTGTTGACTACAGTACATTTTAAAAAGGGAGAGATAAAATGTTGAAAAGAAGTAAATTAAATCATTGGGAAGGACAATTTAAACACATGAGCAATACGAAACTTGTTCCTATAAGACTACCATGAAATCCACCAAATCTCCCTTTCTTCCCTTTTCATTACATCCTCACACATCATGAAGAAAAAAAAAAAAAGAAAGAAAAATAATTTAAAAGCATTCAGCTCTAAAATAAACTACCAATGCAAGTAATTTTTATTTAAAGTTGCACAAAATTCTCAATAGAAACATGAAATTGAAAACATAGTTGAGTTTGGCTGGAAGAAACATGATCTTGCTGAAATAGATTACTTAAAAGGTTGAAGTAAAAGGAACTTAGCTAACACACAACACATTTGGCAGCGAATCAAAACTACGTCACTCAAATGAAAAATAAAACATCAGCACTAAACCTTGTCCCTTTAGACACTACAGCTTCCACCAGGTTACAGAGAGAGTATTTATAATTACCAGGCTGAGGAACAAATATGACTGCTGCATTATTTAGATCAACTGCATGAGCATGATAGAGCTAAAATGAACAGACTGCCCCAACACTCTCTAAAGAATGAGACAGAGGAAGACAAAAAGAGCACTCAAACAAGTCTCGAAGTCTGGAAGGGAGCAGACTTTGATAAAGTAGAGCAGTAATTATTTTAACTGACCTGAATCAGTGTCATCACACAAGTAGGGAGGGCAAAGTTATTATTCACATGAGACCATATTTCTGTCTACTCTGCTTAGAGGTTTGTGCTATTAGAAAGAAAACCATAACATGTAGGTAAGGCAGAAAAATCCCCAAATTTATTTCAGATTGTAGAAACTTATACTTTATCTTTTTTCTTTTTTTTTTTTTTAAATGTTTGAATTTTATGAACTCAGTCATGGAACACCTTGGCAAATTCTGCTGCATTACACTTCTAGGCTAATTTCAGGTTTAATCCCTGTGTCTTATTCCAAGTCACAGCATTTATAAAATCATCCCATTTGATACACTCACTCAGACAGTCCCTCCTGTATTTCAAACCACATCTACCCCTAAGAGCAGCATCACTTTTAAAAAGCAGCAGCTCCAGTTTCTCTTTGCAGTCATAATGCAGTCAAGTCTGGGCTTCTTAAGAAATGCCTTTATTGTATGGTGGTTATTGACTCACTTGATTTTTGTTGCTAGCTTATCTGCTTGCCCGTCTCTTACATTGGCCCAGCTTCTTTTCTTATCAAGATTACTCATCTTAGATTTTATCCAAGTTGGATTTCAGAAGCCACTTTGGTTCATATATATATTAAATATGTAACATGTCAACTTGCCAGTGAAAGTACAAGTTATGAAAGGAGGCTCTCCTTCAGGACCTTCACACATTCTAAACATTAAAAAAAACCCAAATTCTCATAATTTCCTGGAAGAATATCAGAAGTCAAAGTCCTTGTGCATCAAGCACCTGTGAAATGGCCACAGAACTCAGTGGGGCAGCCAAGAAACTGTGATAATACATAGATATACATAGAGCCTTTCAGTCTTTGGCTACACACTACTTTCTCAAAGCTAAAACAGACACTGTCACAGTTCTTATTAGCCTTGTTAATTATTTAATGAAGAATTTAGGTAGCATGCCAGAACCCACTCAAGTCAGTGAAAGTCTTCCCCTAGTGATTACTAGCTTCAGCAGAAGCCTCTTGAGTGTGTCTGTCTCTGTGGTCAACCACGGCAAAAAAGTTGTCACCCTGGAGCTGACAGATACTCTGATGAAGCTCTGGGAAGAACCACCTTGCTTGTTCTGTGACAAGCACTCATGTCACCAGAAATTGGCATCTTCCCAAGGCTTGCTGCTATCAGAACAAAGCATGAAACTCACAAGTTCCAAAGTCCCAAAGGCTGATGGAGGTTCCCTAGAGATCAACAGACATAAGAAAGCACTGGAAATTAAGATCCTTTCAGACAGATTCATTTTACTGTCTGTGCTTAGTGTCTGGATATTATAGTCCTGGATTGTATAGTCATTAAAAATGGAGCTGCAGTTCTTTTATCTTTTGCTAGCCTTGTACTTTGCATTCAAGCATGACAGGAACCAATGGTAGAAAGAGGTAGTGCCTTTATTTAATAGAGTTGCATATTAGTAGGCACTTTTAATGCTTTTTTTTTTTTTTTTCAGCAGGATCCTCAAATATATTTTTAATAGGTAATGCTGTATGAAATTCTATAATAGCATTTCAGAAGACTGTGACACACATCAAAAAAAAAAAAAAAATTAGACAGCATTCTAATCCTTCTATCAACCAGGCAGCAGTTCCTATTTTAAGCCAGGTAAAATAACTATGAAGTACAAGATATTAATGTTTATCCAGACTACTCTATATTCTCAAAAAAGCTAACATGGAATTACTAAAATCAGGCAGAGTTTGTGTGCATGTTAAACACCCTAAATACCTAACATGCCTAAGAACATGTAGACACATTTTCCTCACACGTTTCTGAGCCTCACAGTTGCCGAAATGCAGGAAAGAAGGAATAGAATTACAGTTTCAAGACACAGCACAAATCAGACTGGCTGCCAAGCTGTCTTTTATTTTTTTATTCTCTAACATTTTTTGCTCGGCTCGACCTGGGATGGTCATGGGTAATAAGTTTCTTGCTAAACAGGAATCCTGACAAACAAGGAGTTTATGGCTTGATCCAACAGACAATCATTTTAATACTTAAACAAGCATCCCCCAAATAAGCAACAAATACTGACATGGGCAGAAATGGAGAAAATTTTAAGTCCCATTTTAACATGTTACAGAGTTGTCAGTTACTCTTCTGTTATCCAGTTAATACTAAAAAAGGTCTTAATCTAAGGCTGTGCAAAGTGTCTACAAGAAGTGTACTGTAGCACTCAAAAGTCCCACAGCTGAGTCACTTGAATGTCTCCAAACTACTTTATAGATAACAGTGTTTCCCAGAGTCTCCTCTAAAACATACTCCCAGGATACTCCCAGAGCTTGGATTAAGCAGCCTCAAATGTGTCTTTTATTTTTGCTTGTGACAAGATAATTTGCCTCTGGCTGTCCATGGGACTTTCAGAATCCACCAGACTTCTATATGTGGAAAGACTATATATTTGGGACTGGAATCTATTTTTAATATTAAATTAACAGGCTGGACTTTTTACAGGCATAAATTTAAAAATGGGGTAGGTTTTTTTTATTTGAAACAATGCCTAATAAGAGTTTAATCAGAATCCGCTTTCTTAAAGTACATATTCTTCTAAGCAGAAACTATGGCTTTGTGAGATAACATCTACCACAGATATTATTTTAAAACAATTGATTATTTTAAAATAGCGTATTATGCAGTAGCACACCAGATTATCTGTTCTTTTTCTTTCTTTTAATGTTCATTAAAGACAACATGTCTACTGAAAACATAAAGAATTCTCTGGCAGCTTTTAGCACCCAGCAGATGGAAAGGGATTATTAAAAATGTGACCATTTCCTTATCTCAAACAACAGGCATTTATATTTGTCCCTTCTCATCTTTACTTATTTATTTATTTTCCCAGGTGGAAGTCTCTTCCCCTTTGTTCAGAAACTGCATGAGACCATGCAGTACCAAATTCACATTTAAAGATCTGGTAAAAAGAAATTCACTGTTTGATGCTCAATTAAAACTATTGACACAAACAAGTCCATGGAATGCTATAGAATGCCTTCAGGATGGCAGAGGGGTGGTTGTATAAACACAGCACTGCATCTAAGACTAAAACTTTTGGTTTTCTCATTTATACACACCACAATACAACTCTCTCTTCAGCTGCTTCTCCTTCAGTGGGCCTTTAAATTATTATTTCAAATAATGAGAATAAAAAGGCATCTAGAGTAGCCTTTAGATTGCCACTCAGAATGAAATATCTAGAACATTATGCTGGTGTAGTAAGGTTAGGAATTGTCCCTTCAATACACCTCTAAATTCTTGAATATAAACACAGACCTTCTTACCTGCTCCATTCCTTTACTGCTCTCTGGTGTTCTGCTGAGAGGCTTACACACTTGAAAGAATGGAAATAATAATAAACTCTAATAACTCCCAATTTTCTGATAGAAATGGTCTGAGGAAACTATTGTCTCAGAACAACTGAGAATGGATACAAGAAAGAAAAAGAAGGGAATGTGTTGGAAGACAATTACTTCCCTTGGATGAGAGAATCAGCACCAAGCAATTGAGACCAACAAAGAAGAACTAACAACAGGGCAATCATTCAGTCAGAAGACACCTTGCTTTCATGATATCTAGGTATTTAAGGGATGGAGAGTATGCAATTTTTTAAATTAAAACATAAGAAGGTGTTAAATGAAGATAGGTAACTCCAGGAAACTACTTTCATATCAAAGATCATAAATGCAAGCAGTCTATAAAATGGTCATGTCATTTTACAGCACGCACCAATTTTTAACTGATTTCTATTGAACCATATGTGTCAGAATATAGTGAAAGGCAGTGGTCCATGGCACTGAATTTGAGCTTCAATCAGCTCTATTAGTCATAATACTACAAAATTATAAAATACTTAACTTACAGTCTGTAAAAAAACACAGATTAAGCAGATGGAACATGGGACACAGATGTTTTCCCAAACAAATTGCAGATACAGGGGTGTGATGTCTACTGGTTCAACAACAAAAAAAAAAGCATGGGGAGGACCAAATATGTATGTATATACATAAAAAAATGAATGCAATTTGGTCAGACTAAATCCAATCTCTGCAGCTGCACAACTTCACTAAAGTGCTTCATGTCCTCTGATGTGCACAACAATCCCAGGTAAGAGGGAAATCGATTTACATTGCTTTCACAGCATTAAATCCTCTAATTATTAAACAGCCCTCAACATATGGCAAGGAATTAAGGAATGTAAATCAGGAGCCATGTGCTACACATTAATCACATAAATGGTTCTCCAATAGCAACACTACTTCTGGAAGGTTAGCAGAATCATACTTTTCTGATTCACACACAATATCCAGAAAATAGTGCTGAAATACTCTGCACTATAAAGCAAACTATTAATAGGGTGGCAGTAGTAAACAAAATTTCTTTTAGCTTGTGATTAATTTCATTAGAGCATTAACATGGAAAAAACCAGATATAAAAATGTGTTTAAAGATTAATCTTGGCGTATTAAAGTGCTCTGATTCTTATAATTAAAATTTATTAGACTTTTGACAGTCTTAATTCAAAATCTTCTGCTGATGCTTTAATTTAGCAGTTTGGTGAATAGCACAGCAACACATCCGCTATAGCTGTTTCTTGAGATAGATGACTCATTGTTGAACAACACTAATATCAGAAATTTAAATGCATGCATATACCATAATGCTAAAACTGCTTATCTATTCTACTTTCAAGTTTCCAAAGGATATTTGAAAAAACTATCATACAGCTGTTTAAATCTGCCAGTTGTTTAAAAGTGGTCAATGTTTAGTATGACAATTTTATCTCCTTCCTTCACTCTTCATCTCTTTTGTTCTGCCCTCCTTCCCTTTCCCATGTTTCTTGCTCATAGTGGTTTTTCATCTTAGCTTGTATTACCCTAATGTTAGGCTGTTGAAAAACAGGGTTTTTTTCTCTACTTCATATATGTTATTTGGAGTCTTTAGAAGCTACTGTTAGATATTAATTGTAGCCACTAATACTGACAATACAGACCAAAATACTCAAAAAAAAAAAAAAAAAAAAAAAAAATAAACAAATTAAAATAAAGANAACAAAAAAAAAAAAAAAACAAAAAAAAAAAAAAAAAAAAAAAAGCATGTACTATATTAATATACGGACAATTACAATGCCCTTCTGCATTATCGTTTCTGATGAAATACCTCTCTCTCTCTTCACACTATTAATTCTAAAAATTGGATGCACTAGATTGTGCACTGAAAAGGTTATTCTTAAAGTTGGTCATGAAATGGTAGCACAGCAAGAAAATAGAAACAGGAATATGTAGTCAGGAGTATTGCCAGAAGCAACAGATCTATCTCAGACCAGTCAACAACACCATAAAACTGTTCTGGCACAGAAGGAAGGCCAGGCAATCTGTGGGTAAAGGATAACCTTTGCTTTCTACCTACCCATAAGTCTGCCTTCACATGATTTCAACCTCCTCCATCCAGTTTCATCAGATAAGAAATCTTTCAGGCAGACGGATGTTAGCGGCTGTACCTGGGACGAGGGTAAGGCAAGGCTGTGTTTCAAGCCACAAAAAGAAGTAGACAGCTGCATCTACATGGCATGTCTCACCTGGATTTGGGTAAGACTATACTTGGATGGAATTAAATAAATTCATCAAATTTTAGTCAAAAAAGACATTGTAGTTAGGCATTTTCTATAAGAATGGACACAATAGATAGGTATTTAGAAAAGAAAAAGGTGATATATAAAAACAGAAGAATAAAACAGGAGGAACTTTAGAATGTGTCTCGGGCCACTTCAAAAGGTTAGTCATTAGAGGATCCTGGGTGCTTCCTGAGGAGGTTGTTCTCTAGGATACACAGTATTGTTCAGCTTTTCAGTTTCCTGTACACTGCCAAAATAAACTGAGAAGGATTCAGTGAAATACAGTGCTTGTCCTTTAAAATACCGTCTTTTCACATATTCAACCCTTTTCAGGACTTCAGCTGAAGATGATAGTAGGAAAAATGTGACAAAGACCATAAACAAGGATATTTGCTCTTCATTTTTGCAGATCTTTCCTGTCTACCAAAAAATCTTATATTTATCAGTGGAGTATTTGTTAATAATAAGCTCAAGAGTTGTATAACACTGTGCATCCTGCTGTTCAGAAGCAGTTTAAACCTTTCATCTACACAGATGTTTTCCTTCACATATATCTTCAAGATCTAACATACTAAATTTAACATACTTAATTTTTTCACCTTTTCCAAGTAAGATGGAAAGCTGCAGCTGTTATTTCAATGCCTTGCTGGCTGTCAGTTAAAGAATCTTAGAAAAACTGAGTTTAAAAAGAACCTTTGGAAGGTTCAAAGCAGAGCAATCTCTGAAGATTGATCAAGTTGCCCAGGTCATATTCTGTCAAATTGTGAGCGTCTCCACAAAGATGGAAACTCCACCAGAACTCTGAGCAGCCATTATCTCTGCAACTGTTGAAAATCACCATCATTGGCCTAATAGCTATGGGTTTGCCTAGTAAGCCTAAGGAGGGGAATATAATAATTATTCCTGGTTTTTTTTGGTCCTTTTAGATTATGTCTCACAAAGAAAGACAGTATTGTTACACTGTTTTCACCACAATCAGGCCTTGAATGTAGTAGAAGCCTGTTGTGCTATGCAGACATTGTCTCATGGCAGTTTTCTCTTTATGGGTGCTAAAATACAGAAAATATACTTAAATGTATATTTGCCATTAGATGCTTCAAGAACAAAGGCTAAAAAAACCCCAACTTTTTCTACATAAAGAAGCTGAAGGAGTTCTCCATGTCCATTTAATCCCAAGTTTTTAGTTTTCATTGAAAATAAAATGTCAAAACTTGCCAATGACTTGTCTTGAAAGTTATGCATGACTATTTGCTTAAATATTGGTTGTTGTCACATAAGCAGAGATCAACATCACTAAATAGTGATGCCTAGTCATATCACAGTATGCTGTAATTGCCATTTTTCCTTAAATCAAATATACTCTTAAGGTCCATTTTTTCACCTTTATGAAGAGCAGTGTATTCTAAATATTGTCTGCATCCTATACATCTAAACCCAAAATGTCAAAGACTATTAATGCTTTATTAGAAACTGGTTTAATAGTCCTTCACCAAAATTTTCATCATATCTTTAGGTGATTATATAACCAAATAAGAGATCTCTATAGTATCCTTCTTACATTCTTAATTAACACTATTTTTTTGGTATATCTTATTAAAGAAAATATTTGAAATGCAATTTTCTGTGTGTCTCCTATAAAAAGAATAATACAAAACTGAGTACTCCATGGATGCGTCATAGCAGTAAGCATTAAAGGATTTCCCTGACATTCTTTACAAGTACACTTTTTAGTGTAACCCAGTATTACAAAATCTCTTTGTTTCTACAGATTGACTAATAATTTTTTTCATTGTAAGCAATATTTACATTGATGGCTACATTTTAAATTCATGTTTTGCTTGGTTAAAACCCACTACTAAAAATCCATGAAATCCATTAAAATCCCCAAAGTTATCCTGGATGAATTTCTAATGTGCTTAAATATTTCTGAAAATGTTTCAGAGTTAGATTATTTAAATAATAATTAGATTTCCAATTCAGGTGGCATTATGCAAATTGTATCATTACACATGGGTAGTAAAAACTTTGGAACTATGATATTGCATTCTTTTGGTACTTAGCTATTTAAACTAGCCAGCCTGAATGAGAAGCAGTTGTATATTTCAGAAAGAAAAAAAAAATCATTGCAAGATTTACATAACATGACTAGAGGCCTTAGTGCAAAGCAGTCAACAGTAGAATACCTTGGATATCAGCAAGACCACTGCTTCTCAACCACTTCCTAAATAGCCCAGAATAACTCCATAACAGAGAAAAGGTGATGGTTTTGATGTCTTTGTCCATCAAAACTGGCTGAAAAATTTAACCATCCCGTCAGACTGGTTTACAATGAGCACCAATGAGCTGCACAGAAATCTGCAGTATCTGCTTTCACGCCTTCCTTGTAGATGAGACAAAAGTAAGCAAAGCTCTAATTCAGCCTTGGTGTCGTCAGCAGTAATTCTAGCATTAGAAGCAAATGCTGATGCTTTGCCAGGAGGGAAAAAGTACTGAATATACATGTTCAGTGAACTGGGAGAGCCTCCCAGACTAGCTCCTCTATAGGCATATACAACTTTACTGAAAAGTACCTATATTTTTGTTAATTCTTCTGAGGAACAGCATTTGACTCTTTGGGAGGGTGCTGTGCAGGGCCAGGAGATGGGCTCAATGATCCTTGTGGGTCCCGTCCAACTCAGCTTATTCTGTGATTTTTTCACTTTGCATCCTGCAATGCTTTCCCCAATTGCAGTACCCTGCACAGTTGTAGCATTAATTTTATTTTTACATCTTCACTGTTGATTTATTCACAGACTTTCAATAAATAAATGAATAAATACCCAAATAATCTCTGTCTAGCTACTTAGCCCCTATCCTATACTACACAATTTTTCTGATTTGTTCTTTAGTATCAAAGAGGTTTCTGTGGGTTTTTTATCCTTCCACTTTCCTAATGAATCATTCCCTGGAATGCTTATAGCTACTGAGTTAGTTCAGTTCTTGGATTTTAGCACTGTCTGCATGCCCCGGATAAGTTATTAATGAGATTTTCATATCCTCTTCTCTATTGCTTTTCCATTTTTTACAAGGAATGCTTTTTGCCAATGTACATTATCCACAGCTCTAACATAAATTAACCTGAGTTTCTCGCTGACTCCTCTGAAAGCACTATTATGGCCAGATTCCATGTGGCCCTTCCAGGTAAACCCAAAAAAGGAGTATAAAATAGTTTACTCCTTTGTGTCCCAGCATAGCTACAAAGATAGTGGGCTTTTAGAAGATGCAAGTGCTGCTCTGAATTGCTCTGCACTAGCACTAGCAGAGAGATATTACCATTTCCAAAGGATGAAACTGGAGCAACGAAAGGCTAAGGAAGCAACCAGAACTGTGCAGGGGAACTGCACTTTTTTCCTTTAAAAACATTAGTGAAAGCTTTCCAGTAGTGTTCTGCAGAAAAAATAGTCAAGAAACCTTCTTTTATGATACTCTAAATTTGCATTAAGAATGTTTGGGGCTGACAAACATCTCTAGGTTTGGCGAGGGGACTAACCAAGCTGGGGTCCCCCAGCTAGGGACTGCTACAGCTACAAACTCTTCTAAAGCTCATTAAGAACTCTGACTCACAGAGATATATAAATGCAGTGCCCTAAATTTAACACATTTCAGATTATCAGCATATGATCATGGCCATGTTTCCTGGCAACTGAAAACATCTAACTATTTGATAAACACACGTGTATATATGCATGTAGCTCTCCTGCTCTGGGCAGGGGACAAAGGTAATCTGTGGAAAAATGCGTTTCCCTTGTGCTTATATTTGTGAGCACATCACACAACTGTTAATCACCAAGTCTGATATCCTACACCATTACACTGATTCTATGCAACAATATACCCAGTGCTCCAAAGATGAAAGATCTTTGGATCTTTCACACCTGCAAGTGCTCATGGCTGACCATCTCTCTGATAGCAATAGTCAGCAAGAATTCCCCTCCATTCTCTTCAGTTTTCCTCTTCAATTGATTTACAAAATGTTGGGAAAAAAAGAGGTTATGGTCTGTCTGTAAGAGAAATACAATGCAGATGCTTGCTTAAAGCAAACAAAACCTTTAAAGCAGAAATGATTGTTCAAAATGGAATCACAGTGAATTTAATTTTCATCTACCTACACTCTTAATCTTCCTCTTTTGTATAACAACCAGCATTCATGTCTTTGGTTACATTAAGAATGCCATTCCTGAAGCTGGTGTGACTGACCACAGTTTGCAGAAGGTTTCTCAAATTGTATACATTTCCATAGGTCTTTTCAATGTCACTATGGCACTTGAAACTTTAGGCTATGAAGTCCAGTCCTCTGTCCTTGTAACTTCCCTTTGGTTTTGGTTTTGGTTTTTTCCTCCAATATTTAAGTTTTCTCTTCAATTACATTTTCTAAATTTTGGAGAGTAGAAAAGACAGAAGTTCTACAGTTGTTGGAAAAACCAGTTTCAAATGTGAGAAAGTGAAGAAGGCTGAACAGCTTATGGAGATAGTCAGAACACTGAAGTATCCAGCATGATCATGCCTGTCTATGGGGCAGAGGAGAGCAGACAGATAATTCAATCACTTCCAAATTTTTTGGCTCCTTGCTTAGTTTTAGTGCCTAGTTTTAGGATATCCTTTTCTACATGATATTAAAAAGCAAAGGATTTATGAAAAGGTGTTGCCCTAAGTGTCTTGCAAACATTACAGCAAATAATAAGAAGGAAATACCTTCATGATTTGTAGAAAGCCATAAACAATTAAGGTCTATGTGACTTGCCATTTGCATGGCTATATTTCATACAAATTAATGCTAATGACATATGCAATTTGTTTTGAAGTCAAACTTGTAATTTATTTTGATGACTCAACAGAAATGGCATTGAATGTTTGGGTAAAATAGTTCATTTCAAAGCTGAAAGTGCAGTCAAGACTGTTCCAGCTGCAATCCTGTGCTTAGCATAAAATGAGTACAGAGAAAAATTCTCTCCCCTTAAATAAACCCATGCCTATCCATATCAATACAGTAAGTTGGGGAATATATCTAGAGTCATATGAGATGTCTCTGGCTTCAGGGGATGGTGCAGTGTTGTCTTTTCCCTGCCCACACCCATTTTGCAGGTTATTTCATCATTGTAGTGTTCATACATCATTCAAGGATCCCAGCTGCTGGGACAGCCAACAGCCAACAGCTAAAACCTGTTTATCTGACAGAAGTGTATCACCAGTAAAAGTTAAACCTTCCTCAACAGCCTATAGAAAACAGTGCTCGGTTTTGAAGCACATCAGTAAAGCATCAAGTTACATACTGTCAGTACTCACACCAAGTCTCCCAGTAAAATGAATTACAAACCTATCCCTTAATTCAAGAACTACCTTCCAACCAGACATTTACATAGGTGAATTTAATATACAGTCTTTCAAGAAGCCTATACATTTCCCTTTTGTTGGTCATTAACTGGATAAAATACCAGTATTAACCTTTAACTTTTCATCCCTAAAGGAGCAATTTTTTACAATGAGCTAAATTTTGCTGTGAGACATCTCTGAAAATGTCTTTCACAGCAAGTGAAAGTGGGCTGATGAACAGCTCTTGCTTTCAGACGGCTTTGGAAGAATTCATCTCAGACCCTGGACTATTTCTGTTGTAGCACATGTTAGACCAGATTACGATCCCAGTCATAGTAGAGATATGTGCATGATAATGCAAACTGCTCTGCCAAAGTAAACACTCTACTGGTTTCAAATGAGTTATTTCAGATTCGTATAAATGGAAGTGAAACATAACTGAGACTAAATATCTTAAATTAATGATGTGTGGCATGGTCAGAATGCACCAAGCTCTTGCAAAAACACTTTTAGAAATTCCCAGGGCTTACTAGGCACATAGTGTTAAAAAAAAAAAAAAAGAAAGTTAATTATTTCCACATCTCTTTTCAGACTACAGGTCGATATAGAAAAAGGAATAAACTGCTAGAAAATTCCTGAAATATGAAACTACAAAATTGCTAAGCACTATGTGCAAAAGCATTGTTTGGTATGTTTTGTATCATGAATTTTCACAATTGCCATTTACAAGTGTTCTTTTAAACTGTAAGAATCCATGCATCCACAACTGAACTATTCTTGAAGATTAACGTGTCATGAATCACCACGGTTTAATATGCATGACACAGTTTCATTACACACATATTCTGCATGGGTTGATTGCCATGTATACCAATATCAAACAGATGTTAATTCTTTAATTCTTTTGCTCTCAGAGTATGTTTTAATTATCTATGAGGCTTCATAAAGAAAGAGGGAGGTTATTTTGAAGCAAATTTAATGAAAAATATAAAAGAAAAATCCATTAGATTTTTTCTTTACTTCATATTCTCAACAATATAATTTGAATATTAAAAAAAAATGCTTGATATGCAAAGGAACTGCAAACTGCTCTCATTAAATGGCTCATTCTTTGTAAGCAAGAAAACTTTGATTATTTTTCTATAAAATGCATGATTTTAAAAGCTCTGCCAATTGAACATGAGGTTGGTGATATGAAATGTTTCTGCAAGTCATTGTATGTTTATACTATGCTTAAATTCTTAAATTTGAATATTTTGCAAAGAAATCAAAATTCCACATGAAACATCACTATTAAATTCTCACATCACAGTGCTATAGGTCCTATGTATCATCTAAATTAAAAAGTCTTTGAATATAAAATATTTCACAAGCCTCCACTGTACAGAGGCCAGAAATGGAAATGAAAAGATATTCTGGACTAAAAGTAATGTGTAATGAGAAATCTGTTTCAGTCAGCTTCAACTCCCACTTTCTGCTGTGTCAGATGCAAGCTACAATTTTCCAGTGCCAGAACAGCAACAGAGCCACAGGTCAGCATGGAATAGTGCTGGATAAAAACTCTGAGCTTTAACTGATTGCTAATTTGATCACAGTTGTTACTGTAAATTCCATGGAAGTTGGAGAATGTCTCTAGTTTTGGGCCTGATCTTCTTGAAATCAACAGGAACAGGAATGGCTCCAAAGGATTTTGCCCTATAATTAGTTCCACCAAGCTGAAACAATCTCCAGGTTGAAAATTACTATTACTGAAACTGTTACAAATAATAATAATAACACTAAGAGTATATTGATACATATATGTCAATGTTAGACAGTATAAATACAGATAAACAATAATAGTAGATAAAATATTGTCAAAACTAAGATATTCAGCCCCTCCCCATATCATAGAGATTTTTCTGTACACAGTAATATTTTCAACACCATATAAATTATTTAAATGTCTTGCCTACATAACACATACTGACATAAGCTGGCATACAGCTTTAAAATCAAAATGTGAACTGACATTTTGAAAAATAACTGACAGTCATGGCACAAGAGTGGAGTGACCTCTGTCCTCCAATATTCTCTTTTTCTGTAATATTTTCCGAATGCCCAAATAAGTGCAAGGTGCCCAGAAACAAAATGCATACTACCAGTGAAACCCTAATTCCAAAGAAGTCAAAATACAACATTTTCACTGAATTTACTGGGCCGAGACATGAATCTAAAATGTGGAATTTACACACATCAGACAAAACACTCGTGCAGATTTCTGAAAACATACACCTATCGCATTGCAGGAAATTAAGCCTGCATTCCTTGTTCAACCAAAATTCTCTGACTGGAATAACAGCTTTAGATGTTAATTTTGTTCACATTCTGTTTTACTATGTTAAATCATGAGATTATTTTTCTTTTTACTTAAGATAAACGTGTGAAAATGCCTTCTTTCCATTCATAGATGTTATCTTCCTCAAACTTCAAATGATTCATCTGGGTGAATGCAGTTATAAATAATTTATCAAGACATATACCAGTTGTTAGGGAAAAAAAAAACCCCGAAGGAAGAATATCACTGCATAAAATCTGATCATTAAAATTGATTTTTTAAAATCAATCTTTAATTGGTTTTATTACCTCCTAATCCAGGTCTGAGGCGATTATCATAACCATCCAGGAGTCTGTCTAGAATTCTTGTAAAGATGGTGATGTTATTCTTAGCTTCGTCTTCCAGGGAGTCAGCCAGCACTGATCTAAATGGATATTTTACATTTTAGAAGGTGCTAAGTATGTTTTAACATACACTCAACATGCATTTTTTTCAGTCTGGCCTTTAACTTGCTGCATTCTAACAGGAAAGGTGTATTTAACAGTATATGAATACACAATTTATATATAACATGTTCAGACATATGTCAACAGTGTACTATTTAAAATATCCAGGAAGTCTTTTTCCTGTAGCCTCTACTTCTAGTCCTCATTGCATTACTGTGAGTGCTACTTCAAGCTCCACTAACACTGTTAGTGGAGGCTGTGCTGGTGCAAAACTCTAGAAGAGCTTCCCAGGCTTTGGTTGCATGTCACTCCCAGACTGACAACCAGGGATCCCATGCACAAACCCATCTCCTTCCAGCTCTATCTTATCTGTCCTCACCTAGATATACTCTATCTCTGGATAAATCCTGTGGATTTGCCTCCACCCAATGGTCATGTAATGTACATGACCAGAAGAACTAACATGAGGGAAAACTCCAGCGATCATGCTCAGGGAGTCCTCTGACGCCAACAGTTGGTGGGAGGGAACAACAGTGCTGACTAGCAAGCTGCAGGATAGCTGTGGACAGCCTTCATCTTTCTAAAATGCTATTTTGTCATAAAAAGCCCTATCTGATATTCCACTAAACGCAGACAAACTTATAAAAGTTGGATGGAAAAAGGAATCACAAATGAAGTGTCAAGAAGAATCTATAGATCACCGATTGTTTCAAACTTCCCCAATAAAGAAAGAGACATTACAGCCTTTATGGATCAAATCTCTGTGGAACACACTGGGGGCTGGAATACGAACCTGCTGCCCACGCAGCTGTGGTTCTCCACAGACCTCTGGGACCTGGGCACCCAGACCAAAAGGGTTTGTGCCAGGGAAACCCTGACATGCAGAAAGCCTTACACATGCAAATGTTACCGTGCCAACAATTTTAGGCACTATGCACGTGAAGTACATGAGCTCATCAGTTTTATCTGCTTAATACCAGCATAGTGGTATCAAGGAAGTAAAGCATCATATGCTACACACATTAACATTTATACCTTTTTCAGACACCTAAATTTTTAACCTGAAATGTTTGAGTATTAATCATCTCGAAATGAAGGCATTCTGAATGCCGAAATAGCAAGCATGTTTTCCTCCTCCTCCAAACCAAAAGTAGGTTTGGGTGATATTTTCTCTAAAGCAAGTTAAAAAATGATTAAAGACAAGGCTGTATGTTGGTCCCCAGTTCAACAGCATGAAGGAAGTATTTACATGTAAATCATTGCAGTCTGTGCTTTCCATCATATAAATCATAGAATCGACTCAAATTAGATAACTTAGAAAGAACACATGAAAATGTCATGTGTGATTTTACTCATGTCAGTTTTGTCTTAATTGCAATTACTGCATGGTTCCTTTTTGGTTTGTAAAATGTATCATTGTACTCATGGCAGTGTACGTCTCTGCCATTTTTAAGCTTCTTTTTGAGATAAAACAGTTTTTGAACTCAAGATTCGACTAAAAAAAATAGATCAATACAATTACATTAAATTAGGGTCGAATCCTGCAAACTTTACTCAGGCATGAAGTCCTTAATAACACATGTAGTCTCTTTGACGTCAGTAAGATTACTCACTTGAGTAGGGTTTGCAGGATCTGGCCCACTGTGACTCAACTAATACTGCACCATAGTTAGGTATAAAGTGAAATAGAAAACATAGTTTCAGGAAATATTCTGTTCTCTGGGAAACTAACAACAATATTGGAAACTTGTTAAAACATAGGAAACTTGCATTATTTAGCATACAATCCTTACCATATCAGGACAAGACCTACTGCAGCCAGAACTAAAGCAAGTAAATCAAAGTTACAAACTACAACTAATTACATGTTATGGGACTGTGAGCAACACAAAAGTATAGTGTGATAAAAATTACTTCCTTTTATGCTGTCACTGTAGAAATGGAGAACTTTAAACAACATAAGGAAAGTTGATTAATAAATGATGCTATTGTTTTATTATATGTGATTGTGAAGTTGTATGCTATCTCCACCTAGAGGTTTAAAGCTTAAGCATCATTTTGAATTCTATTATGTTTGACCAAAAAAAAAAAAAAAAAAAATCAAGGGAAAAATAAAGGCATGCCCATATTACTAAATATGTGAGCATTATTTTTAAAACTGTGATTTGCAGTGTGACTGCAGGATAATCTTTCTCCATTTTGTATGATACAGAATGACAGTGATACAGTAAGTCAAATAAATCTTTAAGATCCAATAAGGCATTTAAAGAAATTGCTATTTTAATGGTGAAATAAAGCATCAATTCACAAACTGTTTAAGGACAAGAGATCAGGCTTTTATGCTCCCTAAACCACATTCTGCTGCATTTGCTCTAGAAACTATGTAATACTGCATTCAAACAGTTACGATTTTTTTTTAATTACGTTACTACATATTATACTTTTATAACCCCTCACACAAGCTTACCCTTAGCAGATTGTAACATACATGTTTGCACTGAACAGCAAAACTAAATATCCTCTCACCTTGTTGGTAGCCACACCAATAAAACGAGAAGAACCAACTGCATCTCGGAGAGTACCAGCTTCCTCTTCATCGCTGCTCTTTGCAAAACCTAACGGTGCAAGAAAAACACAAACCCACTCTCAGCGACAGTCAGTCTCCGCCAAGCAGCGCTTTCAACTTAACCCGACGAAAAATATGTCACTTCACTGGAGAAAAGAAACCACTGGATTTCCGCAGCACTTTTCAGTACTAGCAACTTATTGTATCTCCATCTTTCCCAACGATCCTGCTCTGTGCAAAGAGGCAACGTATGATCAGAAGTGGCATGTGAGCCGGCGCATCAGATGCTTTCCTGTTCCGTGATGTGAAAGCCCCGAGACGAAAAGGAACAAAAAATAAAAACCGTACGTATGGGAGGATGGGAGTTTAACCACCCCTCGCCTCAGCACGGCACACCGCAGCCGGGGGGGCGGGGGGGCGGGCGGCAGGCAGAGTCATGCCATTCGCCGGGTCTCGGTGCGGGGACCGCGGACGAGCCGCCCCCCGTCGCCGCCGAGAGCCCAGCACGTTTGACAGCTGCTCGGCAGAGCAGAGCACCGGCGGCCGCCGCCGGGGGGGCGGAGGGGGCCGAGGGGTGGCGGCGGGGGGCAGCCCCTGC
>VZTJ01001274.1:184858-293895 GCA_013397795.1 Orthonyx spaldingii
AAAAAAGTGCAAATGTCTGTTACAATTCCCAATCAGTTTCCCTTCAAGGGAAAAAATTGGAGTCCTATTTAGTTTTTGAAATTTCAAAGGACTAGCAGGGAGTTGTGCATGTATAAAAACCTTTCTATTGTTCTGAATCTAAATCCTATATCAAAACCTGTAGCTAACTGAGAGATCAGTTTACCAAAAACCACCAACAGCTTACGTTCAAGAAATTGAAGTAAACATGCAAGATAGTCTTTGTGCACTGCTTATATTAGATATGTACCTGCAGCCCAATTTGGCAGACTCGTAGCTTTCACATACTTTCATTGGAGCAGTTTGGATTGCAGAGAATGTCTTTCTTCTCTGGTTTTACATTACTCAATCCAGTCCCTCATGAGCACGTTCAGGAAATGGGGGATATTAAATTATTTTTTTTCTGCACAGCAACAGGTCTATCTTTAATTCAGTATAAAAACAGTGTTTTCTCTAATTCATATCATGCATTAAAAACATTTTAAGAAATCAAATGGATCAAGCCATTCAAAGAGACTATACAGATTTTTTTTTTATTTAAATATATCTTTCTTTTTTTTATTTAAATATGTCTTTCTTTTTCAGGGTGATTTTCTTCTCAGCTTCCTGCATTTTCTACTAGCCTGTTCCATTTTAAGAAAAATATCACAGGCTTCAAGTTGCTCCTGTGTTACATCATCAAAATGCTGGGAAAATTACTATTTAAAAGTTAATTGTTATTAATACCTTTAGTTTTGTAAATATTATTTTAAATGTAAAATGAGTCTTTGGTTTTCCATCCCTTATAATGAAAAAAATATTTTGGCAATGAAGAATTTTGTACTTCACTGATACATCAGCAGCGTTGAGAACACATCTCAAAAAGTATAAACTACTTGTAAAGCCATGTAAGTCTTCTCAAATGACACAATGTGGTTTTATTTGGCTGAAAATGAAAGAGTAAATTTAAGTTGATCCTTAATACTACTCAAATATATTATTTAAACAAAGTCTGCTTGTTTGCAGTTTTCATTACTTTATGTGTTTTGTGCTTCAACTCTGTCAAAAGGCACTTTGTAAAACATTAATGATATGCAACCAGTTGCATATTGTTGCTGTGTTTCCTCAAGTTTTTATGTATCTCTGCATTCCAGTCACCTGACAAACCAAGCTGCAGTTCAGTTAAAATTCTCATGAATTGTAGTCCCAACCAATCTCATGACTTCCTCAGGGCCCATAATTCTTTCCTAGAGTTTTCACTTCATAGACCGTTTGGAAGGTGAGTCCTTTAAATATATTTCACAGCAGAATGGCAGAAATTAGCACATCATTCCTCCCAAATACCTGTGTTTGAGTGAGAGCATCTGTATACCGCAATTGTTTGGGACAGAAATGTGAAGAAGCTTCAGCGCAGCTCAGATTCTGTTAACAGTGTGGAATTTGGCAGTTGGGGCAACAAAAGTTGCTGGATAACATTTGCACTTTTGAGATGGCAGGGTGAACACTTGATGGTAGATAACTCCATGGCTTTAGTGCTATTAACCCAGATTTGTCTGCAGGTTGCTCTATACTGGATGTATCAGGATGAGTCCACCTAACAACTTTATGATTTTCACACAGTATTTATGAAACAGATTTAAGATCTAAAGTTTTGCATATGCCACACAATCTCTTTTCTGTACCTGTTATCTGATAGACTGAGGATGTAGAGGAAAATTAATACATTATCAACTAAAAAAAATGGAATTTTCTACATGTATTGGTTTTGGAATAATCCTGAAGTATTGTAAGATCATGGAAGGACTATTAACATAATATATTTATACAAGGACAATGTATATTTAATCAGTACTTAATGGTGATATAATAATAGGTTTCCCTATAGAGAATGACAATATGATTTTCATCTTCTTGAATTAATAATCTTGCAGAATACTGAAGACTATTTTTACATTTCACTCACATGCAGAAATAAGAAATCTTTTTCTGAGCAAGTAAGGAAACCTCTAAAACAAATCAAAGATGTGGGCAGTGAGCACAGAGAACTAATTAACTTAAGGCGAGTAACCCAGGAAAATTAATGCTGAACTGGGGGGAGTTCAAAGACTTCAAGGGTAACAGTTTAAAATGAAGCATTTATGGCCTTGAATAGTTAAGACCTTGTGAATGACTATGTTCTTTTCAGAAGGCATGAAGCATCAAAGGCAAGGGAAACAGAAATAAATCTGTCCATAAAGAGAATTGGGAAAGAGAAAGGAAGAACACACTTCCATTGTGTTCACAGAAGGGAAAGACTCCTCAAGATCCTCGAAGCCTGCTCAGGAGATAGGGAGATAGTGACCACTACCAGTGCACTATGAACTGGGGCAGGGAGATTGTCAATGGAACACATGCAGGGGTCCAGTTGTGCTGGGTACCCCTTAGGGGATGTGTCTGGTGGATGCTCCAGCTGTGTCAGGATCTTCAACACACAATGTGTCCCATGTCTGCAAGTAGCTTCTTTTATACTCTTGCTAAATTTGGTGTTCATTAATCAGAAACAGAGAAGAGAGGTGGTTTTGAACCACTGATGTAAAGGGGTACTGTAAAGCGGCACTGTAAAGCAATCGTGATCCTAGGACACACCAGGAAGATTTTTGTAGGAGAAATAAAGTTTTAGAACCTCAGTATAAGATGCTTATGTGGTCCTGTCAGGAATAATAATGATCAGCTTTTAAATGAGTGTTTCAGAAGAAGGAATTGAAATTTGGAACCTCTGTCCAAAAGGGCCGTGGCAATGATAGGATTTCTTATATTACAGAAGAAAGTCAGGAGGTTTTTTCTTGTGCCTACTATAGTGAAGGCTGAAGAAAGAGGGGCAAAGAGAGATAGGAAGCTCTGACAAGGTGTCTTTAGGAAACACCAAAGCAAAAAAGAGATGTTGCTGTTGAAGGACAAAAGGGGTGGGTAACCACAGGTCTTGAATAGACGTACCCATGAAAGTAGAGGGTTTCTAGTAAAATGGAACAGCTGCAACAGGAGACTGTGAGAGAGAAAAACACAAGTGTTGGTAAGCAAAAGGGAGCAAACCAGCTGTCTGAGCATCATTTTTCTGGATGCTTGCTGTTTTGGGATATATTTCTCATTCTTTGATTAGACATTGGAAATACTGGAAACCCCTCTTTTATCATCTTCAACTATATTTTCTACTCAAAGACAGTGTTGACTGGGAAAGCTATAGGCAGGAGTAGAGCGAGGTGTTTTATTTCTGTACATCTTGAATGTTTCAGCACTATTGCTTGGTGGTAGAAGGAAACTAAAATCTAATTAATGATAGCAATAATTTTATAATAAATGTGGTACAAAAGTGAAGAGCGCACTTTGTCATAAGAGCCTACAGACACTGATGATGAGTGTCAGTTTGGCAACACTAGTAGTGTCTATTGCACAGATAGACAGTTTTTGGATGGAGCTGTCTTGCAGAAAATTGTATTTTTGACCAAATAATGTGCATACTGATTCTTTACATATGAAACCTGCCCTTTTTCACCTCACTTCACCTCACTATGTCAGCTCATTATGGTTATGAAAAAGATATAGTATTAAAATTGTTACCGTGCCTGCTGTAGGGCTTTTAAACACAAAATTACCTTTTTTTACTTTTGAGATTTCTTAGCTGATCGAGGCAAACTCTACCTTCTTCCAAAAGACATACAGAACAAACTACAGTCCTTTCCCTTGTTTTGTAAGTTTAGGATTTTCCCCTTAAGGCTCCATATGGATTCATTGACATCACAGTTGTATATTTTATAACAACATATATTCTTAATGCCTCAGAAGAGTAAGATGCATGCTGACAGAAGTCAGAAACAAGTGAGGTTTCTCAAGGTTCATGAAAATTTGTGCATGGGTGAAGATCAAGTCTGGAGATTTTCTGCTGAACAGAACACTATTTTTACAAAACTGTCAAAGTATGTTTAAAAAAGTATTTTTAAAAATATAGCATCTCATTGTAATTTTGCTGTATAGTAAAAATTACTGGCCCTACAACCACTCACCACAATTTTTTTGAAATGCTACTACCTCAAATTTATTCATTCTCTATTAGAGAGAATGAGCCATCACAGGTATATATGTATATATATACACATACACTAAAAAACTGTGCTTGATTAGGCCTGATTTTGATTGAGCAGATATGCGTTGTTCATTTCCATCCCAAAAGGGATGGAAAGTAAAAAATGAATGAAAAATGTTAGCAAAGTCATTTAAGAATGAATGTGATTAGAATCCATATCCTTCTTACTGTACCCAGAACCCTCAAGAGCAAATGGCAAATGTATTCCAGCCACTGGCAAGCAAAGATTAGATAATAAATCTCAGAGAAATGAGAAAGGTTAATAGAAGACCATAATAAGGAAAGAAAATTATCTCATGAATTCAATTAGGAACTTTGATATCCAAGGCTAAAAGTAGAAACCAGAGATTCGGACATATCTGGACACAGAATTGTATGTCATTGAAACAAGAAAATGTAGAACAAAAATGTTTTTTAGTAGAGAGGCGTTTTACAAAGGTGGAAGAGGGACAGAAGTATTTACTCCATTTAAAAAGCTTATTTACTAACTGAATTGGATACTGTTTGTAGCTATAGTAAACTTGGTGAATTTAGTGTGAATATAGTGAACATCTGTGTATCTCCTGCAGTGTGATCATCTGTCAAAGACTGTCAATGGTCAGGAATCCCCCCTCTTTTCCTTGTTTCACAAGGCGGTGATTCCCCAGCGAATTCTACAGCCTTGTTTTTAACCTTGATTAGTTAAAGAAGATAAATAGGTAAGTTTAAATACAAAGAACGGTTTGCTATTACCTTGGGCTGTTATTACTGTGGGATAAAGTTTAACAGAGTAGCTTACAACCTCTATCAACTCACTTTCAGATCTTTATCCAGAATTACAAACCAAAAATACAGAAAAGCTTTTGCAAAGTGTTATTTTATGATTTTGTAAAAGACAATTCTCCTATTTTAAAGAAAAAATACTGGAATAAATGTAGTAGGACCTTCATAAAATTTGAAGTTAGAATATATGCCTTTCTGCAGCAAAAAGCAATTAAGTATCGGGGAAAAAAAAAAAAAAAAANAAAAAAAAGTATAGGGAAAAAAAAAAAAAAAAAAAAAAAAAAAAAAAAGGAAATGTCTCCTGGAGCTCAAGGAATAGTTGTTCACACACTTGGCCAGGAGAGGGACTGCTTATGTCTGAGTCATGCTATGCCCAGCAGAAGCTGCCTTAGTTATGCCAGAAAGGCATTTCCAGGACAGCACTGCTGCCAGGTAAAGAGTTCTGCTTTTGATACTAAACTGCAGCATGAAAGCTGTCCACCTGCAGATTCAGTTAAGTGCCCAAGCTTTCAAAAAATGCACACACACCTCAAAATGCTGCATCATGTCCTAATGGATGAAGGGGTTTATTTAGAGTTAAAATGACAAAGATATTTCTCCGGGCTTAAATGAATTAATTATACAGCAACTACAACACAACTAAATCTCAGCAATATCCAGGCTGTTTGTGTGTAGGCTGAAACTAGTAGTCAGCCAGTCTCCTGCATTCCTTTCCCTTCCTCTACCTCCCTTACCTGCCAGGAAAGCCCTTAGCCCTCTCTGGACATTCTCTGTTTCATTTAAAAAGTGCAGGCTGGACCACTAGTTCTCCCAATGCTATGAAGACACAGTGATCACTGTTTTAACTGGTACACTTTTATGTTTCCAATTAAGGACCCAGAGTTCCAAATAAAGATTTGAAATACATATTTTTATCATCCTTCTGTCCCTAATGCACTTTGGTTTCAAACATTTTCAATTTGCTCTAAAATCCTCCCAGTGGAGATATATACTGAATGTAAGCCCACTAATATTTCATGGTTCCATTTCTCAGATCCTTAGAGAAGGAACCCATAGACTTTACAAATTAAAACCCACCATAGTGTCCAAGCCTTATCATGATTACAACCAACCAGTGAATGTGTCCTGTGACTCTAGTTGTACCATTTGATTTTACAGGGCTTCCTAAAGTCAGAAGGATATAATTCCTATTTAAACAGTATTAAATTGGCGAGAATTAATTTACATATAATGAAGAGAATTGTCTATTTCCTCATCAGAACTTTGCCAATGGTGGTTCACTTTAAAGGGATATAACTATTAGAAAATGTTCCTTTAGTAAGCTAGACTCTCTATCAGTCAAGTGCAACCATATCAAGAAAATGAAGAAATCAGTTTAACTCCATGTATATATTTTATAGCCAGAGGAGTCGTATAGTATTCTGAAGAGCAAATTTCCCTTCTGCATGTGCAGTTGTTGCCTCAGGTAGGGCACCCAGGAGGAAAATGGACCTATCATAGTCTGACCTGTCCCTCATTTTTCCACTTGTTGATGTGCACAGGGTCTCTAGGCCCTGGGCACTCTGTGCTGAGACAGGCAGCTAAGGCTGTATCCAAACTAGGACTTAAGAAGACTCTAGATGTCATGTTAGATACCTCTACACACAGGGCATGCAGAAAGAGGGAGAGCTCAATGTCCAGAACAGCTGCCTGGTAGTTACACACAGCTTCTCCTGAGCTTACAACTACTTTAAAAATCGAGCTGTTTTCTATTTTTAGAAAATACTGAGGCACTTGGTTCTTACAATCTATGCAGATATTTATCTGCCAAATAAATTCTGACCCACCTCTCCCATAATGGCACCCCAGTCACTGTCCTACTTCTGTGTGACACTATGGAAACTTGTCTATCAACATGCAACAGAAAAAACTCCATCTCAGTTATAGGACCACAGGCTGTTATGTAGAAACAAAAGGAATGACCAAACAGGATGGAGATCATGAGAAGATTCATGAATATTGCTATCAAGACATATTCAGAATTTGGCATGCATAACCTTTGTACAAGCTATTTCCAGAAGGGATGTGTTTTGGAGAAAAACAAAAACAAAACCCAAGAACAAACAAGCAAATAATCTCCCCTGCCCCTCTCCCCCCACTCCCCTCAGCAAACACACACACACACAAGGTTTTTACTCTCTGTACTTCTCACTGAGATTTCTGAAGAATTTGCTTGGAAAAAAAAAGAGAGAGAAAAGTTAAGTTACTCTTTCTTTTCCCCATATGCTTCAGATTTGTCTAATTTGGATGAAGAGTGGTGGGTGGGTATTTTGGATTTTCAAGGACAGGTGCTCCAATTGTACAGAAAAGCTCAGCATTCATTCTGCTTTTGGCAGAGCAGAAAGCATGTAAGTAGCTAGCAAAGTAGAAACACCAAAATCTGCAAATCCTTACTTGAACTTAATGTCCAAACTTCTGCCTGTAGGTGACAGACTCCATTCCCCATTGGTGCAAATCCTTTTAATCAATGTATTGCTTCAAATCATATACACTGTAAAATAATTTGTGTTTGAATTTCCTGTGCTGCAGAGAAATGCTATTCTCTTCTTATTGTCAAAGGTGTCTGATACACAAGTCACACAAAACATTTTTTGGAGAAAAAGTTTAAAATCCAGTGGCTTATGCAACATGACACAGAAAAGTGTTGCATGAAAATGCAAACTGTGCTGTATAGAGGTTGTTGCAAAGCAATCTCTGGTTTTTAAAGCTGGTTCACTAGAGTATTTAAAAGAGCTGTTAACCCAACTTTTCATTCACATGTAGGAGTTTCATAAAAATTCATTTTAGAATATAAAGCAAATGTCTCCCCAGCCATTTCAAAGAGATTGTATCCCTTGCTGTTTCAATATATTAAGATGCCGAGCATACAATTTTATGTAAAGTTTTAATATGGCTAATAAGGTTGAATTAGTGTGTTAAACAATGTCTTTAAAATAAGTGTGGGAAGAGACAAACTAAGGAATTGCTGTGGTTTTTTTCCTCTGAATTTATAGCTATAGTTCTGCTATTACCATCTATGGGGTTTTTTATGGTGCCTTTGCATTTTTAATAAGTATTACAGTCCAAATAAAGGTTTAAACAGACAACTAGAGTAAAAAACATTCTTAAATTTCATCCAGCCAGGGACATAAATATGTCAGATATATTTGAAACCAACTACATTAATAAATTGTGTTAATTTAGGACCTGTCACAATAAAGTTCCCTTTAGTATTAATTTATTTGAGTAGACTGAAAACCCATTTAATAAATTCAGTTATCATGGACAACAAAAATCTTTTCTCTCTGATTTTGAGACATGACTGCTGTTCCACATCATAAAAATTTTTGCCAGTGAACTCTTGTGATATGAACTGCACATTTAAACCCTTATATGCAATATTTGCTTCCATCCCAGAGGCACTACTGAACATATAAATGACTGCTTTTTGTGCAAAGATCACACGAGTTATACAGGGTAAAGAAATCTGAATTAGATGTAATCATATTTTAACACTGTGCTATAAAATTATAGCCTGGATTATTTTTACCTTCTTGTAGTCAAGAGATTTAAACAAGCATTTCCAATAATCTCATGTTAACATTTTAGATTGACATTTGACAATAGCTGTAGCTGAGTCAATTAAATGTTTGCTACCAGAACGAGGAAGGAAACTTTTTTTGAATTGATTGTCTTTTTCAGTTGCTCTCTGAAGTGCATCCATGGAATGCTCACTGTCCTTGTCCTACTCAAAAGGCACTACTTTACTGCAAAATGAGGTTCTAGCTTCAACAACAGAAAAGGGATGGGAACATAGGAATGTCAATTATTGGCATTAGCTATCATCTTTTTTCCTTGAAACTGCTTTATCTCAAGAAGAAATAAAGAAAGTTCTGATAAAACATTTCAATTCAGTGAACCCCAGCACTGAGACATCCTATAGACACTGGCTTTCTAACTGATAACACTGTTTTTTCAAATATATTTGAGACAGCTCTGACATAAGGATTGCTATGCAGAAGTGTAAGTGTATGGGTGAACTACATCCTGTTTAATGTTAATGTTCAGCCCTGGTGAGCAGCCTGAGCTCCCTCTCATCAGGGATAAGTGCTTGGGCATCTTAAAGAAAATGGATAGAATCCTGTTCTATCATATGTCTATCACTCAGCTCAATTTACTCTCCATTTCAAATGAATATCCTTTTTACGTGGACACTTAATAAGCATTTCTGGCCTCTAGATTGATCTCAAGTTTCTTGTTTCCCATTCACTATTGCACAGGAATCAGTTCGACTGGCATTGTAGTCTTTGTGCTGACATGTAGCAGTGGAAATCTCTGCAGTGTGTATGTCTGGGAGATATTGCTCCCCAGAAATAATGTGTCTATGGTGGCAACAGGAGGACACAGGAAGTTAATTTCCCGTATTATTCACTGAAAAAAAAGTCATTTTAAATGAACAGATTTTAAAATGAACAGATAGAGAGTACATCAGAAAATTGCTCATCTCTCCAATTCGTGCTATTGAAATAGCACTTGGGGACTGATTTGTGATAATCTGGTGATTCACTGGAAAGAGCTGAAGGAACAATGTCCCCCCTGTTGACAATGATAAGCAAGACTGAGATTTCTTATTACTGCCGAGGTACTTGCTGAAATTACTGCTCAAGTACCTTTTGCTATTGCTATTTTTCCTTCTGTTGTAATTACAGCAACATCAGAACCCTGCCTTCTGATGTCTCAATTAAACCAAAGTCAGCTTCTTCACACAATCCTATCCAAGAGGTTTACAAAAGGAACGAGGCAACATACCAACTTTAATATTCTTTCAATGTTTTTAGCACTTTCACTATATAGCAGGGCCTTTATCTCAGAGAATTGCACTTCCAAATACTCATGAGAGTTCAGATGGTTTTGTTTTTTCTGAGGTCGTATACTCATTATTCATTTAACTGCAGTAGGGTTGCTGGTTGATCCCAGATACTAGAGGTACCTAGAATGAAAGGGTGCCAGCATGTAACCTGAGGGTATATTATGCAATAACTCAGATAAAATTCTGTTTTCTTTCAATAACTGATTTGATGGAAGGAAAATCAGTGTGGAAACACACTCCATGACCTGATCCAAAGCTTCAGCCAGATTCACAGATGTGACAGTAAATGTAATTTGAATGCCAAGATCAGGTTTATTAACTAGTAGCTAAGCAACATTGTCTTTGCATAGATAAATTGGGCTTGACTGTGACTTAAGTCCTCAGCCAAGAGTCCAACCCCTTCACGGATCGACACCTGAGACCTCGTGCCTGCAGAGGCAAGACCTGCTCATATCAATCACAAGGCCTGGGGAAGGGAGCCTTCACCCTCGTCCTGCACACTGAAGTACTTGACTCATTAGAGAGGGTTTGAAAGGTTATTATTGCTTAAAAGGACTGGGATTAAATTACTGCTGTGGGATATGTAGAGCATTTTCCCCTGGAGACTTTTCTCTTAATCACACAAGTTATGTCTCTATTGCTAAATAACAGCCAGTCAGGCAAGTGGCCACATGTTTAAGGACACTTTGACACAGCAAGTAAGATGGTATGGTCCAAAACAGGGCCAGGTAGAAAGCTATCAGTTAAGTAATTCAGATAGTCAGGAGACCAATATTTGATCTCAGTTTCTGGGCCTCTTGTTAACAAAATAGAGGCATGATAGGAATGCTCAGTACACCCACTGCACAGAACCATGGCTAAAGTCACAGTCCTCAGGCATCTGCCTTTCTGCAGTGTCCCGGATGCACCACCACATGCAGTAGCCACCTCTTCTGTCAATGGCACAGGGCTCCCTTTTTCCCCAGACTGCCCACAGATGGATTGGCTTAGGACATTCATCTAATGTTTGGGCCATACCATTTGGAAATGTGGCAGTCCTAGGGGAGAAGAGGAAGAAAATAGCAAAAGGAAGGTGACAACAGATGTCAGTAAATGTAAAGGCAGAGAAGCTATGTCCATCTCATGTCCAGTTCTACTGACACAGCTGTTTCTTTATATCTGTTATGTTTCTGTCTATGTACATGCATATGTTTTTATATGCAAGTAAGAGGCAGTTTCATATTACAGCTAAAGGAAACTAACCCCCAGCTTCAGTCAAGTGATCCCAACATTCTCCTTATACTATTTCCTTAGCATTTGTCTCACTTGCAGTGAACTAGTATCAAACACTAAACTGCACAACTGTACCCTAACTTCTGCCAGCTCAGGTGCCTGAATAAATTAACCATTGAACAGGATCCCACCGTGGTGAGGCTGTGCTGGAACCCAGAAAGGAAAGTACTCAACTGGGAGGCAGAAGGAGGAGCAGAACTGGCCTTTGTGTCAGCCATCAGCTATTTGACAGGCTCAGCTGTACTTGCAATCATATTGTCAGCCAAGAAGATGTTTGTTCAGCAGAGATTTGTTGGACCTAACAATATGTACTATTACATTATAATACATATATTTTGACACAAAAGAGATTTATTCTTAAGACCTGAAAATGCAATTAATAAATAGATTTTGATACATGGGTCAATTTGAAACTGGAACACTTGCTACTTCTTAAGATGTGATGTTTATCCAGTCTTACCTTGAAGCTCATATCAAAAGTAAGATCCCAGCATATACCTGCTGCTTCCTTTTCAGTGAAGGAGCCATAAGTACATAAGCAGCAAGAAACCTCTGTCTGAAACTTTGCTTATCCTTTCAGAACACTGCTTTCTGGGCATATCAAGAGTAATCACTTCTATGGGCTGAATGTCTCAGAAGGTCACTGCATTATTAATAGCTGATTCAATTTAGCTAGTTAGACAAAGAATATTTTCTTAAGTTAGATTGGATTCCAACCACCTTTTTTGGATTTATGTTATTTTTATCCACTAATTGCTTCCTATGCATGGTTTGCCACACAGCTATAATTCCTATATAATACTAAAATTAATAGCTACTAGGCAATGCTAATTCTTGCTACCATCATGCTGGACATTTTATTGTCCCCCTTGTTTGGATCTTTCCCTAAAATATTTTTTTAACTTCATCTTGAAATTGCATTGTTGCATTTTCCTAGTCATGCCTTCGCACTTCTCCCACCTCCCACCAGAGATGCTTCTGTTGCTAGTTTTTCATTGAGCTCTAGCACGTCACAGAACCCAAAAATGTCTTGGGTTGGAAAGGACCTTAAAGATCACGTTGTTCCAATCCCCCGCCATGGGGAGAAACATCTTCTTCCAGACCAGGTTGCTCAGAGTCCCATCCAATCTGGCCTTGAACACCTCCAGGGATGGGGCATTCACAACTTCTCTGGTAGTAGTGCAAGTTATGCTCACTGCCAAGATGTATGAGGCACACTCAGCCATTCTGATTTAGGAAAGCAGCCAGCACGAGGGCTGTCCTCTACCAATATGGCTTTTAAATAGTGAAATTTGTTCTAAGAAGGAAGTTTTCAAAGTAAGAATAATAGCTCAACACCATATCCCTTTCAAAAGGTAAAGGCAGTGGCAAATATATTACTCTGTACCTTTTTCTAAAATGAAGAATAAATGCAGTATGTCCTTCAACTACTTGTTTCTAGATACCATATTTATATTTATTATCTGTAACTGAACAATATACAGCAACATTCTGCAATGAAGTCCTAGTGATACCATGCAGTGTTCACTTATAAAACACAGTAAGTTTTGTGTCACCAGCAGATAGTTTCTGATATGGTTTCTCCTCTGAGGCTTTTTTTGACTGAACAATTTCTTCAATGGTCATAACCATACATACACATATAATAAAATGTTTGCACAAAGGATTTTAGTTAACATTTACAAATATCTTAAGAAATGAAGAATGGCAATGATTTTTCTCCTTGCTACTTATTCCATTACAAATTTGCTCTGGATGTTGATATGGAGAGCAGCGGATATAGAGATTCCAAGAAGAGTAGTAGCAATATATTCACAGATACAGTAAGGGGAGATTATATTAACAGCCATATCTTTTTCTGAGGAAAGGGAGAAAGTGCTGGTAATCTTGTGAAAAATAGACAATAAAGCATTTTGAGTGCTCACAATGTATAAGACTTCAAACCTGAACATGTTGAGCCTCTGTTGAAAGAAATACTGAGATTTACTGTGGAGGAAAAAAAAAGAAACCGTGCGTGAAAAGCAGCCTGGATCTTGAAATCCAGCAAGAAATTAGGGTCATCTTGCATATTTTATATTCATATCCCAAGATAAATAATAACACTTTGAAAATGTTTGTTGCTTTCAGTTTTATTAAATTACAACAAGTTACTTTCTCATCAATCAATTAAATAGGCAAGACTGGAGCTTGATTATATATTCCTGAGTTGGTCTGCCATAAATCAAGCCCACAGTTGAATGAGTGTTTAATTATGTGTTCATAAACTGTCATGTATAAAGAAACTTACCTATCAGGTCATATTTTCTACTTCTTATTTGAAAAATTTGTTTCTCACTAACCACTGACTAATCACAGTGAACTTTCTTTCCAGCCCATTATCAGAATGGAATCTCACATAGGAAGATCCTAAGGGGAAGCTGTATGAGGCACAGCTGAGGTCACTTGGTCTGTTCATCCTGGAGAAGAAGAGACTGAGGGGAGACCTCATCGCAGTCTCCACCTTCCTCCTGAGGGTAAGAGGAGAGGCAGGCAGTGATCTCTTCTGTCTGGTGACCAGTGACAGGACTCAAGGAAACAGCACGAAGCTGAGTCAGGGGTGGTTTAGGTTAGATAACTGGAAAAGGTTTTTCACTCAAAGGGTGGTTGAGCACAGGAACAGGCTCCCCTGGGAAGTAGTGACAGCACTAACCCGACAGAGTCCAAGAAGTGTTTGGACAATGCTCTCAGGCACATGGTAGACTCAGGGATGGTCCAGGCAGGGCCAGGAGTCGGACTTGATGATCCTTTTGGGTCCCTTTCAACACAGAATATTCTCTGATTCTGTGTGTCCATTGACTCAATTAATTCCAGCAGCTTGAGGAAAGGACTTACCTTGCAGAAAGAGGATTCATTTTCAATATTAATGTATGTATTACTGACTTTATCTTGAGTTTGCTGTATTTGGCCCACATTTGTGAAGCTAGTACAGGATTGAGGAAAGCTGTATATCAAGATACAAGCAGCAAACTTATTTTTAGACCGCAGACAGGGTAAAAAAACCATGAAGAATAAGAGCTTATTTCATCTATTGTGACAAGAAAAGCGACAGGATAAGATGCCTTCTAGTGCACCCAAGAGCAAAAGGATCAGAAAAATATCAATTATCCAGAATGGATTGTGTGCCCAAAAGGTGTCATGATACCCATTTTTTGTAAACTTAGTAAATAGCTGGACCATAACCGAACCACTGTGGTTCACAACCTTTCTATATTATTTATTCAAAAGCATTAGCCACCTGGTTTTTTTTGCTTGCTTTTAGGAATTTTTAGCCTAATGGGTGATCACACGTAATCTGTCTGAACTTCCTTGTTAAAGCAAACAATTGAGTACATTGGGCTTTTTAAGGCTATTAGGCTATTGGTGTACCTCAGACTCCTAATGCAAGTCATTACTGCCCCAGAGGGAGAGTTTCAGGGATGGACTCAATACTTTGTAAGGACAAAGCTATTTAGGAAGTCAACCCTAAGTTTCATAATCGTAATTTGTCTCCTACTGATATCCTTAGAAATATACCGTTAAGTACTATTCTCCCGTCTTCTCTATTTGGTCTTTTCAATATATTGTTCTCTTGAGAAGAAGCCAGGAAATCCACATTTCCAGAGTGACTCAGTGCCTAAAGGATGATATACGATCATTGTCATCAGTTAGTGAACCACTATGATGAGTAAGTCATGAGAGGAAAAGAAGTTTCTAACATCAAAACTTACAATGCTTAAAAAAAAAGATCTACATTAGATAGAATCCAAATAATTCATCATCTCTGACCCCAACTTATGCAAAAAGTCCTTTAAAGTGTAAGTCAACACAAGTTTTGTCCTGATTTTAAACTTTCTTCTATTATAAAAGCATGCTTTCAATGGGCAGATAATCACATTAAGGAAACCTTTATTCTCTTTCTTCCACCATCTCAGCCAAGGATGGTGATGCTTCACAGAAATTGATTTCTTAGAAATAGCAGGTCTTTAACAGGTTTGGTTGGTCCCAGATGCCATTATGTGTACAGAGAACAGATCACCCTATTACAGTGCCCTTCAAAATCAATGAAATATTCTTTAATAAATTTTGATAAGGGCACAATCTCAAACTCTAAAGTCAAAAATAATGTATCAATTCTGATTCATGATGCCAAAATCTTCATCTAACATATTTAACTTCTCCTAATATATATGAACACGTTTGGAATCCATGGAGGTTCCTACTGGAAAACCTAATTTAGCCAGAGATCCGAGACCTGCCATTAAACCTGTACCTTAACATTTTGTTGAAGAACAGTGAATTGCATGCTCTTTTAATCAACCTCTAGCTTGCCACAAGAAAACCATATCCACACTCAAAGAAAGTGTGTTGGATGTGCACAGTCTGGTTTTTTTGGTGGCAGAAGAAAAAACGCCACAGAGGTGTCTTTTGTGAGAAGCTGCTGGAAGCTTCTGCCATGTCCAGCAGAGCCAGTCTCTGTTGGGCTCTGGGGATGGACGTGCTGCTGAGACAATTAGAGAAGTTGGCAATGCTTCTGTGATAACATATTTAAGAAAGAAGTTGAAACAAAGGGGGAGAAAGCGGCAGCAGGAGCCGAGCTGGTGGGACACACGGCTGTGGCAATCACGCACAGCAGCCGCAGATATTTTGGTACAGCCCACGGCGAGCCTTACCAGCCTGGCTGCCTCTGAGGGAAGCGGCGATGGAGCCGGGCCAGGAGACGCAAAAGTGCAGCGTGCCCAGGCATAGTGCCGCCGCCATGCCCAGCGCAGGGAAGCGCAGCCTGCAGCAAACTCTGTTTTATCTGACCAATTTTAGTCAGCCACACTGCAGGCAGAAGAACAAAGCTGGCAGCAGCAGCTTCTCCTTCCCAGAGCCCCACATGAAGAAAAACATTGAGTAGTGCCAGACAAGAGTCAGAAAATTACTGGAGTAAAAAAATCATTGGCAAAGATAAACATAAGTGAGTAAAGTAATGAAAAAGTATGTATACTTTAAATACAGAAGAAAGCAGCTGTCTGGTGAATTTGCTTTCCCACAGCCAAAGTCATTTAGCTTGTGTTTAAGAATAATGGAAAACAGTAAAAATAATTAATAGAAACAGATATCACTGGGGCTCCTTAAGTAAGAAAAACTAATGTGGTTAAGTACTTGAGGCGATATAACATTTAATGATGGATACTTATAGGAAACTTTATGTGTTCCAGGAACTGCACTTACAGAAATTAATCCTTAGGACACCCCAGGGAGACGACTTTGTAAGAAATAGTTTGCGGATGGGGTTACAAACATGGAAACATTGTAAAATAACCCAAGACTAAACGGCACTTTGATAGGAACAGCAGGACAAGAACTCCTGAGCTGCTAGGTTTCTGTTCCACATACATGTAATAAAGTGGCAGAACCAGACTGTGGAGAGATAAGCATACACATTTGTTTTTTGTGTGTGTCTGGGCAGTCTGTTCCTAAGACTGGATCTCATACACTGAAGTCCCATCAAGAGATATCTAAAAAAATGGTGATGCAATTTTCCTTCATTATTTTCAATGACTAATAGAAATTTAAGCTGATTTAACAAAGTAAAAAAAATAAATACCAGTTGGGTTGGGTTTTTTTTGTTTCTTTCTTTGTTTTTTATTTCAGAAATAGTAGCGAAAGAAGAGTATTTCTTTGCTGGTGTTTTGAGGATGAAACAAGAGCTGGCATAAGTTGAAAACGTCTCATGCTTTCCCTTGGCATTTTAAGTATCAGTGGCTCATTTAAACAACAGAGGATGGACACCAAAATAGAGAGAATGTGAAAAAGGGCAAAACAGAATATAAACAGAAAGGGAAGGAAAGAAACTTAGCTTGCAATTTAAAATTCCTGTGTTATATTTGAAATACTTGCTTTTTTCCCCCAACAGACTCATATAAGCAAATATTCATCTACTTTCCTGAGGTGCACACAATAATTTTATGTGTTCCCGTTTACAAGTATTTTATTGAACATAGCAATTACAGACTATTATCTTTATTACTAGCATTGGGTACAACTAGTAGACCAACATGTCATTACAAAGACAACAACAAAATCATTCCTCCTTCAAACTCACACATTCTTTTTAATGGGATGTGTAAAATATTATAATGAGAACGATTCTGAATTGCAGTGATTTCCCTGATTAAATGGTGGTGTGTACAGAAACTTCAAAACCAATTTTTGTTCTTGTAACTCTTACATTTAAAATAACCAGAGTTTTAAAGCAAGTTTAATAGAGAATTAATATAGACATGGTCCTTTTTACGCAGTGACAATTAGTACATTTTTTTAGACATCAGAGTTCTAAAACAAGCAAAAAGGAAGAATCTGGTTTTGATACAGCTGTATCTCCTGAATAATAAAAATTGAATTATCCTGTCATGAGTGTCAGTGGTAAGTCTATGGACTTCAGTTTGCATGCTCAGAATGTTTATAGTGATGTTTTCACAGTTCCTGCAGAAGAGGGACAGATAGCAGTTTTTCTTAGGTAATATTCTCTGTCAGATATGCTCAGACATTGTCTTTTGCATTCAGCCATTCCAGATGGATCCATAATCCATTCCCGCAAAAAGGACAGTACAAAGACCAACCACACTGTGAAAGCAAAAAGTGACTCTTGAAATCCAATCATGATTTGAAATACAGATATTCAATTACCATACTTTTCTCCTCAAAGAAAAAAAAAAAGAAGGGGGGTGGGGGGAAGAAAGAGGAAAAAAATGTTATTATGCTTCCCATGAGGCTACGGACTATATGCAATTTGAATCTATTCTGTAGTTTTATGTATAGTAGCTCCCATAGTTTGCACTTCTATTTTTTTATTCTACGTCTGCTTTCATAGGGAGAAAACAGTCATGATGTACCCATAATGACTCACAATTTACAATGATACATATTGCAATGACAAGACCTTTCCCAGACAAAAAGAAAGCAGGAGATGTCAGATTTTTTATTTTTACTATTTTGTCACATATGATCTCTGAGAAAGAAGCTTATGCGAAGTTGGAAGTCACAAACTCTCTGTTGCGCATGAGCAATGAATCCTCCTCCTAATCTAGGAAGATGAAGTTCTCTCATAGCCTTAAAATAATTTGAAGAAAGAGCCAGAATCCAGGAAGACTAATTAAGAAACATGGTGGAAATGTCTGTGTGAGGTTGGTACAATTCTAATTAATTAGAGGCAAACTTGGAGGGAAAGAGAAAATAAACCTAACCCCTGGTAGCAAGGAACAAGAAAGCATTTTTCTTACTACTAGTGTTCAGGTAGCCTCAGGAGAGGAAGTAAGTTCACAGCCATGCATAAGAAAACCAAGAAGAAAGTCTACTGAGCACAATGGCAAAAGCTCACTCTAGGGACAATATGGTTTTAACTAAGAATGTCTTACAGAAAGAATTGCTAAAATCCCCAACAAAATAGGGTAATCCCCCAGCACCTATCCTAGCAGAGATGCTGAGGCAGTGAAAGAGGGAGTTTTAGCACAATCTGCCCTTAACAAAGGAACAAATACGTCCAATAAGAGAGGAAAACCTCTGAGCAAATGGTGTACAGAACATCTGAGGTAGCTACTGTGTCCTAACAATGGGTAATTTGGAATAACTAGGGAATTCTTGCAGTCCCAAGACTGATGCAGAACTGCACTTTTTAGTGGCTTGTTGGTTTGGGGTTTTTTAAATTTATTTTCTGACTTTTATGTTTTAAAATTTGTATTTTAAGAAACTTATTTTTAGCCTGAGCTGCATGTGGTGATGAACACTCTCAGATTGCTTGTCAGAAATGCTCAGGGCTCATAACTAAGATATTACCAGATATTACCCCCGTTCTTTCTTCCTTATAGAAAAACACATCACAATACAGTGAGAACTGAGGGCAGAAAGCTTGGCCAAGAGAAGGATTCCTGTAAGGGCGTACTCCCAGGAACTACTGGAGTTTGTGGTTCACATCAAAAATATCCTGAAGAAGTGTGCAAGATGTATGCGCAGCCTTCATCAAACAGAAACTAAGGAAAAGTCTTTAATGCCTTTGTTCCCTTTTGGTTTCCCCCTTCTCCTCCTCCTCTGACATTTTTCCCCTTTATTTTTCACCCCTTTTAGAGAGGAGTTCTTTGGATCCCAGGACTAATTCATCTCAGAGAAGAGGCCAGATTTTGCTGGTAAGAGCTACAACTCTTTCTTTGCAAATCTCTTTGCTCCCGACTTCTTGTATCTCCAAGACAAATTAAATTCCTAAATAACATGCTTAGGGCTAGTGTTAGGTGTAAAAGTTCTGATCCTCCACTCATGTAAAGCACAAGAAAAAATAAGCTCAGCAGGAGCAGGCTTGGGGGAGGGCTTCTAGTCCTTCTGTGTAACAGCAAGTTCCAGCACTTCACGTTCACTGCCATTTGTTTCTGCAGCACTTCAGCAACATGTAATTCCTTACCCTGCAGGTGACAGATATCTTTGGGGTTATTGCTGCTCTGTGGGCAGTAAATCTCCACTCATATATAAGCCTAGGTCATGCCATGTGACAACTTCTTTACTTATTTGCATCACTGTAAGGCAGCCTGGCAATTATGCAGAAAGTATGTTACCATGGCAACACAGGGAAACTGCAGCATCTAAAAAAAAATAAGACTGCAGAATTACTTAACATTTTATTCTCCAAAGACTTCAGTATTCTGAGTTTAAACTTTGCACAAAAAATCATAACAAATGGTACCTGTTTCATAAATAGTGCTTCCTACATCTTTTAGAAGTAATTGCTTCTTTTCATCAAAACATTTTATATTTTCATCTTTGTGAAATTATTGAGTACAGAGTTTAATGAGTAAAATGCTCCTCTCTCCTCTGTCCAGAATTTTTTTTTTTTTGCAAAAAATACCACTTATTAGTCAAGTCAAATACAGCAATTATTTCAGCACAGTTAATGCGTAAGTCCCCTCACACACCTCCCACACAAATGAGTGCAGACAGCTCTGACAGCTCCTGAGTCTTGGTAAAGCTCTGGAATAGCACAAAAGAGTAGCTGACATTTTACTCTGCATAGGATGAGAAGAGCCAAGCAGTCTGAATCATGAAAAGGGACGCAAAAACCTGAGAGGGACACAGCTATCCGATGTCCAAGTCATGGGCTGGTACCCACCAACTCAAGATAAAAAACACCTTGGCTTCTAGCATAAGTCAGAAGGTTCCTTCTGGCTTAGTGCCTAATTCAAAACTGAGGCTCAGATGACCAGAGACGGCTTTATCATCCAAGTCCCACCAGCTGCACTGGTTTTGGATGTCACATGTCACATGATTTTAGCCATTTATTCACGTGCTGGTAATTAGGAAAGCAATGACGACAGTGCTGCTGCAGACCCCTTGTAACCCAAAGTTTTGTAATAATTTAGTATAAGCTATTGCTGTCATATTATTACTGTACATAGTGACAATACAATAAAGTACACATACAATATTAATGACATTCAAATAAATGAAAATAAATACACAAAATAAAATGTCACTTTATCCAGGACATTTTCTCTCATTCTGTTATCATTTCATCTCACAAACATGGTCAGTGCATGTAAAGGTAAAAGCTGGTTAGTAGCCTGAGAGTTATTCTGTTCCTCAGAACAGAAATAATTATAAACATACGTGAAGCAGTCATAGTTTTAGGACACCTTCCTTGAAAACAGAGGGCAGGCAGAGAGCCCTTTTGACAAAAATGGAACTGTGTGACACAGATACAAAATTTTAGAGAAGCCCATTAATACATGACTAATGCTCTCCACTGAGGTAAATACTCTGGCTTCAATTTTTTTCTAAAAGATTTGACACTAGTAGCAGCCTGCTTTAAAGTCTGATTTTGTAAAACGCACCATTCATTCGTCCATTGGCACAGTCAATAGAAAAATACATATTGACTTCTGAATATCAGAATTTGAAAAACAATGTCTTGCCGTGCAGTGTCTTGATCTACATTCCATGCTAATTAACCTATATCTTTCAACTGAAAACAGATCTTGCTTTCTTATCAAGAAGCTTAATTATGTTACCTATATTGCATTTCTGAAATAGATTATAAAGTCCAGTCTCAAGTCTTTGTTAACACCGTTATCAAATAAAATTCACAGAGAGCTGGTTAGGAACAGAAACTCTAAAAATATCCAAAGCATTTGCACAAATAAAGCATGCATAATTTAACCACCATGGCATACCCAGAATTATCCATTGCCTTACCATGTACAATAAATATGCAATAAAATGTTCAAAGTAGCCTACCTATCTATAGTAAAATTCTAGATTTTAAGGCCAACAATGCAACAGAATGTAAAATAACTCAATAAAAACTCAGAAATAAAAGCAGCAAGGATATGCAGATTTTTGTTCCAAACAATAAACTTGATGAACAAGAACAAGAATGCCAGGCACAGGAAAGAGCAGAAGCAGGAAGAGGAGGAGAGGTAACACAAGGAGATACTTGATGTTGTCAGGGAGTCTACTGACATGTCAACTGGAGAAACAAGATGAGAGCTGTGAAAAGAAAGTGGTAAACATGAAGCAGCAGCTCGATCATCAACAAGCAACAGCCAGCTAATGGGAAAAGACATCCAGCTACCAGGAAGCTGACTCTTAACTAAAACTGCCACCATGGAAAGATGACCACCTGGCACCACTGAGAAGAAAACAACAACCAGCTTCACATACCAAAAAAATTATAAGAATTTACAGGAAAAACCAGGAAGAAGGGAAGCCTGAAGGTAAAGTTGCAGGAAGGTTTTGGCCACATTGCAGACATTATTTGAAATTAATTCAGTTTTGACCACAGCCTCATATAGTTTAATGCAGTATTCACAATGAAATGAACAGACTTCCAGGTGCTAAAAAATCTGTGTTACTTCCAGAGAAAATGAGATATCGTCACAGGAATAGGATTACTTACCACCTCAGACTAACTGCTTACCTATTCCTGTTTGTAAGAGTGCTAAATTGAGTGATACGTCTGTTCATAGGATAGGATTCCTTTCATACAACAGCAGTATTTCCCATCATGTCAAACCCCAAATAAAGCCACATGTCCCTCTTTAGAGAGGGAGGAAGTATGACGCAGTAGCATCAGCATGGGAAGTGAGGAGTCAAGCAGGGTCAATTTCTTGCCCTGCCACACCCTTCTGGTGTAAATTGTATAAGCCAATTTAGGCAATTTATCTCCTTCCAGTATACCATAGTTCATAGTCTTGGCATGGTTTTCCACTGGGCTCTGCAGGTGATACACAAGGCTGCATTGGGATACCTGTACGCTCCTGCAGTCACACTGGAAACCTTCCTACCTGTTGAATGAAGATAACAATCTTCCACATCCTATAAAAATGTGATTTGGGCAGAGATATGGATGGCAAAGAGCTAGTGAAGTATTAGCTCTGTATACCTTCTTTATTCACAGAGCACAAACTGTTGAAAAATCTAGTGGATATAGGCTGAAAGGAATGTACAGCCACCTCTACAGAAAACATATGGCTGAATTCAGTCTTGGTGTAAACAAAAATACTCTAAGTTTCACACGATTTCTTTTCCTTCTTTTTATTTCACACTTTTCCCAATAGCTGCAAACTATCGTCAAAGCCCATCACAGATGAAGTCATTTCTGAAGCCAAGCTATGCATTTTTTAACGCCATTTTATCTTTTCCCATATGTCACTCCATCTATTTCTGTTGCTCTTCTTCACCTCAAGCTGATGATGTATCTGGTAATTCACTCTCCAGCAAAGCCTGATTCATCTGTGACCACGTAAGGACAGATTCCATGATGAAATCTTTAACTGAGATGGTTTGGAGGAGGGAAACTTCACAGTTTCCTCCAAAGATGTTTTTTCAAGGCATTCCACTTCTGGAAAAAAAAGCTCTCTGAAGCCTGTGAAATTAACATAATAAATAATACAAACCCTAAGGCCAAAATTGCAAAATAGAGAAGGTTCTTTCTGGACAGGTTTTCTTTCATTCCCCTGTGCATTTAGTTACTTTTTAAGGACACTCTTGAGAGTGAGAAGTTATATTTTACTGTGTTTATAATAATTACAAAATTATTTCACCCATTTTAACAAATGTTTTTTCATGTTTCCTTATTTCACTCATTTTAACAAACAACATATTGTTGCTCTCAACAATATGGGGGGTTTTTTTGCCTGTATATCCAGTCTTTTGTATTTAAATCAATGTTTTCCCAACCATTTACTTAGGATGTTTGAAACTCATGGATATGTTTCACCATTTCCATAAGAAATATGTTACTTATGCTGCTAAATTATTAGTCCCCAAAACAGGTCATTAAATAGCTATATTTTTTGTCATATTGTTATTTTTAACACATCTGGTAGTCCTTAAGCTCTTTTTTTGGTATTACCCTGTTCAAGTAAATGTGAATTTATTTTTATCAGCTGATTTCATAGAATGAGATAAAATTCTAAAATTAAATTCAAAGATATTTTATTTCATCTGCTGCAGTCTGTACAGCCACTGATTTTCTACTGTGCTTTCAAAGAAACAATTCAAAACATGCCTGATAAAAACCAACTTTTATAAGAATCATAATATTTCTTGCTCAAAATGGTTTTGTATGTTTAGAGAGATGGTTTTTGTTACAATTCTATTATGATTCTAGAAGCAAAAGTTAAAAGTATGGAAGTCTCATGACTATCTTGCCCCCTCTACCCCTTTCTTCTCTACTCTCCGTTTACTAATCAGTACAACCAGATGTGTTTTCTCCCATTTTCAAGAAAGTGACAGGTTAAGTGTTCACCCCAAAACTGAATGCCATAAATTCTCCAGAGCAGCAACTCCCCCAGGCTCTGCTTCTTCAAGTGTTTCCTCATTTGCTCCCTTCTCCTCCCCTGAATTATTTCTGTGTGACCTTTTCTTATTTCTAGTTTGTGTGTGCACATATGACAAAGAAATTTTGCAGAGACTCTCGATCTTTGCCATTTTCAATTCATAATTAATTCACTCCTCTTCATTTATTAATGAACTAATTTCTTGCTAAGGTTAAAGTTACTCAAAAAGGAAAAAAGGCAGAACTTTTTTCAGTGCATGAAGGGCTCCCAGACCTCAGTAAAGAAATATGTTTTGAGGCCTAAATCCCACAGGAAGCTGCACACTACAGCAAAGAATAACAGAAGTTGGATGTTTAGGAAAACTGGGAACCGATATCTGTTTTGGACTTGTTTGCACTTCTTATTTCTGAGCCATGTAAGTCTGATTAGACTCTTTAGAGGAGGAAAACAAAAACAAACCCCTCAACCCTTCCTCTATAAACATCCGCAGACAAAATCTTTTTCACAGCTTTTGAAGATGTGCCTCCCCACTTTCACGTGTGTGGCTAGTATTTATTTTCTGAGAATCATGAAAGCAATTATTTGAATTTGTATACAAAATACCTTTTATAATCATTAGCATCCTGGAATGGGAAACTCAGGATTTCAGGTGTCTAAATCAGGAATTATAAAGGCATAGCAGACTGCATGTGCTAGTGCAATGTTTAGCTTGTTGGAGCACCACAGTTGTGCAGGTTTGGCTCACAATAAATTCTCCCCTATATGCAGTGTGATCATTACACTGAGCTACACATTCTTTCCTATATATTGCAAGGTAAGGGGAAGTGTGGTAAGTGAAGATACTCTATCCATACTACTTGCAGAGAAGTTTTTGAATGTTGCATGCCACTAACCACATCTGCTGGATTATGCATGCCTCCTGTTCTCCCCACCCTCTTGTATGATTGAATGTTACACACTGATTTCAGATCAGGCTCACTCTCTTCTCGCTCACATTACGCTCTCATTTCTAAGTTCTCTTAGAAAATGGGTCTTTAGCTCATTTGACTGTGTGATATGCACATTTCTAAAACAAAAAATAAGGTCAACCAAGGTCATCATTACTAATGGAGCCTATTCTAAAATTATGTAGCCCAGATGTGATTTTTTTTTCTTTTTTAATCAAATGTAGGACAAGAGTAAAAAGTACTTGAATTGACACATTAATATAGGAGGCAGACTATGTGTAGAGGAAATTAGAGTTATAATCAAAGCCTGCTGCATAAGAGCAGATTGCTTCAGCTATGTTCAGAGTGGAGTATAATTTGATCTGTCTATCCATTTTGATTTCCTTATTGCTTTGTTACTGAAGACTTATATTGTATTTCTATACACAGACACACACAAGCTGTAAGGGAGAGATCATCGTTACTGTTGGCAAGGAAACAAGTTACTGGGTGCTGAAACTCACATTTCAAATTAAAATTATATTAGGATGTGAGTCAATTCACACTTATAATTGTCAGTGAGTTTTTATTTGTATATACTTAGAGCAGGAAATCATTAATTGAGCTAATATATATGAAGAAAACTTACTTATTCCACTAGTGATGAACACGGGGAAAGATATAAGAAATAAATTGCCAAAGAACGTGTGGCCATTCCTGTGCAATAATCAAGCACATAAAATTGCAATAACTTGCTTCACACAGCTTTCAGTAATTTTTGAGCAACCAAGACATCAAAACCCAGCATTTTTTTGTTGGTTTCTGTTAAATTGCTTCTATAGGCTGCACCTGAATTATCTGCCTTCACACAGTTGCTCTCTGGAAAGAAAACAACTGTAATTTCCCTTTCTCCTAATCTTGTTCATGTTATACTCACATGCAGCCTTCCTCATACCCCTCTGTGGCAGTCTCTTCAAGTTATGCACAGTTGTTCCAAGCAATTCAGCACCTCTATTTCTCCTTATATTTTAGGACAAGCAAGAAAAGAGCCTGGAAATATCCACTGAACCAAGGTTGTATAGACCTAGCATCACAAGTGAAAGAAAATGTTTACTCCTTATGGCCTTTCTGAAGTCTTCAATGAGCAGCCAGGAAGGGACAACCTTTGTGTACCACACATCACTAGGATATTGACAGCATTTTCCTGCCCAGTACTGTTACCAGAACAAAGTCCAATTACATGGTCATTCAACAAATTTCATTGTTCCTAGATGGTAAGATTTGAACCTGAATCAAAGTGTAGTGCTTTATCAGTTCTTTCTGAAGTAATATTTTTGTTTTTCTTCCATATAGCAATTAAAGAGATTCATTAGGGATTACTGAAAATGTTACCGGTTTGTGAAAACATGAAATGTGAAAATATGAAGTGTGGTAGTTCAAGTGATAAGTGGAACAAGTCATCATTTCAAGTTTTTCACATATAAATCAGCTCATCACATATTAAGATATTATAACTAAAGAAACTATAACTCACTTCCCATTCTGTTCTCGTGGTAAAGCTGGTATAGTCTAGGAATGTATCGTCTCTGCTTGAATCACTTCTGGGAGTTACATCCATGCTGTATAATGAGAGTAAAACTTCATGTCATATTTTGAAAATGGCATTTATGGTCTATTTATGGCTTCACAGTTCAAGGTCATTTACAGGGATCATTATCTCCACTTATTCTGCCAATGCTTTCGATAGTTTGACATAGTTAAACTAGTAAGGCTTCTGGAAATATTAAAGCACAAGTTGCCTTAGTTTAAAATAGATGACAACTTAGATACATTGTTGAATTCCAAATTAGAAAAAAGCACATGATATATCATTTATAGACATAGAATCACAGAATATGCTGTGTTGGAAGGGAACTACAAGGATTATCAAGCCCAACTCCTGTCCCTGCACAGAACCATCCCCAAGAGTCACACTAATGTGCCTGAGAGCATTGTTCAACACTTCTTGAATTCTGTCAAGTTTGGTACTATGACCACTTCTCTGGGTGGCCACAGCACTAAACCTGACAGAGGTGGTTCCAGTACCCAACCACCATCTGGTTGGACAACCTTTTCCTAATATTCAACCGAAATCTCCCTTGACTCAGCTTCATGCCATTTCCTTGGGTCCTGTCACTTATCACAAATGAAGAGATCAGTTCCTGTCCCTCCTCTTCCTCTCATGAGGAAGTTGTACTGCAATGAGATCTCTCCTCAGTCTTCTCCAGGGTGAACAAACCAAGTGACCTCAGCCACTCTTTATAAGGCTTTCCCTCCAAACTCTTCAGCATCCTTGTTGCCCTCCTTTGGATGCTCTCCAATGGCTTAATGTCTTTCTTACATTGTGGCACCCAAAACTGCACACAATACTCAAGGTGAGGCTGGTGCAGAGCAGAGCAGCACAATCCCCTCCCTTGCCTGGCTGATAATGCAGTGCCTGATGCACCCCAGGACAGAGTTGGCCCTACTGGCTGCCAGGGCACTGCTGACTCAAATTCAACTTGTCATGGACCAGAACCCGCAGGTTCCTCTCCTCAGCCCTGCTCGCCAGTCTCTCATTCCCCAGTCTATGCACACAGCCAGGGTTGCCCTATCCCAGGTGCAGAATCCAGCACCTGACCTTGTTAAACTTCACAAGGTTGGGGATTGCCCATCTCTCTAATTTGTCCAGGTCTCTCTGCAGGGCCTTTCTACTCTTGAAGGCATCAGCAGTGCTTCCCAATTTAGTCATCAGCAATCTTACTTAGTATTCATTTGAGTCCTACATCCAAGATGTTAATGAAGCTGTGGAAGAGCACTGGGCTGAGGATGGGGCCCTGTGGAACCCCACTAGTGACCAGACACCAGCCTGATGTCACCCATTCACTGTAACTCTCTGTGCCTGACCCGTGAGCCAGTTGCTTGCCTATCGCGTAACACGGTTATTCAGCTGTGAGATGGATGTTCTGTCCAGGACACTGTGAGAGACAGCACCAACAGCTTTGCTGAAGTCCAGAAAGATTATATCTACTGGATTTCCCAGATCAGCTAGGTAGATAGAAGGAGATCAGGTTGAAGAAGCAGGACTTTCCCATTAAGAAGCCCTGTAGGCTGTGACCAATGACTGCATTGTCCTACAGGTGTTTTTCAATACCTCCCTGAATAATATTTTTTCATCATTTTACCAGGCACTGAATTGAGATTGACCTGTGGTTTCTGGGGTCTTCTTTCTTGCCCTGCTTGAAAATCAGGATGTTAGTTAGTTATATTATAAAGTACAAGAGTATATCATTAACTAAGAATTTTAAGCATTTTTTTGTGAAGATCCCTACACTCCTGGAATAATTATTATATTCTGTGTGGAAAATGGCTCTTCTAACTTTATGTCTTTATGCAAAATATATACCCCTAATATACAAAATATATATATATATATATATCTTTTTTTGTTAAAAAGAGCATATTTTTGAAATAATGAACTACAAAAAGATACTTAGGAACAAGCTATTAAATCCTACTACATGTGGGAAGATGGGTCTAAATCTCTTGGACATTTTTCAGCCAGCAATATGTCAAGAACCTATTATGTTATGAGCTTTATTTCATTTGAATAGAAGGAAAAAATTAACTTCATTAACTATACATAGCCATCAGGAAATTTAAAGAATAGTATTATTAGAGAGTTTTCCTGTTCCCTCTAGGGAAAAATTTTCCCTCTCTTTTCAGAAAGCAGTGCAGAGCAGCCCTACTACACGTATTAACCTCTTAGCATTTACAGTAATGATACATTTTCTTTCTCCTCTCCTAATAAAAACAAATCAGGTGCTGAGTACTTTAATTATTACTTCTTAGTACTAATGACTCTTTATTCAAGTGGATCTAATAGCACTGAATTATCAGTACTAATATACCCATATAACTCCAACAGTGAAACTATCTGGCATCAGGTACTGTGCAATGTTGTGAATCTTATTGTTTTTAACTGCATATGTCTGAAAAAAACCCCTTATTTGCCTGCAGATGGTCAAGAGAAACAAGCGATGGACCAAATTCTTTAAAGATATACATATTTTTGTAGTAAGCACTAGCAAGTAACACATACAAAGCCAAAGTATTTGTATTTTAATGTAAATACAGACACTGGCTACACCAGACTTAAACTTCACCCTGTGAGCTTAGAAAATCTCAGTTTTAGTTTAGTGTGGTTCCTTGCTGCACTTGTCAAAGGTCACGCTCTAATGATGATGATATTTATCCTAGTAATGTTCTCAAGGGACTTCAAGGCACTGAACACATCAATTTCAAAAGGAAATGCTTAGTTCTTTCAGAAAGACCTATAATATTTTTCTGGCTACATTCATCCCAAAATCCCAGTGCTTTGTAAACTCTACTGAACATAGCACAGCACTTTGTTAATGCATGGAGGTATAGACAAATGAACCAAACCCATCACAGAGGGATTATTCTGGCCAGAAGCAATCTGGTGATTGCTATGGACAATTTTTGTAATTAAAGTAGCTAATAATAAGTTACAACTCCTTCATTCCTTCTGTACTGCCAGTTACTAAAACAAGTCTCCTTTCTGTTGCATTTCTGTTTGATCAGGTCTCGAAAGTGGGATTCAGAGCCACATGTTCAGCACTCCTATGGGAAGAGGAACATCTCCAATCCTACTGTGCTCAGGAGCCATGGGCAGAAGGGTGGGTGCCTGAAGAAGCTAAGGAAAAGAGGCTCTTGCTGAGTCTCCACTCTTCAATGAGAGTGTGGGATTTTGTGTTATTGGTGAGAAATCATGCAGCAGGAAGCCAAAGTGTTTTCTAGAACAGCTAAAATGTTTTCCAGCCCTGAAGGTACATTTTGATTTCTCCTTACATTGAATGTTTTTCCTGACCCTCCTGAAACTTCCCTTTCTTCTCTGCTGTTTGTCTCACTTTGCTTTTACCACAGTTCTCACAGTAACTAGTTGCTATATTTGTGAAAGACAATTTCATGCTATGTTGGTACATCTAGGAGAGATGATGCCCCAGACAGAAAGCTACAGAAGTTTTTGCTGAGGGTGATTTTGTGGAGACCTGTGCACCTCAGTATGTGCATGTGCACAGTGTTTTCCTCTTTCCTCTCAACCAACCTCAAATGAGAAGAAGGGAATGTTTCTGGAAAAAAAATTGCAAACCTCTATAAAATTCGTTTCCAACTAAAGCCATTTGGGTCCCCAAATTACAGGCAACACTGGCAACTACTGTTGTTGACTCTGCAGTGGGTAGTTCAAGGAAGTCAAGGTGATTGACAGCTCTCTCTGAAGCTGAGACTTTTTTTCTACAGCTGAAGTACTCAGAACCTTAACAGAGCAGCAAAAACTTCTGCTTTTCCTCCACTTCAAAAATATTTATATTATTACCTTTTTAGAGCCCTCCAGAACACTTTCCTGCTTTCTAACCAGATTTTGGTCATATGTCATCATATACACAATGAGGCATATGTCATCCTTGCAACAAATCTCCTTGCCTTTCTATTCTTTTCAGGTTACCTACAACAAAATAATAATTAAAAAAAGAAATCCAAATAAAATATGATACTGGAAAAAAACCAAAAAGGACTTTGTTTCAACTCAAAAGCAGTTCCCAATATCTGAAGAGAATTTCTGAAATTACAGTGGAAGTTTACTCCTCCAAAACCTAGGTGTATTTTCACACATTCCCTGACTGATTCGTGAATAGTCACTAAATTGATGGAACAGCTCTGAAGGATTTAAAAAGATTATACCAATTAAGTTAGTTTAAACACTGGCGACACATTAAAGTCATCGAAATTATTACACACTTCAGAAAATATAGATTTATTTAAGTCTAATACAGCTTGTATATTCTGTTGTAATATAGTATATTAAGAAACAGCTGACTCCTTTTTTTCTTTCCAATAACCTCTGGGTTGAAAATCTCTTCTTTGCCCATCCAGTTTGTCTGTACATTGTCTCTCCACAACAATAATCCTTCTCTCAGCAGCATGTCTTTTCCTTAATGCAAAGAGTCTCATCAAGAAGCAACATACTGATGTCTTTGGTGGAATTTTGTGCTCAGCATATGTAGCACTCAGATGTGCTATGAATAGTGTACATACAAATCACCTCTAAATTTGTTCATTCCAGTAGTGTAAATTAGCAACATTCTGAACAGATTTTTCAAAGTATTCATCACAGAAAAAGGTTTTTAGATCTTCTGTGAATGCTAGTTCTGTTTTAGTATCACGGCAATACAGATTTCAGTCTTCCTAAACTTATGGGAATATGTTTTTCATTCTATCACAAACAAGACTAACCTTAAAAGTTAGTAATTTTTTTTATTATTTACTTCACCAAAGCTGTGCTTTACTACACTAGTGCTCAAAGTACAGCCAGTCAGCCAGTTGTTCAATTGCTCTGTCAGCAACACAGAATTTTTTAAATCTAAAAAGCTAAAACGACTGTTTAAAGAAGTGTTGAACTGTTCAGTGGTGAAGAGAATACCGAAGTGAGCCACTGTTTGCTGGGCAAGAGATATAATTTCCTACCCATGAAAACAGTGAATTTTTTAGGACTTACCTTGTCTTACTAATGCCTCCTAATTTGCAGCACACAGAACTGCATGAAAAAAGACTCACACATAGTCATAACTCAGAAAAGGCATAACTAGGCCGAATTCCATTTGACAGCAAAAGCCATTATTCAATTAAACAGCACAGAATTTAGTACATGGACCTTGACCATTTGTCTCATGTACAACAATGCATGGTTTTCTAAAATAAGAAAATTTAACACTAACCAATTTTATTTCATCTTCACATCTGATATACAAGCAGAAGTATGAATGATTATATCCCTTCTATAATTCCCACTTCTAGTGTAACTGTAAATACTGTGAAGAAATATACAAAATTTTAAGACTTTTTGGACTCCTGTTTGCCATATGTCTGCAATGATATCTTGGGGCAATACATGATAGAGTTAAATTATGCATTGCAAAAACATCGTAAATATTTTTGCTTAGCTTCATGTTGAACTCATTGAATGTTCCCTTGCTGTCAATATCTAGGAACTGTGAACATGAAGGACTAAGAGACCCCAGGAAATCATCTCCTCTCAGAGGAACATAAATACCACTTACTGTCAACTAGAAGGATGCTCTAGTCTGTGACTTGTCGGTTTTAAGTTGTATAAAATGGACAAACACCACCTAATTTTTTTTTTTTCTGAAAACAAATTGAAGTCTTTCTTACATTCAGTAAGGATTAAATATTGCCTGTTAAGTTTAAATTGAAAAAGGAGGCCGCTACAGAAAATAGCCAATTACACTTATCTCTGCAATGTTAACCATTCCATGATCCCGTGTTTCCTGAGAAACACTTAGCATAATTTCAGCTTCCAGTTTTGATTTCTTTTAAGTCGTTACTACAATTCTTCCCAAGGGACAAATTCCTGCTATTTGTAAAGACACACAGAAATTTTTGCTGCCTTTTCTACAAAAGAGTGCAAGAAGGACAGGGCTGACTTCAAGAACAATAAAAAAAAATTCCAGAAAAATCTCTGTTGGGAAAGCAGATAAGGCAAAAAGACAATGAATTTAAGCATAGCCCCATTTCAGTATTCAAATGGCTTTTGCATGCAAGATAATTTGGGTCAGAGCCCATTCAACTTCATGAAAGTGCTAAATTTTCTTGCTCATCTAACAAGATGAACAAGCCCTGAGATATCTGGAAAGGTTTAGCTGACTTCTCTATACAGTTGTACTGAAGAAAGCTTCTGCACAAGCAAATTTCATAGTCTGGAGGCATTTACTAAGTCAGTACTGATACAACATACCCAGGACTTTATCCTCATGATGGATAGCTTCATCACTCAGAGCATTTCCAGCCTTTCATTATCAAGTCTGATCTGCCCTCCAACTGCCTTTCTGAGTGAGCAATGCACAAAATACTATGTACAGCAGTCCCTTCTGACTAAATTCATTGCTACCTAGTTTTTGATGATCTATATGCATTCTTATATTTCATTCTTAAGTCTTCCAGTGGATCTATGAATTCAGTTTTTATCTGTAGCCATAACCAAAATGCTGGATTTTACACAAGGATGAAGAGAATGTAATCATCTAAATATTTTGGTCAAAGTTTGGAAACACTGCTGTAGCTTTTCCAGGAAAATTTGTGTGCTTCATTCTTTAGCTGTCCTTTGTAGGTCAGTCTCTCCTCCTGGGGAAAGCACCTATTTTCATACAAACGTCCTGTTTAGTCGAAAATGACTTCTTCAGTGAGCATGCTCAAGTGTAAGTTTCCATCAAACATAATACCAGCACAATAGTTGAGGTTAATTTTTAAATTTCTGTTTGTATGTTCATTTTACAGTCTGTTCTTTCTCATACTACTCTCTAAACCTCTTTTACATGGAAGGATGCATCTCAAGGATACAGCTGATGCAGGGGAGCATAACGTAGGAACCATTTACAGTCGAAGCTAAACCAGTCCTTACCTCATTAAAGTTATTCTTTGGCAGCTGTTAGTCTATCAGGAAAGGAACCTTGCAAACTAACAGTGTAAAATAATTCAGCACAAAAATAAGAATTGTTTGGTTGAGTCCTGCCTCTACATCTTTATGAAGGGTCTCCAGCTCCTTGCATAGTGTCTGTACACCTCACAACTCCAGCCACGCACTGAGGCACAGCAGAGTGTAGAATTTGCTGTCACATGTTTTAGATTTTCAGACTCAAATTAAGCAGGACTTTCAGGTTTGGTAAATAACTGCCCTTGATCAGTGATCCAGGAATATAAATACGTGCATTAATCAGTTGAAGTTTATGTCATCAAGCTTTTATCTCTAGCAGTACCTAAATTAAAATATATCTGAGCAGGCATGAAAGGTAAAGTAGCTTGTATACAATTGGCAGACTTATTTTTACAGAACACTTTATCACACCACCCAAAGATCAGTTCCATAATTTAATATGTCAAATACTACCTTCAACAGAAAAAAAAATACAAATTTAACATACTTCATTGAGTATTGAAAGTAATGAGAATGGACACTATTTTGTTATAATGACAAGCCCATTTTTTGTAAGCACCTTTCTTAACTGGAACAATAGCAGTAATTAATATGAAGTCATTCTGAGATAGTTTTCTATTCTGTGGCAAATGAGATGTACAAACACTCACAGAGTGTTTCCACACATTTTTCAAGCCACAGTAAATTTTACAGAACTACCTAGGATCCTGGTACTCAGAAGTAGTTTATCCAAAGACTAACAATAAGACTGTGTGGTTCCTCTTATATCATACCAGGTTGAGGTAAAGAAAAACCAAACCATCATGATTCATGTTTTCTCCTCTTGACTAGATCACCACTTTTCCTATGTCTTCTTGTCTCTCAGGCAATAACTATTTGCAAATGTCTTCCACAGACACAGCTAAGTTAAAAACTAAGCCCTTAGGATCAAAGATGATTCAATACTGTTTTTTTCTACAAAATGTAAAAAAATAAAGATATTTGTTTCCAGAAGTCACTTTTCTTCGCTCTCTAAGAATACTAACAAGAATATTGGAAAGAATGTCCTTTCTTACCAGCAGCAATTTTGGTCTAGTTATCTATGAAGCAATCTCTTGCAATGGTGCGGAGGGTACTAGAGAGGAATGAAATGGCAGCAGAAAGCAGCCAGCTAATAAAAATGTGACTAAATAAAAGACAGAAAAAAGCTCCAATTTCATGCCATGTTTACAGAGCTCAAAGAGAAAGACACTAAATTACCTCCATTCATCTGTCTGGCCTTCACTACTATCCTATCACTTCTGATCTACAGTTTACTAAACAACAAAATGCACACATACTTCATTTCTTTATGACTTGCATGTAGGATACAAGTAAATCTAACATTTCACAGTGATGTATGAAGGTTTAAAACTTGGGTAACCACTGTCATGGATCATTGTAATTTCCTGCAGACACACCTAGACAGAGCCCATCATTTGATTTACACATCTTAAGTGAATACATAAACTGATTTTTTACAGGCAAAAACAAGAGAATGATGCCCAAGGCAAAAAAAGAATGAAACATCCAAAATCACTTACAGACTACTACCATTACTACCGTCAGTTTCAAGAGAAACCCCCTGCCAGCCAAAACTAGGGAAGGTGGCATCCCAGATACTTGGACGCTTCAAGGGATGGGGCATCCACACCTTCTCTGGGCAACCTGTTTGAGTGCCTTGCTACTCTCTGAGTAAAAAAAATTCTTTCTAATACCTAATCTTAACCTACTCTATTTCGGTTTAAAGCCATTCGCTCTTGTCCTGTCACTACATGCCCTTTTAAAAATCCCCCTCCATCTTTCTTCCAGGCTCCTTTCAGATACTGGAAGGCTTCAGTAATTAACTCCAAAGCCTTCCCTTCCCCATGCTGAACAATCACAATTCTTTCAACATTTCCTCATAGGAGAGGTTCTCCATCCCTCTCATCATCTTGGTGGCCTCCTCTGGGCTTGCTCCAGCATGTCTGTGTCCTTCCTGTGCTGGGAACCCCAGAGCTGGGTGGCATCTCATTAGAGCAGATCAGAGGGGCAGAATTACTTTGTTTGACCTGCTTGCCACACAGTCCAGGTTATGGTTGATTTTCTAGACTGCAAGTGCGCAATTGCCAGCTTATGTCCAGCTCTCTTTTATGCAGCTGCAAATGTTAAAAACATCCTAAGTGAAATACACATTGAGTTGTGCAGCCCTAAAAAAAAAAAAAAACCCAGCGCGAGAAATAGAATATCTAAAATCATTGTGGGAAATATTTTGCCTCTGTTTTAAGGTATCAGAAATTAGTGTAGTGTCCAGTGCCCCTCTTTTGAAATACTGAGTTATCCTCTTATGAAGGTGCCTGCTGCTTTGCAACTGGAGATTTCTAACTTCAACTTACATCTCCTCGGTTTTGATGGAGATAGGAGTGGAGCAGAGAATGTTTTCTAGTTTGGTGGTTCATTGGTGGAGGCTGGTGTAATATTCTCAGCAATTATATGCTTTGCGTTCTTCTTGGTCAGATCACAGGTATTATTAAATGTTGTGTTTGGGAGGGAGGGAGATGCATTTTTGTTTGGTAGGGGCTTTTAATATCACCAAGTTGTATTGTTTCAACATCCTCATGGGTTTGTGGGTTAAGAAACATAGTTTGGATTTTAAAAAACCCACCTACTGAGTGCCTTTAAAGGTCCAAATATATGCTGTCAAAAAATGTAGATTTGAGATGTTTAATTTTCATAGATAAATGTCTCACAATTCCCTTTACTACAATTGGCAACCTACCTACCACAGTCTATATCATGGAGCTATTATTCTGTTTCAGAACAGGGCTAGCTCTTGAACCACTTGCATTTGTACTATTATTAATAATCAACATTTAATAATGGCTATGTCTCTAAATGAAGATCTTTTATTCCTCAGATATATCAAAGCATGACTTTTAGACAAAGTAGCCATGGACATTTGATTATTCCTTTACACAACTTCATCAGCCATGTCTTTGATTAACACTTACAATATATTCTATTGCATTTATGCAATATAAATAATTGCCTCTCCTTTAAGTAAGAATGTATTATTATCTAGTGTAGCTTCCCATTCTGCAACTCTTTCCAAGAGTTTAAAAATGTCTCAGAGTAGTGTGTTTCATCACAGATGTGCTCCCAGGTCTTCAGACTGCTTTGGACTAGTCTCTACAAGGAAGTTTCATGCAGTATCATACCTCAGGTTTTCCCCATTTTTCCCAGAGACAGACCAAAAAACCCCCCACACACAAACCACCCAAAGATGTTGGTATCACCTGGCATGAGGCAGAAGTGGCCTCTTCCAGCATCAAGCAATCAGAGAATCAGGCAATCAGAGAATTCTAAGCTCTCACCTCAACACAAATGAGAGGCAGGATACCAACAGCAAAGACCACAGTGTGTGCTTCACCTAAAACTTACCAACAAAGCACAGTTCCTCTGACACTCTGCTGTTTTGCTAATCCATATAACACTCATCAAAGGCAATATGACTGTAGGAGATAAAGGAAAGGATACATACAATTGCTCCTTGTAATCAGAAAGGATATAAACATAACATATAACATTTGTCTTAATTTGCTCTCAGACTTCTGGCACACTTAATGGCTCCTGTCTGGCAGACATACTTACTTTGAAATTACTGGGGCAGATCTGACTCTTGTGTATAAAAGGATAATACTCTATCAAGGCAACTCTGTCAGCATAAATAGCTGCAATGGAAGAAAAAACCTTCACATTAACTTCAGTGGTGGATTATTTGGCTGTTTAAAATTGCCATATTCGTTCTCTTCTCTTACCTTACTTAGGTTTTATAACTGCAGAGATGAAAGGAAAAATGTTACCAAAAATCAACAAAAAGACTCCTTAACACCAATGTAGCATTAAAAAGCGGGCATTCTTTATTCAGCCAGATGCACAAGGGGATATTTCCTCCAAAACTCATAAATGCTGATTAGAGAAAAAGCTCCTGTTCATATACTGTACATTATATATATATTCATTGATTTCCCCAGAATTAACATACACATGATAATCATTTCCCCAAAATAATCAGCCTATTTTCTCTCCCCTTCACAGATCCAGTCTTCTGTCCTGGGAGTCTCTTTGGTGGTCCCTGGTGGTCACTGACCCCAAAGTCATCCCTGACCACCTGGTGAATTGGTAAAAGTTGGCACAACTGGGCTGGTTGCTTTCCAGTTCTTGCTACAGAATAAGCATTGTGCGCTTCCATAAGCCATTGGTTTTTGAGGAATGAGCATTTTATTAGCCCACCAGATGCAGTAAACTGCAGAAATATTACTATTAAAGCAGGTAACGAAGCATTTCATTTTGTGGCGTGTGTGCTGCAAAGACATAGCACCTGAAAAAGTAACAAGTTGCTTGGTGCTGTTACCTGCTGAAATGTCATCAGGTAACTGTGAGTGCATGTATCACACGTGCCTGCAGCTAATGGTTATAGCTCCCACAGAGCCCCAGTACCGCCGTATCTTCCTAGCATTGCCTTACCATGGCAGGCATCTGCTTTTGGAGAGATGCTTACCTGGCATGTAAAGCTATTGGTCTTAACACTATGCATTGGTGTTTGGAGAAGGCAAAAAACATCCAAACTTTAAACTGAATAGAAAGCAACTTAGAGAACACTGTAAAAAAGTGTGTATTTTATGAACAATGAAATCCAGTGGGCAAGTCACTCAATTCATAGGTCTCATTTAACAGTTCTGTTGAATTGTGTCAAAATGGCATAACAATAACTCAGAAAACATTTCAGAGCATTTACATCAATTTTAAGGTATTCACAAGCAGTGAAACCAGAAAACCAAGAGTATATCCATTTTTATGATGATAAATGTAATTTTACAACCTGCTCATGAATAGCTTGTCCATTGTCTGTGGACTTTGAACGGATGCATAATAATCTTAAAATAATTCAGATAGCATCTCTGAGACATAATACCCTCTTAATCTTAAGATTTTTGATTTGCTGCAGGAGTCATGCACATACACTAATAGATACAGAATAAGAAAAAAATGTGAGGAAAAAGATACATAAATCACACTTTCCTGCTTAAATAGGGACGTTGTATTTTCCTGAGGTAATTTTTTGCCTTTAGCTTATCATAAATGACAATATTTATTCAATTTTTCATATTCTGTGTAGGTGATAAATAGCAATCAAGGAGTCAGTAGTAAATAAAAAATGTTTTATTTTCTCGAGGTACACAATCAATCAACAGACTTCAATATTTATACCAAAACTGATTATTTTGTTCATATAATTTCCATTATTTTGATCCTGATTTTGCCCTAACATTCTGTTGTGAGAAACTTTCCAGTGAATTTCATGCCCTTAATACTCAAAGAGCAATTTCTCATGTGTTTGATTACTTTCTTGGTCACGCAAAATACTTAAACGAGTTAAGCAAACCAATATGCAGTCTGGTTTTTACTAACAGAAGCCAAAGGAAGCCACCCTCTTAGCTCTGAACCCAAGTGTACTCAATCTAAAGGAATGCAAGTGTTCTAGAAGGAAGTTTTGTAAATTTTGTATTTCTTTGCATCCTGTGCTGTTTTAAACAAGGTTTTTAAATAAACACAAGAATGTATACAATGTGGCACTATGAATCATATTGAGCATGCAGCATTGGGTAGAAGTTTCATTTTAACCATTCTAGAAATGGCTATAAATCTAAAAACTCTTTGGTCAAAACAAAAACAATACAAGAGTGTCTTCTTGCTATACAGGGCACGTCAATCCAGTACAGGTAGCAGCAACTTACAGAGATAACTTGTCAAAAAGATTGACTCATGCTTATGCTTTAGTAGGGGATCTGCCTGTATAAAAGAAGTATACTGTATAAAAGAAGTGTACTGAGCAGATAGCAACCACAAAAACAGAAGTGATGCCAATGGTATATAAGTTGAAAGCTCATAGAGGTTTACCATATCTATCTTTTTGTCTGAAAGAGACAAAAAAATTCAAGTATTAACTGTAAAAATATACTTGTGATACATATAAAAGTAGTGCAACTTGTGTGTTACCAAAATAGGAAATTTTTTCTTGTTGCTGTAACAGCAAATATACTCACCTATATTACAACTTTACCTGCACATACATTTACTCTAAAAAGCAAGCCTTCAACCTTTCATACATTTACATGAAACTTTGGCTATATACTGGTAAAATGCTATATATAATGGTGTAATAATTCATAACTTATTGAAAGATTGTTCTTAATTGTAGTGAAAGTGCTTAAGAATCATCTATGCTTTGAAAAATAGTCTGACAAATATTTTTTAAAAAATAAGCAGAATTATCTACAGTGAGTGAAGACCATCTATCAGTTTGGGATAAATTCACACTTGGAAATATTTTTCTCTAAGACCATGTAATTGAAAAAGTCAAAGAATAATTAAAAATGCTTAATAATCAAAATGGAGTATTTCTGGCTAGACTTCAAGAATTTGTCTTACAGGAAAAGTTTTTTCCTCTCATTTTTGCAAAATTTTGTTCTAAACAAATTTAAATTATATTTGCCTGCTCCTGCCCCATGTTGTGGCAACTGCAGAGAGTAAAATAAAGATACCTCTTCACCTTCATAAATAGATAAAATAGATTCCTAAGAAAGATGGTGTAAGAATTAACATTCAAAAGATGTCCCAAGAGCTCTCCTACACCTGATGTGAAAGCACTTACACCTCCACTGCATTAGCAACACAGAATATACATTTTTATGACCTGTCCTCTGCTCTCCGCACTGACTTCAGGTAAAATTCACCGGGCACGAAGTAGTTCTTATCTGGAATAGCCTGTTACACAACACTGATCACCTCCTTCATATCTCAGGATTTATGGAAGATTAAATAACCAGTGTGTAAGCGAGCTGCATGCAAACTGTAATGATTAATGAGGATCAAATGAAAAACATGAACACACACACACAGAAGGTCAAATACTACTTCTCTCATCTAAGGCATCTTCAATTAGTACATAGATAAAATTTCTAGTCCTGTAGCTCTCAGAGATTCCAGTGTTGTGGATCTATGATGCTTGTATGGTCAGGCAGTATGGTGCCTAGTCTAACAAAAATTAAACGAAGGCCACCAAAACCTATCCCAAGTTTCTGCAAATTCAGCAAAGAACACATAGCAGTTGGGCAGTACCACCTTCTGATATCTTGAAATAGTACTACATTTTGATAAGATTTGGTCAACATTTAGGACTGTCAGTAAAATACTAATAGGTAATGCTCATAGTAAAAACAAAAAACAAAAGCCAAACTAACCACATAGCACAACAATTAACTAAATAAGTGTCCAAACACCAATAGAAACTTTCTAGAGCTGAGGAATCTGCTCCACTCTGACAAGCCATTTCAATGGATGGTTGCTTTTTAATAAGAAGCTTCATTTATTTCAAGTATAAATATTTCTGCTTTCACAAGTCAGATACTGAACATCTCTTATCAAAGTTTGTTCTCACTGTTATAAATAGATTTTTCAGCAGTTAAACTTCTCCTTGATAAGTTAAACAGACTGAGAGTCTTGAGAAACTAAAAACCTATTTTCTAGTTTTTCCCTCACTCTTTTTTATCTTTTCTGAATCTTCAATATATTTTGTTTGTAAATGATAGCCTTCAGAACTGAATGTATGATTCTTTCAGTAATCTCATCAAACTCAAAGGGAATACAGATATTAGCAAGAACATATAATTCCAGCATTAAACATCATTGGCTTGACATTGTTCCTTAAGCTCATCCATTTCCATTCTCAGTGGAAAAAAGCATCATGAAAAAACCAATTTGACATTCTCCCTATGATATTTATCTTGCAAAACCTTTCCATAGGTCTCAGTTCTCTCGGCACAACTTTCCCATTCTGTTGTTCTCTGCAAAATGGTTTCCAACCCTTCAGGTTGTCACTGACATCTTCTAGAGCACATTTTTTGAAAAACACATGCTCTTTTTTCTTTCTTTCATTCTTTCTCCCTGTTTTCCAGAAAAAGTTCATCTTTGGGAAGTAGCTTAGCAGAGTTTAAGTGAAAAGACTGATGAAAAACCAGTCTTAAAATTTTGATTTCTCTTAATTACTGTATAGTAGATGCTTGCTCTCCCTGATTTGAATCAAATGGACCCAAGTGAAATGCTTTGTGGGTTGACACTTGAATGAGGAGCTATGAAACTGGGGAGGTAGATGGTAAAGGTAACACTGGGAGTGGACAGTGAGAGGCAGATCATCACGAGCAATTTATTCCTGCTAGGCTTGGAACGTCAGCAAGAAAGAAGCAGCACCTCAGCAGCACCTTGCTCATTTCACCTGGTCAGAGGCAGCCTAGGTGTTTCCCAGTAAAGAGAATATGTCATGCCTACCCAACATGTTTGGAACAGGAGAGTGGACCAGGTCCCAGCAGGATGAGTTGGCGTGGGAAGTATGCAAGTGTGAGGACAGCCAGCGAACGAGGATCTGAGGCAGTTGACAAAGCGGCCACAAAACCTGGCTATGTCTGAGCCAATGCAAATTGCTCCCTCCCACCTTCACCAAAGAGACCTCACACATTTGTGTGAGAGCAGCACCACTGATTCAAAGGCTGTGTTGTTCTGGGGGCCAATGTTTCTGATACTGGGGCTCTGTGGGATTAGGCAGACACACAGACCAGGCTACTCATTGTGAGTATCAACAATTATATTTTGGCCAAGTGTTGTCTTCAGCAGCTGGCTTAGTGCAATGGAGCTGTTATGCCTGTCCTGATGGGAAGATCACAGCCTTTGAGGAATTGTATGATCCTAACAAGCAGACACTGATACTCTTACTCTTCTTCATTAATTATATTTTACTAGAGATAAAGCCTAGGTTATTTCTGAGAGAGATATTTTTTCCTACATGCATTCTATTTTGATAGTAAACATAACACAAAGATAATCTGTGCAATATCTAATATTGCTTTATCCCAATGGCCTGTGAAAAAATGAAAATTACATTAATTACATACCTTTCCAGATGTAGACTGCAGTTGCTGAGGATCTTTCAATTATCTTTAATTACATTAACAACAGAAAAAAGATATTAAAAACCTCTGTAAGACAGAAAACCACACTTGGCTCAAGTACACCTCAGTGTGTTGGTTTTAGGTTAATTTTTAAAGGTAGAGTTTTTTCTTTCATCTATTCCATATTATCTTTCTAATTTTAGCATTTTTATATGAATATTAAGTTAACAGCAAGCAGCTCACATATAATGTTTGTATAACATCTTTGAATTTAGTTTGGTGGCACTTTAGTCTTAGTGGGTGTTTGTGAGCAAAGATAGTAAGGATAAAATATGTCTTGGTTCCTTCTACTCATAGGAGAAACAGTATGTAGCCTTTCCCTGAAATGTATAGAAAAATGACAGAAAGCTCTTACAGGCAGAATTTTCCTGTGTATGAAAGTCATTGTATGAAACAAAAGCCAGATAGAAACAAAACACCAATAATCACGAAAAAGTTTGCACACAAAGCAAAACACACACTTCCACAACTCAGGCTTTCAGAGTCTTTTGACTCAGTTTCCCCACCTACTGATGTGAATATCCAATGATAAAGACCTCTGGTCCCACGTTTCCCTTGCAGTTTTCAGAGACACCCTGCACACTGTCCATGGTCAGTGAAACTGCTGAGCCCATCACAACCTTACACATCCCCCCTTTACCCCCGGGGACACGTGCTGTCAGGAAGATGTTCCTGTCACATTGTCCTGTGACAGGCAGGGCTGTGTCCCTGCTCCTGGTACTCTCCCCTTGGCTGTCTCCGAGTGAGCCTCTGGGGTCCTCTGCCTTTTGTACAGTACTGGAAAGGGATTTTCATGCTTCCAAACTATCTAACAATCACTACTTTACAAGTATTATGATCTCTGTGTCAGTTTTTTAACTCTTATTTTAATTCACTGTGAAATTCATTCTGGCGAAGCCCCAGAGGCCTTTCTCCCTGCTCTCCCCACCTCTGAGGCACTGAACTCTCATACCCCGTCACCCGGGGCTGAGATTCTGGTATGCAGACGCCTCACTCACCCTGCATCAAATGCAAACCATTTTTTTGCTTATTCAATCAGTGAGAACAACACCACCTCGTTCCCTGTATGAGCAGAGTTTGAACAGCGGTCTGAGGCAGGCCGGCCGGGCTCCTGACCCTTCCGCCGTGCCATCAATAGATGGCAGCAAGAAGCTCCTTCTCTCCCGAGCGCCGCGCTAGGAAGGTGCTCCCGCCGGGAACACAGCACGAGCTTCCCAACAGAGTTCACAAACCAGGTGTTAACAGACACGGCTCATCAGGGAATGGCTCGGTGTACACTTACAGCAACGCAGAGGTATGGAGATGGCCCTTCAGCAAAATATCCTGACATGTTTGCAATACATTTGGAACGGGTCAATAACAGGGACTAAAACACAGTTTCCACTTGAGTTTACTTGGATCTTAACTGGTGTGGGTTGAAGTCTTAAAATGGTGTGTGAGTGAAAGCAATAGTCAAACCATGTCAAACTAAACCACAAGTTTTAACTCGCAAGTGGTGAGACTTCGGTACAGCCCACTAAAAATTTGACCAGTTTGTGAGTTTAGAAGAAAGATGCAACTTATATTACATGAAAATTTAAATGTGCATTAAAAATAACTTTTCCCTAACAAAGATGAGTCCTTCAGGAGTGTCTCAAAACTACTACATCCTCCCTTCTTGCACTCAATGTGACTCTGTTTGTCTGCACCAAATTTTTAACTTCCTGTTTTGCCACTTCCTCTATTCAAAATAATACTTTTTTCATTCAGAGAATGTCTTTTTACTCACAAATAACTTTTCCTCACACCCCATACACTACTCCCCCCACACCTTAACATCCCTTTTTTCTGTCTGTTTTTCCCATTCTTCATTTCTTACACTCTTAGAGCGAAAATCTTCACATTAAAACACCTCTTTGAGGTCCCACATATTGTAAATTCACTGAGTTGGACAAGTTATCAAAACTGGCCAAGTGATCCGGTGACCTCTGAAGGATGCATGAATTGGGAATGAGTATGACTGAGACTTGCTGCTGCCATACAAATGGAGACATTGTGTTGGGACTGCTTGGGAGACAGTTTTTACTATGATATTTGATATATCTGCTCATAAATGTAAATATTTAAGTTACAAAACTATTAAAGCAGATCATTTATATTTTTTTTCACACAAAAGATGTTTCAATATAATATCTTGAACAGATAATATACAGTAAAAGAGAAAAATATACCTTCTCCAAAGCATTCAGACAAAGAATTTTGAATTTCATTGTTCAATTTCCATATTAAAAGGGCTCAGAACATTGACTTCAAATTAATTTCCTGCATGATGCTATATATTTTTAAGAAGTAATTTTGCAAAGAAAGAAAAATATTTTGCTATTCTTTTCAGTAACCAACCTATTATTTCTGCTTAAGGCCTCCTAAGTTCTGCAGCAATTAGCAGTTTCTTGCACAGATATTGACTGAGTTAAAATGCAAAGTCTACAGTATCACTTCTGGATGCCTAAAATCAGTCCTAATGTCAGCAACAGTGATAGTGCCATTCCCATCCGATAGAGTCTCTCAGTCTCCTGCATGTCTACAGCAGAAAGCGTTATGAATACCAATGGCAGTCAAAACTACATTAAATTCTGTCTTCTTATCAGCAGTGTCAGAGTATGCTTTTTAGATGGTATGATAAACTGAGCTGGAAACAGATGGCTAGATTTGTGGAGGGATCTAACATTTTCATCTTGTGGTCAAGGTTGGGGAATATATGTATTGGACAAGCTGGAAGAGCCTCAGCACATCACCCAGCTCTCCCGGAGGTTTAAGAATTCTTTTCTCTTTTCTTTTTTTTTAATCTTTTTTTTTTTTTTTACCTCTTCCTTCCTTCCATTAGGAAGTTCCATTGTTGGAAATTCATGAAGACAAGCCTAGTTTACCATGGATTGAAGCCTTTATCATCCATCTGTTTTATGGGCTCTTCTGACTTCACTGGTCACAACCTCTCTCAGAATTTCTTTGGGGATTTTAAGCAAAATCATGTAGTTAACATCACCTTGTCTTTAAATTTTAGCTAGATGACATCAGACTTTTTTCTTGAAGCTTTTTTTTATTCCAGTCTTTTATGCAAAAGCCAAATATTCAGACTTACCACAGAAGTCTTTCCTTGTTTTTACACTGGCGAAATAACACTCAGATATTCTTGCAGTCATCTCCAAGCATGTTTAGCTAAGCTTCAGATTGAGAAGGACTTTCTGCCAAGATGGAAAGAGGCAAAGGAGAGTCATGAGCTTAAGTGGAAAATAATTTCTCAGAAGGGTGAAAACCAACAGTTTTCCTGTGAAGTTCTGATAACAGGGAGATAGCCCAGGGCTGCAATCAGAGGTAAAAACCCTCATGCTTGTTAATTTATTCTCCTTTTCTAAGCAACAGACATCACTGCAGAAAGGTATGACTGAGGAGATATGGATTGTTGAAGATCATTTATGGTATGCAATTCTATTTCAACTTATCAAAAATGTGCAGAGGAGGGAAGTGACACCTACACTTGCAGCCAGAGGGTGGTCATAGATCTATTTCTGCTGCACTGGAAGCTGCATCCCCCTCTCCTGTCACGATTATTTGCACATCCAGTACCCAGTCAAAGTGCAGTCACATCCTTGCTGTGTGGCAGCATCAGTCATGGGACTGTGGCGTGGGGGAGCAGGAAGAACAGCTAGCTCCTCTATTCATCCTTGCAGGTCATGGATGTTGCAGGATGCACATCTGGCACGTGTTAGAAAGAAGCATTGCTTTTCACACAGCAGGTATGTGATTGGTGACGGCAGAGAAACTGCTGCAGAGACCTACCTGCAAAGCTGCCAGCAGAAAGGACCTGGAGGTGCTGGTTGACAGTGGTGAAACATGAGCCAGCCTGTGCCTTTTAGGACAAGAAGGCCAAGAATGGCATCCTGGCCTGTATCAGAAATTTTGTGGCCAGCAGGACCAGAGCAGTGATTGTCCCCCTGTGCTCGAGTCCTGTGTCCAGTTCTGGGCCCCTCACTGCAGGAAGAACGTTGAGGTGCTGGAGTGAGTCCAGAGAAGGTCAATGGAGCTGGTGAAGGGTTTGGAGCACAAGTCCTATGAGTAGTGACTGAGGGAGCTGGGGGTGTTTTGCCTGGAGAAAAGGAGGCTCAGGGATGTTATGTCTCTCTACAACTGCTTGAGAGAAGGTTGTAGCCAGGTGGGAGTCAGTCTCTTCTCCCAAGTGAAAAGAGTAAGCAGCCTAGGAGAAGAGTACGCAGACTCAACTTGTTCTATGGAAGGTTTAGACTGACTTTTAGGGAAAATTTCTTCACAAAAATGTTGTCAAGCATTGAAACAGGCTGGCCAGGAAAGAGGTTGAGTCACCATCCCTAGAGGTATTTAAAAGACATAAAGATGTGACACTCAGGGACATAGTTTAGTGATGGACTTCACAGTGTTAGGTTTACAGTTGGATTAGGTGATCTTAAAGGTCTCTTCCAACCTTAGCAATTCTGTAATTCTATGAAATGAGAGCAGCTTCTGATTGACACCACAGTATTTTGGCTCTGTGACCCCTTCCCAGACACAAAGATAGGAGACAGTTCAGAGATGCACACAGGCAATGGCAAAAGAATCACACTGTAGAAGGGAGGAACTTTGCTATGAAGGACATCTGGCACATGGATCATATCTCAACTAATACTGGTTTGATGAGCAAAAACTATGAAAATTATCTATCATTCTTAGCAGGTTATGTAACTAAAGGAAAGCAGAGTAATGGCAATGATTAACACAATGCACAGTCTTCAATGAAAGCTAATCCACTAAACAACATGCAGACTATACCCTCCAGGAAAATATTTTCCATCATGGAGAATCTTTTCTACAGGAGTTAAGATGTCATTCTGCAAGCCAGTAATAAGTTCTACTCTGTATTCCACACAATTAGAAATTGTTACGTAGGTGAAAACTCTGCTTTAGGCTTTACAAATGGGCATCAGTGAACTAATTTTGTGATTACTTAATCAAGGTAACAATTAAATTTCATTACCTAAAAAATTCCATTCATACAGTGATCTTGAAGTAAAGGATTAATATTTTAGATGTTTGTGTTAATCAGATCTCATACCACCCAGACCAATTTCAGTATGATTCCCCAGGCAATGCTTCTGCAAACTGCATCTCACTCAGCGTGTTTGAGACAACCATTGTACCAGATTCCCACTGCTTGTTTTATCTCCTTGCTGCTGTTTGCCATCTCGTAGTGATACACAAGACAATTTAAGGGAGACTGCTGTAAGTGGAAAGGATGAACCTTCCCTGTGCCATTTGTACAAGCTTGTTCCCATCTCTTCATCTCATTTCACCAGCAGAACACTGAACACTGTGCCCAGGAATCAATTGGTGGGTAAGTAGCAGCACCTGCCACCTTCCATTGCCCCACACATGTTTAAGGTATTGTAGCCCCCTCACTAAGTCACTGTGGGTCAGGCTGGTGATGCCTTCTGGTATCTTTCTCTTATTCTGCTACCACCAACCATCTGTTTTCTGCAGTGATTTCAAACACTTTTTAAAGCTTTTAGAAAGAAGAGATTTTATATCTGAATAATATTCTGTGATCTTATTGTGCCTTATATTTGTTATCTAGGGGGTTTTTACCTTTTTAATTTATTTTTTAATTTAGAAACACAAAGTTGTTGGACCATTGCCAGCTTTTTCAGTTCTTTAACCAGACATTTTAATGGAAAGAACCTACCTTGAATTGTTAAACTAAGTCCTACTCTTTACTCCTTTTTGTTTGCTTGTTTGTTTCGAAAAGAATGGGTTTAGACATCACAACAGCCTGTGTGACAAACTTCATTTTTCATCAGTTTCTTGCTGGAGATCACATGACCAGTGAAATTTGCAGAGTGGTACATACTGGACAGATATAAGAGCTTTTGTAAGTATCAAGCTTTACTAAGTCCTCACTTCAGAGAGTTTCAAATAGCAATAGCGTCACATCTTGTTTTCTCCATTCTTACCTATGACTCTTTCTACAATATCATAAATTTGTTTCTGCAAGGGGGCCAGAAAAAGAAGGATGCAATCAGTGGCAACAGAGAAAAGCTGCCTTCTCAGAAACATGGCAGAGGTGATAGGAGAGAATTGAATTAGCCCTCATTAAAATTATTAAAATTGAGAAGAAGTGGAAACAAGTTTCTATTACTATTCTTGGGAAAGGAGAAACAGTGAAGCATGATGGAGAGGAAAGTACACTTTGGATCTATGAAGAAAGAATATGTGCTTTGTAACATTCTCTTGAAGCAGCATGGAAAGGATGTATTTACCAGTTCCAAACAACCATGTGATGCTTTTTGAAGAAAACAACTTTAGCCAGCAGAGTGAGAGGACAGATGAGAATTTAGAGGTCAAGGTGACAGTTTGCTTTTGCTTTATGGAGTTCTTCTGCCACAGTATATAAATCCATTACCTACCCTGCTTACTACTCTAATACTTCATTTTTCCATTCAGTTTAGTATTGCTAATGAGACCTGCAGCATTCCTTATTCTGAAGGCCTTCAGGTATTTCCAGGATGCAGTATTTCATTTTCAGTTTTGTATCCTTTAAAAAGAAGTGTGAGGTCTTAATCTTGTTATCATTCTCTCATTGTGTGCACAATCAAGGTAATTCTAGTCATTATGAACTTATTTTCCCTATAGCTTTGCTCAGAATGCTAAGAAAGTTTTATCACTTTGTCTTTATTTCTTTATCTTAGAATAAGGACAAATGTAAAACTGTACAATTGACCTATGTAAGGCTTCTCAAGGACCAGGATGACAATGATTACCCTTGCTTGTTGTGAGCCCACGCAACTTGTTTTGCAATAACCTTTAACCTACAGGAGAGAGGAGAGGAGAGGAGAGGAGAGGAGAGGAGAGGAGAGATAGAGAAAGAGAAAGAAAGCAAGAGAGAAAGCAAGAGAGAAAGAAAGCAAGAAAGAAAGCAAGAAAGAAGCAAGAAAGCAAGAAAGAAAGAAAGAAAGAAAGCAAAAAGAAAGAGAGAGCTCAGTGACTTCACATTACCCCCTCCTTGTCTGGAAACCATAGAAACCAAATGGAAAGTACAGCCAAGAAGTTCGTCATTTGGCTATCTCTGGCTGATCTCCATGGAAACATTTCGCTTTTTGTTGAAAGGAAAGATTTTCAAATCAGACAAATGGCCACAGTCTGACGGGTTATGACATCTTTGGGAAGAATTTAAAGAACAAAAACAATGACAAGTGTTTCTGCTTTACATATTTGTATTACATTTCTATTTTATGCCATTCACGTCTATTATATTTAAGTAGAAATACTTTCTTTTCAGTGTTGCGTTAGCAAATAAGACATTACATTTGAGGAAAAAGGTAACACCCTGCCAGCAAACCAGGGTCTGTTCACTCTAGTACCCAATTTAGATGTTATTTTCTATAAACTATATAGATCACCCAATACGGGTTTTTTTGCATGCTTTGCCTAGAAGACTGAATAGAGGTGTTGAATGTGTCATAACAACTAAAACTGAGAGTTAAGAAAATGTTCAACACTGGCAAGTCACACTTCTCAGAGTTATTCTTTTGGGAGCCCTGAAGAGCCAGAAAGGTACTTCTGACTGCTTCCCACTCCCTTACCTTCTGAATTACAATTAAAATAATCACCGGATGATCATGGGAAAAAACTACTGATACAACAACTAATATGAAAGGCACTTCCATAGGACTGAAGGCTTTTATTGATCTCATGTAAGTCTTTGGGCACTTAGAGTATGTCTGTGAGGGTACTTTCGTCAGAGGTGGAGAGGTGGAGCGACCTGAGGATCTCACAGAGGTTTCAGAGCATGGTCAGTACCCAGCTGCTCAGCCACATCAGCAACAAGGCTGCTCAGGGCACAACAGAAAGAGAAGGCTTTGAAAGACTCCTCCTTTACAACTGCATTTAGATGTATGTAGGTACCAGCTACACTGTAGGTACCACCTAGACTGGTGAGATGTGTCTAAGCAGTACAGATACTCTGCTGAACTACAAATTCCACACTAAAAATTAAGAAATCTTGTTACAAAGTGGTCTGAGGTATTAAACCATAATTCATTTGTCCTTAGGCAGCTCCAAGTTATGCTGCAACCATTCTACTCCCCTAAATAGTTATTTGCTTCTTTTACTGCTAGTACACATAGCATAGGTGAGAGGAGGGTAAATTTTTCTGCTAACTTAAATATGCACAAAAGCTCCACTGCCAGAAAGCTGTTAGGCAACAAAGGAAGGAAAAATACTGATGCCATCTTATCTTAAACAGAAAAAAAGAAAAGAATCCACAGCCACTCTAACACTATTAAAGAATTATTCTGCTTATCATTGTGTACAGCTCAAAAAACTACAATGCATATGGGATATGACTTATACTCTTGGTAAAGCCTCTAGATTTCTCTGAGTCTTCATGCAATGAATATCATTTCCAACATCAACATTATTGCATTATGACTTAGCCAAAGCCTCATGGTGGCAGTTTATTACAGTGCTCCTATCAGTGGCCTACCTGCAAAAAAATAGTGACAACAGAAATTAATGTAACAAATATTGCCAGCAATGAAGAGACATCATCTGACTTCAGCTGCAGAAAAACTGTCACTGAACAAAGAGAGAAAATATGCTGATGCTTCTTAAAATTTGAAAGACTATCAGAAAGACTGCAATGATTTACAGAGACAGAAGTAAACAGAGCAGGAAACTCAAGGAAGTAATGAAAGAACATTCATAAAGAGAAAGTGACAGGCAAAATATGGCTCTGCTGAGAGTTTTATCAAACAGTCAAAGTAAAATAATAGTCCAGAGACAGGAGCAAGGAAAAGGTCACATCTACTCAGTTAGAAGTTACTTTGCTAACATAGAGATGAAGATTTGTATGAAAAATATGACAGAGTTTGGTCCAGAATATGCAAATCTGCTTAAGAAGTATTTTAAATATGTTGACCACATCTGGCTTCTCTGCACAGTTCAACAATTAGGATCTAGGAGATTATATTATATTAAAACCCCTTTAATATCAGAATATCCTCAAATAGTTGTGCAGGAGCAAACTATACAGGATTTAGGTTAGGTTTGCTCAATGATCTTAAAGCTCTTTTTAACCTAAATGATTTTATGGTAAAGGTGGTTAACAGTGGTGTAGGTATTGCTTTCACTACCCATAATTATGGTATGGATATGTCAGTTCTGGGGACTACTTGATTTGTAAACATATGGGAAGGCAGGGTATATATTATTTTAACACATCAGGTATAACAGACTGTCATTTTCTAGCTTGATTTCACTGAAGTGTGGGTGATTTTTTTAATCGACTTTTGAGAATTCAAAATCTATCTCAAGAAATTTTTGAAATTATTGTGTATGGGGAAAAAAAAGTATTTTCCACTTGTGCTTAGATGAGATTAGCTGCCCAAACACAAGAAAAAGATAATTAAATTAATAATACATAACAATGTCAATCTACGAGCTGTCTTTGTGTCCTGATGCACATATAGAAAAAGGGGCTGTAGGCAAGGCATCCAACTGACTTCTGTTCAACACCGCTGCCTCCCACAGAGTATCAGTTTCAAGAGATCCATGGATCAGCTGGAGAGAACCTAGAGGAAGACAAGAAAAATAATCAGAGGGCTACAAAATGTCCTATAGGGAATGATTGAATTAATTGCAGCTGCTTGGTTTGGAGAGAAGAAAGCTAGAGGGAGACTGAGCAGCCTTCTGATATGCAAAATCTTCTTGTCAGGAGAATAGATCACTCTGTTTTCTGTGTCCATTGTAGAAAAGTCAAGGAAGAACAGACTTATACTGCACCTGGGGGATTTGGTCTAGAGATCAAGAGAGATGTATTTCTAGCCTTGAGCATTATGATAATTTTCCTAATAGAAATAGAGAAATCTCCATCACTGGCAGTTTTTGAGACCACATCACACAAACATCTGTCAGGAACTACTTATACATAATTGATACTGCTTGGGCCAGAGGAACTGGATACATCAGAGTTTCCCTGCTTTACTCTTGAAGCCATAGGCCCCTTCAATGGCAACTGAGGCACAGGGCAAACTCCATTCCCTCCTTCAACCTGGAAAGCCAAAGGGGAACTCATTACTTAGTTGCAAAGCACTGGCCAAGTTATTTCAGCTGTGTCAGACTAGACACCCTCCTCATATCCTTAGACTTTGTTTCCTACACTATTCCAATATGAGGAATTTGGAATGGTGGAAACACAGCATTTCGACTTTTTAACATATGACAAAGCAATTACACTTAAAACTTGAATTCTAGTGTGAACACGTGACTCAGAAATCAGGTGAAAATAGATTTGGATTAAGATAATTTAGGGAACTCTTAAGCATCCTATGTGGCATAGCCATCAGAAATTTAAAAAAAAAACCCTCATCTGGATGCTTACTTGCAAGTTACCTTTTTGTAGGAAAGATAAAGGATATAACAGCATCTCCCCACCCCTCCTCTGCCAGGTCTTTCCCTTTCCCTTTCCCTTTCCCTTTCCCTTTCCCTTTCCCTTTCCCTTTCCCTTTCCCTTTCCCTTTCCCTCCAGTAGGACAGGAGCCTCCACAAGCTCCCAGGACATTGCCAATCCTTGAAGGCAGCAAATCTTCCTTCAGCAATAAAAAGCCAGGCAGTACTGAGATGGAGCCACCAATAATTACTGTGCAATCTGGATAAAGCACCCTTCAAATGCTAATTAAAAAAAAACATTATTATGCTTCAAAAACTATGAATGTGCATCACTGCATCACAGGGTAGTTTTAGACGAATTTCCTGGATTTCTATATTTAATAATTACACTTCTATTGTTCTTGCCTCAATTGAAACTATTTTGTGGCTACTAAGACCACCCTCGCAGCTTCTTTTTTGCTTTCACACAAAAATATGAAAATTTCCCCTTGACTTCTCTTGCTGCAGCTTGTAATAGAACTGCATCTGGAAACACTGTACCATATTCTTATACTACTTTTACAGCAGGAACTGCTAAGTACTTTGGCTCGCTTACAAATTCCTCAATTCACTAAGATATAATTGTGCTGTGATTCATGCCTTTGCTAAATCTATGCAAGTTGTGGGCATGATTATTAACATCACATTAAACCCTAGAACTAAAGAGATTAGCAAACAGATTTTTTTTTTCCTGGACATTGGCACTTAGGAGATAAATTACACTGTCAAAATGTTTAAGGAAAACAAAGCACAATTATGACAGAAATGGTTTTATTTTACAGATTGCTCTATTTTGAAAGAGTTCAGCAATTGTTATATGGCAAAATATAGCATAATTTGAGCATTTGTTTATCCATGGAACAGCACAAGCATAGCATAAAAAAACCTTAAGTGTTCAATTCAGGAAGTTATGGTATTATTTCCTAATTTCAATAGAATTTCACACTCAGAATGTTATAAGCCTCTGTAGTGACATACAGTAGCATAAGCAGGCCACTGTTTGTCACCTTGTAATTGCTGTGAAGACTATAATATCTCTTAGAACTGCAACCATTGGGCCACAAACGGCCTCACTGACTTCGTTTCAAGTTTAAGTTTTGCTCAGCTTCAAATTTAAATTACTGCCTTTTCTTATGAGTTTTTCTGCTGACTGGTGTCTCTTCCCAGCACAGGTATGCTTCAGCTGTGACCAGATGATCTTTCAACTACACTAAAAATCGTGGCCTCTTACTTTTCATTTCTAGGCAGATTTTTTGTTCCCACACCCTCTAAATGTTTCACTCAACAGATTTTTTTTTTTTTTTTTTTCTAGGATACTGCAGATATTCCAAGGAGGGAAGGGGTAAAGTAGGAAACTGTCGGCCAGGGTAGAAGGGGTGAACTAAAACAGTAACAATACATGCCATTGAATTTACAAAACTCTGAAGCGTATTAAAGAGCAACAGGAATTATATTGTGGCTGCAGAATATCAGAATATGTGTCACTGCAGCTTCTCAGAAATTTCTCATGTAAAGTTCCAGAGGAATTCCAGTGAAGAAGGAAAGTCTGGCAAGAAATAACAGCTTTAATTTTTTTAATGGCATATTTGATGATGAAAATATCTTGCCAGGCCAGTTGATGGTGGCAGAGATCACCTTCTTAAATAGTTTTAAAAATTTTTTATGTCCTTTCTCAGCAAGATTGTTGCAGAGAGCTGTGCTAAAAAAACCATGGTTAGGGAAAACTTTATAGTGTATGCATCATCCATTGCTAGAAATCTCTGTTAGTATGGTGATCCAAGCAATCTTAGCTATACATAAAGATTTTGATGCATTTATCATCATTTGTTTTGTCACATGTATAAAAAAAATAGATGAATAAAAAATATTTATCTCTAAAGCCACTAAGGAAATTTGCCTTATTAATAGTGCCTTGAGGTTTATAATAAATGCAATGTTACTCTTACCTCTTTTACAAGTAAATCCTATTACTTACAAAATAAATAATTAAAACACATCAGTGCCTCTAATCACTTATCACTCGTATCTAAGAGCTTTCTCATGGCAATTGATTGTCTTGGTAGTTATACACTAGAATATTTTCACATAAAATATACTTAAATGCTTTTGGCAAAGAACAAAGGAGATAAGAATACTTTTATGTTGTTTTTGTCAGAAAATTGAAACATCAAGACCACACAGATTTTCAGTGTCTGATAGTAGGAACAGATCAAGGCTCACTCCTAACAGGGTAAAATATTGCATTCAGATGTTCAGCATACTGAACACACACACATACACAAGAGAGACTTGCAGAGATTTTGGAGCTACCTTATGCACAAATACAATTCACTTTAGAGAAGCTCCGAGATAAGAGAACTAGCTCAGCACACCAAACCAGGAATAGCAAGAGAAGTCTGGAAAAGGGAGCTTGCTTTCAGAATACCCAACCTGAGCAGCTGGATATTGTCGCCACCTCAGATGGATGGGAGGGGAACCATGCCCACGGCGCTCCAAAGGCGAGGGAGCAGGTCTTGGGTCTCAGGCCTTGCCAGGGCAGAGCAGGAGGCACAGGGACTGGCATTAAGCAGTTGCTGTTGTTGTTGTTAAGGATGTGAGACATGGCACCACAAGTGGGCTGCTGACACAGCAAGCCTAAAAATCATCCTAGTGTTTTTTTTGGTCAGAGCTCACTGTTGAAACATCTTTGCTTTCACAAAGCCTGAATGAACATTCACTTATTTCTATAGCTCACTGCTGGTAATACCAACAAGCCTAAGGTTCAGAGCTGTATTTTTCAACATGCTACTTAGATGAATTTCATCATGATAGCCATGGTATAATTCAAGTACACCACCTAACAATCAAACTAAGAATTACTAGAACTATAATTCCTGAGTAGCTTTCATAAGACTTCAAAAAGACAAACATAAGCAGAAGTTTCAACCTGAGCAGTCTGCAGTTATCAAAAAGCCTGCTGTATTAAGAGAGAAACAGCACTTCTCCCAGGTTAAATCTGGTTTTAAGCTGAAACATATTCAGTAAAGATTCAAAGCAATGCACAGTACTAACCTGCATAATCACTTGCAGATCAAACTGCAGCAGAAGAATCAAAAGGTACTGGGCAGCAGGTAAGAGCCGAAGTCATTAACATATTAGCAGTGAAAGATTATTTTGTTTTGATCAGAGATAGATAAGGATAATTACCAACTATCCTTTTTTTCCCCAGTCAGTTTGCTATCCCAAGCCTCAACCTTGTTCATAATGATAATGGCTGTTAAGCTTTGCAAATGTAAACATGACAGAAGATTTTCATTACTCTTTTCTTCTAAAAATATTAATGTCAAAGAGTGACACAACAGATAACAAGCAATTTCTTGCTTCATTTATCACAATTTTCTTGTTAGCCGCAGGGCTCTTTTTAATTGCAGTTCAAGCATTGGTTCAGCTACATACTTTCTTGTTTCTGACAAGTTTGTAATTGTTAGTGTCCTCCTTGATCCAATGCAATCATTAGCAAAATAGTGCAGCACTGAATCTGACATCATCATCTAATAGCTACTCAAAGAAACACTGAGAGAAAGACTTATCAATGGGTTTCATTTGTGTTAAAAATAATGACTGTAAACCAGAAGACTAAGTAATTAGTTTTCTGAGAGAGTAGTTCATTAAGCTGTTATTAACAAATACACATTTCTCAGGGCCTATGATTGTTGCAGTACTAGACAATATCCATATGCAAAAGAGAAAATTAGTGATGCTTTCTAGACAATCTTTTTAAGGCAATCTAAGCCCTGTTGCTTGTAGAAGGAAGTGGAATACAGAACATGTCAAAACAAGAACTGCAAGCACCATTTAACCAGTTTTTTGGTGTTGGTTATTTAGAATTTTGGTAAGGCTTCTGCTTTCCTCAAGTAAATAACAGTAAATCTCAGAACCACTAATACATTAATTTCTCTTCTACTGGAAATAATCTTGACTCCTTCCTTGGCTCACTGTATGTGTCATGCTTTAAATCAGACAGGAATAAGCCATTTGCTACACTGACAAATACAAATGAAGGCCATACGAGCACATGGTATGGTAACTGTTTAAGAGCTATGGAAGCAGAAATCTGTTGTGAGAAGCTGTTTCCATCAGGTGTGGATGCAGCCGTTGTAGTCTAGTCATAGTCATAGGCATCAGTTATAGGTAAAATTTGCAGCTATAGATGACGAGAAACAATACTGTGCTTCATCACTGCATTACTGACCACACTTATTTTAAAAGTCTAGAAGTTATGACTGTGATTATGAAGTATTATTACTATCTATTATCACTTTAAATAGAGGTATTACTAAGAATGTAAATGATTTAGTTAAATTTAATCTGTACTATGGTGCAATTGTGTAAAGAAAATTCATGACCATTTTATCACTGTTCAGGGAAATTAAGTAGGATTGGTATGCCAGTATTTCTAACCATAGAAAAAGAGGATCCTGAACCAGATGTGAACAAGGGACTGAAATAAACTTAGTGTGAATGTAATTCATACTTTTTATAATATGCCATGATAGTGTACACAAATGTAGGAGACTACAGCACTCCCAGTTATCCAAGGGACCTCCTGGTTTTCTGTAAGACATACATTTGCACATTAAAAGCATCAGATAATTTAGCAGTAGATGTTTATATAAAAGTACACTAAAACATGTTTAATGTTTATCTGAACAAGTTCACTGATGCCTCCATATAAATTCTTAAACAAGTTGGTTTTATTTTTACTATTTAATAATTTAATCTGCAAAATTATTGAATTTTCATACACACATATATTGTTTTTGAAAACTATAAGTATTGTACTACTTGTTGAAAAAGTTCACTGTTACCTGCCCTAAAGCTTAGGCTGATTTTGTGTTACTGATATTACCAGGAACCTCACCTGAAAAAGAGTATTTGGAAGCATCTTGGAAAGCAGGACTTGACTTTACTAAAAGCTTATAATATTTGATGTTCAAATGTCTTTATTACCTAGTTTATAAACATCTTAAACATAGTATGTTAGTGCTAATGTTAAGACATAATGTTACTGTGCACTGTTATTAATCCATTACTACTCCAAAGGCTTCAATGATTCATGTTGAACAGTTGCATGATTTGTTCATTCTTATTTAATATTATTAAATTAAATTTGCTTAAAATAAAAAAAAAAAAATTCTAGGTTTTCTTATTCCCATCATGATTATTTTCTATTAGTACCTCTCTTACAACATGAAACTTTTAATGTTAATAAAATTAATCCAGGGCATACAGGAATGTTGCCTTTCATACTACATTTTATATATCTTTTTGGCTTCTTCCAGCTGTTCACTCAGTCAATTTATAGTTTACCTTGTTATATGATATTTTACTATTCTTCCACTTTGTCTGGTTCCTTGTAGTTTAACATATCTAAACCTCCATAAGATGTGCTTTGTACATTCATGATACTTTGGATGTTTTTCTATAAACCTTTTCTCATTTTCTTTCTGTGGAGGAGAAGAGAAAATTTTTGAAAGTCTTTTCTTCTTTCTTCAAAACTATATTGTTACAGAACTAATTCAACATTTTCTATTATGGAGCAAAACGTTGTATGCTTTAGATCATATCATACCAAATAAACTTTAAAAATAAACTGTAAGTAAAGCTAGAGAAGGATCTGTGACCTAAAATTATTTTTCAGTTTTTTAATGTGTGAAATGATGCAAATCTTTTCATACAGAAATTATCACAGAAACATATGCCTGAAGCCAACTAAGATTTCAGACAAATAGGACATTAAAGTAGAACCAAAATAATAAAATATTCATGCTCCTGGAGAATAATGATTCCCTCTCTTGGGTAAGAACATTATGTTTCAATTTGCTGACTTAATTCCCAGTCAAGCCCTTTGATGAAGATGAACAGTTGACCTCCATGGCACACATAGGTTCAGGAGGGTTTTGTGAGTACAGTCCTGGTGTGTTGTCTCTCAAATTGGGCCCTTACTCACCATGGTTCAAAAGGGCTGACGAAAAGAATTAAATGGTAGATCCTGATTTCCCTTTTTGCATTCCTCCCATCTTGGATTTAAACTCCTCTTTTCTCCTTTAGCTTGGGTGCCTTGTGCACCTATGCAGTTTAGTGACTTGGCCCAAAAAGCATATTTTAAATGAAACATGTAAAAATATATTATTATTATTATTGCTATTATTATTACTATTATTATTATTATTATTATTGTTTGTTTGTTTGTTTGTTTGTTTGTTTGTTTTTTCAGATTATATGCACGTAAAGAGTATATATGTTTCTACTTTGGTTAGGGCAAAATTTACTGCTACCCAGTTCGGAATGGTGAATCTTCCTGTATATTTTAACGTTTTCTGTCACTACTGTAGCTTCATGGCCTGCAGCCTCAGTAGTTACACTACTAAAATTCAAGAGTATCATTCAATAAACCTCTGCCACATTTACAGTGCCTCACATGAAACTTGTTATTTTTATTTTCTCCTCCAAAACAGGCTCATCCCAGTTCTGAGTCTTCAAATTTTCTATTTAAATTCAGTTTTGTTCCATTTTAGCCTCTTTTCAGATGTGAATGGTTTTCGTTCTCCTAGTATATTCTGATTTCATGCTGTGAAATCCATACTTTTCAAGGCTCCCTGTGACACTGCTTCATTGGTACTAGTAGTTGTTCACTGTTATGTCAAACAAGGCTGAACATTTCTATAACTTCAGAAAAAAAGTTATCAGAAAATTCACTCTGGATTACATCTTGCCAAGAAGTTACTAGTTTAATACAAAAAGCTACACATGGAGAACAAATCATTTCTGAGCAGGAAAATTCATGAAATCTATTTTCCTGTTTATGGAGAAAGAAACAGCCCATGTTTATATGATTTCTATCCCACATTGTACTGTGTAATCAGTAAACCAAAGACAAGGTAGAAGCCCGGAGCTAAGAAGGATCAGACTTTCTGTCAGAAAGAGAACTAAATCTCTTCCCTCTCACCAACCATCTACAAAACTAGAACCAATTTCATGTCTTTGAGATCTCTACCCTTTCCACACGTTTGGTTGAAAATGTTGGGTGTGCTGAAAAGTTATGCCACCTTCTGGGAAGGGAGAGGAAAGAGCTGATACTAAAAACATTGTGGAAAAGCACAGCTCAGCATTTGGGTTTTTGGGTTGTGAATGGTGCTACCTCCCAGCTGGCGAAGTGGCCGGTGTGGTAGAGGTCACTTGCAGTTAGGAAATGCAGCTGAACAGAACAACACCCCCGTGGTGTAAATGGACCACAAATGTCACGTGAGGTTGAAAATAGCTTCCAGGGCTCTGACCAAAACTGGAATATTTCAGAGCTGCTCAAGCTCTCTGACCACATTGAAGCATAAGGAAAATAAAGCAATAACAAGATGTTCTGAGTTAAGGAATAGTCACCAAGAACCCCAAGCTAACCTTAGATATGCTTGATAACAGGTCTGAAGAAATATTGTAACTTGAGTAAAGAGTTACTGCTAAGATTCGCCTCAAGACCTAGACAGTTATACACTACAGTGTAAATGGGACTCCTGAATAGTGTTTTAAACACTAGACTCCACTAGGTTCTTGTTCCCATCTGAATGTGATAGTTATTTTAGAGTAAGTCTTGCTTAATTGCTTTTTGAAAGAGTATTGAAAGAAGAGGTTGGAGGTGAAAAGAAATAAAGGACTAGAGGCTGGATTGTGCTTGCCTCAAGTGAAAGCAAGGACAAGTCTTCTTTATACATCCTGGTGAACGCATTTAATCTAGGGAAGCCTGAATCAAGGTTATAAGTTACTCTTGTAAAAAGCATTAGTTTCCTATTTTCTCTTTCATTGTGCCACATATCCTTTGGAAATTGAGACAATCAGTTTGTTTTACATAGGCTACCAAGACTAATTACTTGTAGTGGTGAACCAAATACAATACACTGTCCAGAAAGTGACATTATCTCCACACTTTAATAACCCTCTACAAAAATAGCAGTCAATGGTCCATGTTTTGCATTACTCAGAGATTGTGTACTTTGCAGAAATATGGTAGCACTATGTCCATGGTTTAAAATAATCTTAAATTATAAAATCATAAATGCTTTTCCAAACTTATTTTTCTTTAGGAGAGGTTAGAGGTGGAATCTCCAGCATTTACGTTTAGTTTGTGGAGCAGCAATGTCAAAACTCCCACTTCCCACTGGTGTTCAGGTGCAAGGCAGAATTCATCCAGTCAGCACAATGTTAGCTCTCCTTTGCTCAGTTTGTGGATGCTTTCTGTGCCTATTTTCAGCTAATCCATCATTCCATCCACCCGTTCATCCACCCATCCATTTTCTGAATACTCCTCCAGCCAGATGTTTACAGGTCCCAAGATGCTGTACATAGCAGTGTGAATTTTATCACTGAAGTTTGTCACTCTGTGTAAATCTTAGAGTTAAGCTTATATTGAGCGTTTTCAGCTCAAGAGGTTGGCTGTACCAGGACCAAGGGCAAACTCACAGTTCACACCAGTCTCAACAAGCACACCCTATACTGTTTAGTCTGACAATGAACAAGAATATGCAGTGCAAGCTTGTAACTGGGAACTGTGGCTATCAGCAACAAACAAAACAAAACAAACAAAATAATATTCACTATATAAAATTTTAAAACCTAACAAACTGAAATAGTGAAAAGGAAATTCACACAAAATGAGACTGGGAAACAAAACTTAGAGTTTTGTTCTGACGATAATTTGATGTAATTAGCAAGTTAGAATCGTAGATTCATAGAATCACCAAGGTTGGAAAAGACCCTTAAGATCATCAAGCCCAACCACCAGCCTAATAACATCACCATGTTCACCACTGAAATATTCAAGTGCCACATCCACACATTTTTTTAATCCTTATAGGGATGGTGAATCCAGCACTTCCCTGAGCAACCTATACCAATGCTTTGTAGCTCTTTCCATGAAAAAAATTTCCTAATATCTAACCCAAACTGTCCCTGATTGCAGCTTGAGGCTATTTCCTCTCATCCTGTCACTTGCTACCTGGGAGAGGAGAACAACCCCCACCTCACTACCACCTCCTCTCAGGTAGTTGTAGAGAGAAGTAAAGTTCCTCCCTGGGCCTCCTTTTCTCCAGCCGAATTCAAATCTAGTTTAACACGCTCTCAACAAGCCCTGCTAACTCCTAAGGTAAGATTCTTTTCCCACTTTGAGACAGGTGGACCCCATATGTTCTCAGAAGGGTCAGTGGCATATAACCCAACCCATAATCAAAAAAATCAAAATTCTGCTGCTAACACCAATCTCAAAGCGTCTCTTAATCTGCGTGATTTTCCCGTTTCTTGCCCCATCGTTCCCAGCAAAAGGCAGGAAAAGTTATAATCATGAAGTGTAATTACATTGTGGAATACAGACAGTAAAACTAGGCGTGAAGTTCAGCAGACTTTCATCTTTAATGAAGAAAAGATGGTATAATTCAGCTTTAGAGATGTAACTAAATGCCAGGCTCAACTAGCTGATCCTATAACTTTTCTCCAAGTGTTCATTTTGTACATGCACATAATCATAATGAATGCTATTCTGATTCTCTGTTTTCAGAAACTGAAGTTGCTCTGAAGGGGGAAGAAGTGAATGAGAAAATTCATGTAGTATGAAAAAGAAAAAAACATTAATTTCTCTATGAAAAGTGTTGCAGAAATTAAGGGATGCCTGTTACATGTTCTGAAACAGTAAGTATTGTTCCATTTCAAAGGTAAAAGAGAAAAAGTTCTACCTGCTAATACATCATGAGATACTTGAAAATACCCCTGCATTTATAGTGACAAAAACCTTAAAGCTCTCCCAGATGCTCATGTTGACATCCTGTGCTTCAAATACAATAGAAACATGAGGAGGGTTTGTTTGTTTGTTTGTTTGAAGTTTGACAAGTTTAAAATTAACTGTATTCTGAACAGCAAATTAGAATTGTGTCACAAACTCCTTTTTTCTATGTTACTGGAAGCAAGAACCTAAGGCAATACATTGTAAGAGCTACTTTGGTTGTTTCTGACATACCCTGACAAGAAGTAATTATGAGAAGAATTACATACATTCTTTCACAACCTTTTCTGAAGTAGCTTTTAAAGACAGATAGTACAGGGCTCCTTGTTTTTCACCTGTCAGCACCCTCCTGTTCAGAGTTGTTGCCGTTTCTTACACACCAGCATCTCTGGGGAAGGACCTACACAATTTGCCCAAGAGAAGACTAGGAAAGCAAAAGTACCTTAGCCCAAAGCTAACAGAGCCCTGGTGTGATGAGGCAGATTTCACACATGCAGGTTTTTCTCTGTGTTGACTGTATCAGTTATCGACTATGGTCTGCAAATGTCTGGATATGCTGAACATTCTGGATACCTCAGAAACGTCGGCCTCCACATGCTTCCAGATTAGGAGACATAAGAAAAGCAGACTGAATGTCCCAGGAGTCGCTGTGACCAGTGTTTACTGTGAGGTTCAGGATAACTCACTGCATGGCTCTATAGCTACAAAGGGTGAGTAGCAACCCGTGTCCAAGAACTGTGTCAAGAAGGTCCCGATATTGAAGAGCCTGATTTTTCTTTAAGAAAGAAAAAAATCTGCATCTTATTGGAACCAGAAGAAATTTCAGTGGAGGTCACATTTCAGTGAAATTTTGCCTTGGCATTCAGACTAGTGGAGATATTTCACTGAGATGCAAGGATTTTTTTCACTCTAAAAGTTTAGGGCAGGCAGAAAACATGCAGAAGCTTGTTTGAGAACAATACAAAATTAACACTTTTCACTGAACCAGTCTAAAAGTAAAAAAAGCTGTCAGAATAGGTCTTGTGACCCAAAAGCCCCCCCACATTTCAGTGACTGGAAGTATAGGCATGATTGCAAGACTACGATGCTGGACTTAGACTCCTCTGCTGTAAAAAGAAATTGTATAGAAATGTATTTGATCCTCTCTGGCTATACTACCCCCTCACTGATATGAGCAAAGACTTTCTTGGTAGGCTTCAACTGAAAGTGGATCCCCTTAATGCTGATAGAATTATTACAGCTAAGTGGTTTCATTATCTGCAGTAAATTGAAGGACTTGCTGTTTGGCAATATCAGATTCAAATCAAAGAAAGATGTTCAGTTCTGCTGACCAGAAGCTCTCAGAATTTCTAGCTAAAAGCCCATAAAATACAGGATTTGGAAACAGCTGCTAAGGCATTAGGTTTAACTCACATTTGCCCTTGAATTTTAGTACAGGACGGGATATTTTGGCCAGATTGAGGAGGATGAATATTGTAAACCTTGCCACAACCTCCTTAGAAGGGAGAATATTTGCCAGCAATTTGTCTTTCAGATTCATGTTGGATCATATCAATAGGCTAAATTTTAGTCATTTCATTGCAAGTAGGTGAGTAGTATCATGCATTGATGCAGTTAGCCAGGTGTGAAGTGCAGTGGAACAGGTTAATTGCATTGTTGACTTGAGAGAGATCAGAAACAGGCTTTGATATAGGTAGCAAGATTTCTGAGACATACTCCATTTACTCAAATTTTAAATGTTAATGGTATTTTATTAGAAAGAAGCAGCTGAAATTAAACATGAGAATCATGTTTACATACATCATGCTCAGAGAATAGAAATATACACACAGATACAAGTATTCTTAAATGGTTCCTGAATCATTATGGTATTTCTTTTCCATTAGTCACCAAGAAAAAAAAAATATTATAAGTACCACTGTTGGGTATTTATATTGGTGGTTTTATCCATCTGTTTAGCTGATCACAAGGAAACTCAGTTTCTCTGAGTCTGTGTAGTTGTGTGAATATAAAATTACATATATATATATATAGATGTATATATGCATATTTGACAAGCATCTATTATGTGACTCTTCAGCTAGAGGAACAGCTGTACTAACGAGTAACAATAGCTTGAAATCTTTGTTGCAACCAAGTGGGTTACAATGAGGTGGGTAGAGGATCATCTATGCAGTGGTTACTATAGTTACAGAGTGTCTCTCTCTCTCTCTCTGTCTCTTTAATGAGGAACTAATCACTGTTCTCTGACCAAGACATCCATATTTTGCTCATTTGCCTCTTCACCCACACCAGGCATTTCTTTCCCAGGAGAAGGCAGATGTAGCAATATTAACCCTTTGGAGCAAAAGACTCCTTAACTAGCTAATCCCAAACCCTTGTTGAGTTTAATAATGGGCAGGAATCTGCCATGTCCTGGCAGCAGAAACCACAACCCACCTTCCCACAGCCAGTAGAAACCTTAAAGGGCTTCAAAGCAGTTACATATCTTATATTTCTATTTCAATTCCAGTAAATTGAATATCAGAGATGGGAAAAGAAATAACTCGAATTTGCAAGTATTTAATGAGCAGCTTGCTACAAGCCCCCAAAACTTAGTAGTTCCTAAGATTAAAGAAACCCACGGGCTCTATATGCACACATAATAGATTTCCCCCCTCTGAAGTTATGTCTTATAGCAGTAGGAGATGAATTGTGACCCAAATCCAGGAAGGGATTGAAGGGCTCACATCCAACCGTTAGGATGCTCTGCTTCTCAAAATATCTGCCAGCTGCCTTCCGTACCTCCTTTCCCAGATCTATTTAGGTCTTTTCTTCAGGCAAAAAGGACAAGATTCAGGGCTGTAAACATAGGTGCCAAATTCCCTTTTTAGGCACAGCTGGATTTCTGAAACCAAATCTTATTGTGTCAAAATCTCACCTGCTGATCTGGTAGGTACAAATATCTCAGTACCCTGAGCAAGTTCCCTTTTACAGCAAGGGAAATTTCGGGCTATCAAGTTTCACAGTACATTTTATCTCTAGTGTGGGACACTCCCTCAGGCGGTTGAGTAGTCTGTTATCAAATACCCTAAATCATGGGTTAGAGTTACCTGAAGAATCATTATCACAATAATCAGCTACTGACCATTTAATATCACTAAGTAAATGCATTATTTTTTCTTTTCTGTTTCTATCTTTCTGCACTATAAATGATAAATATCAGCAGCATTGGTTGGATTTGACAGCACATTTTTTACTGAGCATAAGCTCAAGCTAAAAAATAACCAATAAAGAATAATGTGTGTTAATGCCCTAAATACCAGGTACATCCATTACTACTGTAAGCTACAATGTTCAGCATTTTCAGGTTAAATTATAGGCAGGGTTAATGTTGAAGAAAAAGGGCTTTATTAAGCTTCATCATAGATTCTCCTCAGTTTAACTGACAAGCTGAAATTGCCCCTACTTGGTCCTTGCCTCGAGGAAATGAGGTTTAAAGTCACCAAAGATTCACATCTCACTGTGAATATCTACATTTGTCTGTATCCTTGTGAGCTCTTCCTCTTTTGCAATTATCACCATTTATCACATGAATATGACAGAGTTGAAAGTGCTGTTGTAAATACCATAAAGATGTTAAGAAATGTCTTTAACACCTTAAACATTTTCTATCCTTACTTTATATCCTAATTTTATATTCTTAATTACACTGTATTTTTTGTCATAGTTTATGAAGATACTAAGTTTTGTTAATATAGGTGGCCAGAGAGAGAAGCAAAGGTGTGCAAGTGTCAAGGTAAAGATTATGTTGTGATTTCAATCCACCTGCATCAGGCAATCCAGATACAAGACACAAAAAATTAGTTTCATTGGTTTCAACAATGGGCAACATTTTACTGACATTCAAAGAATCAAATTAAAATAGAATAGGTTTATTGTTTTATATTTGAAACAGGAAAAGTATGGTTATCAGTTTAGCAAAGATTTCTGACTATTCTTAACAATTCCTTCATTATTTGGAAGAATAAATTTAAATTTAGCATGCTAGTTCTTAGACATAAGAAATGACACCATAAAACCTGACAAAAATATGACTCAGCTGCAGAAAGTCACTGCAGTCTAAAGGGATTTTCACATCCTTTGGGAACAGAATCACAGAACAGTTTCAGGACAGGACACAGACAAAATAGCCTTTCTTTTCTCTCTACTTTCAATCTCCCTGTTTTTTGCTTAAAAACCCCCACCGGCTCAGTATCATGCATAACTAATATATATATATTAATATTGTTGAGGGTAAACTCAAGGTTAGTCAGTTCAATTTGGAGGCTGGCAGTCTAACTGCTGAGTGGTTCACCTTGGACCAACAAGATGTATACATTAAAGATATCATAAATGCTGATAGGAGCTGAGGAGACCCTCTAGGTTTTTTTCCTAGTATTTTTTCATTTGTTAATGGTCTACTTACACAACAGTGAAAAGCAAGAAAATAGCTGATGAGAAAGAAACACTGCACAAACAGGAGACAACTAAGGCAACACTTGTCTCTTTGCAAAAACCTTCTCTTAAAATATCATTTTGCCTTGTTAGCTAAGATCTTTCATTTCAGTAAATCAAGAAAATAGGAAAAAAAGAGTTATCCAGACAAGCATGTGATATGTGCATATTAGCCAAAGAGTGATAGACAGTTGCATAAGCAGAAAAAGAGAACTTTTAAGAAAATTATAGCACCATTAATTAATGAAAAGGTTACTGTTTTTGAACATGCTCCCCCTTGTTCAAAGGCCCACACTGAGAGCTGCAATTATTTAAAACAATAGTAATCATGTTCTATACAAATTGACACAAATAGTGAACCTGTTGATAAAGTAGGTGGCATCATTCTATTGTAGGCTTAGGCATTGTCTACCTGATAAATTAGAAATGCATTTGTTTCTAGAGCAAGATTGAAATTTTAGCTGCTATTATACCAGTTTCTCTGAATTTCAAGTATGCAAGAATATAAAGTCTAAACTGCAATAAACAGAGTTATATTTGCTAGATCCTTCTTATACATTTTTCCTGCATTGGGAAGATGACACTTTGTGAATGCTACTAACAAGGCAGCTAATAAGTCCCTCTCTTAGCTGTAAAACAGTTTATAAGACCAGCACTTGTCTATTTGCATATGAAAGACAAAAATGAACAATTAAAATAATTCCCAGAAGATCAATTATTTTATCACTGCAGTTCTACATATAATTTGTCATATCACATTAGCTTTTCCTTGTTAGAGTATTATGCAAAGCATAACCATTTCTTCCCAACTCATTCTTCTGTGAGGAAAATGAACAAATTGTATATTTTAAACACTTCTGCTCTATTTAAAATAGAAAGTGGGTCACTGGGTTTGCAGATAATTTAATTCTCTATTGTCCTGTATGTCTTGTTATCAAGATGAGCATTAGATGCTACTAAATCAAACATTGCTGTTTAATCGCAGGGGCCAGCAAACAGGCTGGCACTCTGCACTGCAGAGCAGGCAGCTCACCCCTCGAATGGCCCCATGGACAGGCTGGCAGAGTAACACAAATCAGAGCCACATGCAGACCGTTTTCATTCCTGCCTGCCCTGCTGAAAGGACTGTTAGCACAGCTAATCACCACAGCTAAGGTCACCTATTTCAAACACCAGCGATCTTCACACTCCTCTGCCAGTGGGTTGAGAGTCTGAGCTGTTGAGGGATGGGCTGATCTCTTCCTCTGTGCCTCTCCAACTGACTGAGACAGCGACTTCCTCAGTGGGGCAGTAACAAATGCTGGTAGCATCATAGTTAGCTCACAATAAGACCAGTAATTTTTGGAAAATTAGGTAACTTCCACATCTCCAAACTCTCGGTCTGGGCATTTGTGAGGTCTGAAGTAATGGTGAATCAAGCTGCAGATCCGCTTTCTCCTTACATGCTTTTTCATCAGCAAACATCTTGGGAAAAATGGGAAGAGATACCATCCTAAAAAAACCTCAGAGATCAGAAATCAACAGGAACGGGTTTTGCTCCAGTTAGAGCCATCCTCATTAAAATCAGGTGAATCTTCTCAGCTTATTCCCACACCTAGGGGCCAGGAGGAAGGGACATCCAGCTTCAGGGTAGGACAGTTTATCAGGAAATCATATGACACTGATAAACTCAACCTATTTGAAAATCTATAATCTCAGCAATACCAATAAAGAGCACAAAATGTCCACAGGGAGCAACTTCTTGAAGTGGAACACTCTATATTCAAATTGAAAAAACAAACCAGCTAAAATATGTAAATAATCAAATGCTAGTAACAATAAAGTGAAATGAAAGTGAATTTGACTAGAACATGCCCTCTGGGTATGTTCACTTCCCTTGTAAACAGAAGAGTCAGGTCTCAGGAATAGTAAGGCAAGCAAACCCAGCGAGCACCTACCAAGGTGACTACTGCAGAGCAGCAGCTGCATTGCAAGCAGACCCCAGCACAGAAACAAGCATCTCATGATCCTTCTCAGTTTATCATCTCCTCACTAGAGATTTCAAACATGGAGAGAAGCTAAAAACTGAGACCCTGACACTGATTTTTACCATTTGAGGTGCAGAAGGATAGAAATACAAAAGTGCTAAAGCAACTCTGCTCCTGTAATGTGCTGGATAGAGTTATAAAAATGGGAATGATACTGAGTATACAATTGCATATAGCCATTTGCTAAATAAGAAGTCTGAGATAAAGAATTTAGTTTACTAATCAGAATGGAAATCCTCACTTGCATTAATATTTGCTAGATTATCTATTTTCGCTAGAAAATGCTATACCATTATTAGCCAAATTTCATTAAATTCCACAATATAAGGTTAGCTGCTCCAATCTCAGGAGAAAAAAAAAAAAAAAGAAAAGAAAGAAAAAATCAGTGAGTAGGAATTTAGATTTAAAACTTACTGTGGGATTGGGAATTTTTTTTTTGTTTTGCTTTTTGGTTTTGGATTTGGTTTTTTTGCATAGACATATACATCTTTATACAAAGCCAGTAGAAAAGGTAACACCGAGTTTATCAGAACTCTGTATTTGGTTGTTCTTGAGCTTATTACCATCTGGGTGTTCTGCAAGATCATGTTTGTGTAATGTCAACAAAGTGCAAAATAGTGATAAACTGGGCAGCTATTAAGCTATATTGTGGGATCTTATGTCCTTTATTTTTGGCAACCTTGAATATAGCAAGAGGCTATGCAAAACTTAGGCACATGCAGTACAGATCTGCTAGTATAATAAAGATGGCTTCATAACTCTGTCTTTTCAACAGCTCTGAAAAGAGGAGAAAAAGACTAACAAAAGAGCCACAAAATCCTTTCATGCTTGGCTGGACATAAAATTACCTAGTGTCATTCCCATATTGACTCAACACCTTCACAATGCTCTTACTTAAGCCTCAGCCTTGTGAATATGTAGTTGACTTCATACATATGCAGTTTTTTCCTAAATGGCTTTATTTTTACAGCAGAAAAGTTTTACAGCATCTTCAAAGGTTACTTTTTCCTTTATTGGTCCTTTTTGTGAAATATCCTTTTACTTGCATCAGGGTGTAATAGCAATTAAAGTTCTTTTTCAAGTAAGTGCAAATAACTTTACCTTCTACACAGAGGTCTATCAACCCTCCAAACTGTCTTTTAAATTCAATTAATTAATTTAAAGAATCCTAACAGCTATATAGTAAATAAAAAGGCATTTTTCTTTACCATTAGCAGTCTTTCAAAAGACAGCTCCTGCTGTAAGGAAATTGCTTGGTCACTACCAAACTGTCAGACCAAGTGACCATAGATATGCTGTCCTCAGATCATTTTTTACATCAGACCACAGCTGGAGTGTTCGCTTCTTCCAATACACTATTTATACACCATCTCACTATTCAAACACAATGCTGAAAGTGAGTTTTCTGGTGGTTTATGTTAAGACAAATAACATTTGCACCTATGCATCCCAGGAGATTTGGCTAAAGGATTTAGAGATGACCCTCTCTGCCTTAAGGAGGGTGTCTGAGATGAAAATTACATCACCTTTCAATTGTGTGTTTTTCTTAAATTTTGGAGATTCTAGACAAGAAACTACTTTAGGTCAGAAAATCTTTGTCTCCTCTGTAGAAGGGTTTAAGCAAGAGTTGTAGTCACCTCTAGAGAGGGCAGAGGTTAAACTTTGCTCCACCTCACATGCAGATCATGCTGAAGCTCAAATCAGTGGCATAGCTTTTGTTTAAACAACAGAGCCTCTAATTTACCTATAAAGGGAAACTAAGGAAAATTTTGTGATGTATTTACAGATGCTGCATGAATTTTGTAGCCTTCCTTACCTAGGTGGTTGCCAGAAGGGGGATATTCTTCATTGCTGTTTTTAATGTGGGTGCCTTACTAGACCTCATCTTAATCCTCCTGAAAAATCCTGACTCATTTCATCCAGATTCTCAGGAATTCATGAATGGTGCAATCTCAGGAAGAAAGTCAAGTGCTCAGAATGGAGGTGCATCAGCAAAACTTAAAGAAGAAACACATGTAGCTGGGAAAACAAATGTGCATCTATCCATTGGGATAGTCCTGTATCCTTCTGAGCAGTATAACATGACTGTATATGTTAACCAAATGTCTTGGTTTCATCCAGGACAGGGTTAATCTTTGCAGTAGTCAGGAAAGGGCATGTCCAGGAGCCAGAGGTTGTTCTATACCACCTCATATCATTGCTGAACGTAGGGGGAAGGGGGTCTTCCAGGGAGAAGGGGGCCTTTCTGGTCGAGTAAGCATGGTGGGTAATGCTGGTTCTGAGCAATCACATGTGAATCATTGGCCTATTTTATACACTTTGTTATCAATATTGTTGCTCTTAGTGTTCACTTTCTTATCTCATTGCTGTTTCCAGTAAATTGTTCTTATTTCAAATCATAATTTTTGCTTTTGTGCCTTCAATTCTCTTCTCCATCCCACTGCAGGGAGAGGGGGAGAGTGAATGAGACACACATGGTTTGAAAAGTCTCAGTGGAAGCACTAAATTGGAGAGCATCAATTCTGAGCCATGACAGGATTGAAGACATGAATATTAATTATACACCACTGTCAAATGGTATGAAAAGAGATCGAGGGCAGTGTACATGGGAAAAATATAATTTGAGAAGGAATCCTAAGACTGTCCATTGCAGCTTCTTTGACTAATTTTAATTAGTTTGGAATTGCAGGAGCAATAAATGATCAATTTCATGATAGCCTTATTATTTCAAGTCTGAAAAACATATTTACCAAGTATAGAAAACAACAGATCTTCATTTGTAGTCTGATGTTTAGAAGAATGTCACTTTCCCAAGGTATAAACTAATCAAAAGGAGATGAGAGTATTATTTCTCTGGAACAAGAAAGTATGAACATCTGGCTTTTCACAGGTAGTCTCCTGTACCATTTATATCTGCTCAATGTGAGGACAAATAAGATTGAAATTGTAGCATAATAATGTTTGAAATCCATTTGACTTTTTTCATCCACAATGGAGAAAGAAACCAACTCTATGTATTTTAAGGAATAAGTAAATAAACAATACTATTATTTACAGGCTATTTGTCTGCTTTTGTTGAATTCAGATAAGTTTAAAGAAAGCCACTGTACCTTTTGGCTTCCACATACAGTGATCTTAAGAACAGCAATTGAATTGGAATTATGAAAAAAAGAATGAAAAGTTATCAAACCCAGGATAAAGTGAACCAAAATAATCATCAGTCAATCACCTTCTTCTTCAACTGATATTGAATCTCTAATATATTAGATACTAATTAAGTTATCAGTCAGCTGTCATCTTTCAGCCTTAATCTGATGGGGCCACACAAGCAGAGCTTCTGTATATATAGGAAGGCTGCTAACCACCCTAAGTACACTAGTGGTCTTACTCTGCATCACCTTTATTTTGAATTCAGCTTTTCTCAGTGTAGGTGACCAAAATCAGATAAACATTCCCCAAAATGGAAATCTGACCATGTTCTTATACCTAAATGTATTTTAGAATCTAATAGAATTAAGACAGCCAAGCATTTGCTATTTGCTTATTAAAGCTCTGAAAAGTTGTTATATCAGCTGGACTCCCAAATGTTGTCTCTTTTCCCAGTTACTACAGTACAGCCTGGCACAACATACTCTCACTCCAGACTGAGTTCCACTGGCATAAATATTTACCAGGCCTGGTTTTATTTGCAATTATCTGTGCCATACCTAGAATACCAGGTGGTAGACACTCCACTTTTCTCTATTGTCACTTTTTGAATTTTAAGGTTTCCTCCAGAAGTGTCTTTCTTGGAACTGAAGAAACAGGTCCCCTGAACCCTGGAAGAACTTGCTACATTAGTCAAAAATCAGAATAAAAAACCAACATGAACAAATGAACTGAAGGCCAGGGGATGATGTTAATGATTGCATAGATACCGAGCCTTCAGTCTATGTAACTAATATAAATGAGATAAAACCTCATAGGGAATGTGTATGTCTGGATTTAAGCATGGTTTTTTAGGAGACGTCCCATAATGAGAGATCAGCTGCTGAACACAGAAATTCCACAGTGAGGCTGAATTTGAATTCTTACATTTTTTAGAAAGTCTTAATGCAAATAAAAAGTATTTTAAAATTCCTGGGATCAGAGGCTAGAATCTCTTGGTGGATGACGCTGATGCAACATAAATTGGTTGATACCTCAGCAATAGGAGTCTATGAGCCTGTTATGAGCCTTTTGTCTTGATAGTTGCTCCAGCAATTATTTAGTAGCATTAAAGAAGAGATTAACCAAACTAAATTAGAAAAACACTCATATATTTTACTTCCATTCATCAACAGTAATTGCCAGTTAAATTTAAATTTGTTCACATTCTGGATGATAAAGTAAAAATGTCCTTAGTGGAAGTATTTGACTACTTATCAACTCAGAGGGGAAATTGGGCTATTTATGGAATGTTAATGCTCAGACCAACTGGAAAGAAAAGCACATATTAAACTTTTATATAATAAGATTTACGCTGTTTTACAAAAATGTGTTGTCTAACAAGAAAAAAATCTGCAACTGGAAATGCCTACTAAATACGTAACAGCTTTTCATGTTAAACTGATCACAAAAGAGGAAAAAATGATACAGAATATGAGCCAACACTAAGTGAAGAGACAAGGCTTTCAAATATAATTCTGCAATAACTTTATTTTTTAAAGTTAGGGTTACACAATGAGCAAAATTCAATTTGCAGTCAATGCACAGCACGTGGTGTGATCTGGAGATAAATAAGTTATAAAGCTATAAACACTGAAAAGCTCAGTAGTGATCTAACCAGGAACAGAAAAAAGAGAAGCTCAAATTGCTCATTGTTAACAGCATGGTTTGATCACGTTGTGATAAATCCAAACTTAGTATGATTTCTGTGGCATAGATGAAGGAGAACAGCTACAAGCCTAGAAACTGTTGGAGGGTGCTGACTGGAGTCCAAGGCCTTCTCCAGACACATCAAAGCTGGGTGCCCTTATTTAAGTGGTGTGCCTGCCTCCTCTATCAGTGGGTTGGATATTCTCTAGTTGCTTTGGAGTGGTAGTTGGTCCAGCCTAAAGAACTCCTGCCTTTCAGATTATTGATTATCCTAGAGGCAGCAATGCTTTACCTAGAGCTGCACAGCTTCAGCTGAGAGCTGACCCATGTTCAGCCAGTTTGATGCCTGAAGAGACAAAGCTTGCATCTGCTTGAAAACACTAAGTAGTTATACTAAGGGTCAAACTATATTCCTTTCTCTCTGGCATGCATAAAACTTTAACATTGTGTACCTGCACAATGGCACAGCTGTAACACAGGTGACAACTTACCCAATGCTCTGTGCCACTTAAGGGTATTCCTTTGGGGCAGGACAGATCTACTGAAAGTATTTAATCTAGACGTCCCTCATCCCAATGGTGTGACTGAACCTTTACATGCAAACCAACTTCTTTCCCCAGTACCAGATTCTACCATTATTGCAAGGGACCCCATTCTATCCATTAAGTGATCCCTAAAAATGCCTGGATTTTCAGTTTCATAAACATATGCCTAGATGGTATTTAGTATGATGCTGTAAGGGAAATTGCTCTTCAGATGGATCAGAAGCTGATCTGCCAAGTCTAAGCAGTGATAAACCAGGCAAATATGCAAGTGTAATAATCTAGACTGAGCACCTTACTGATCTGAGCTATCTAGAGTCAGTTTACAGTGCTGGGGTTGTGGCAGGAGCTCTTAGAGACTTGCTTGCCACCCTTTAGATATCAACTGTGTCTACCCTTGGTTACGTGTTTTTACTAATCAGCTTTCCTCTGTAGTACAGAGCAGGTCATATTCCTTTTCAACGGCACATATAGTAGTCCTAGATATACAGCAGAAATGAGACCTTTATTGCCCACTGCTGCATGTGACAGTTTCATAGAAACATAGAATGGTTTGGGTTAGAAGGAACCTTGAAGATCACCTAGTTCCAAACCCCCTGTCATTGGAAGTGACACCTTCCTCTAGACCAGGTTGCTCAAAGTGTCATCCAGCCTGGCTTTGGATGCTTCCAGGGATGGTTCATCCACATTCTGGGAAACCTGTTCCAGTGCCTCACTATCCTCTGGGTAAAGAATTTCTTTCTAACACTAATTTAAATATTCCCTCCCTTATTCTGAAGCCATTCCCTCTTGTCCCACCACTACATGGCCTTGCAAAAGGTCCCTCTCCAGCTCTCTTGTAGCCACTTTCAGTACTGGAAGGCTGCTATAGGGTCTCCCTAGAGTCTTCTTTTGTCCAGGCTGAACAAGCCCAATTCTCTCAGCCTGTCCTCATAAGAGAAGAAGTATTCCAGTCCTCTGGGCATCTTCATCACCCTCTTGTGGATTCACTCCAGCAGGTCCACGACTTTCTTAAGTGCTCCAGAGCTGAATGCAGAATTCCGGGCAAGGTCTCATGAGAGTGGAATAAATGAGCAGAATGACCTCCCTTAACCTGCTGGCCATGCTGCTTTGGCTGCAGCCCAGGACATGGTTGGGCTTCTGGGACCCAAGCACACATTGCTGGATCCTGTCAAGTTTCTTGTCCAACATCCCAAGTATTTCTCCATAGCACTGCTCTTGATCCATTCTCCACCCAGCCTGTACTTGTGTTTGGGATTGTCCTGACCCAGGTGCAGGACCTTGCACTTGGTCTTGTTGAACACAGGCCCACTTCTAAACCTTTAAATGTTCCTCTGGATGGCATCCCTTCCAAGGGTGCAAACTTGCTCTGTTGACTGTCAGTCTCCCCAGGATTTTAGGTACCACGTGAGTAGGCCTAGTCAAGCAAAAAGGGATTTGGGGGCTATCCTGAAGGCAAAACGCTCTGGTGACTTAGGATGGTCTTGAAATGCTGTGTTTATATCACACCATTAGAGAGGTCTCCACAAAAGCTATCTCCAAGAGGCATGATTACCATGCAGCACAAGCTGGGCATTCCAAACAGGAAGAAATGCAGACAGTAACTGCACTAGCACAGGCATGCTGCTTTGCTGATATTCCTATCGTGCCTCCTGCCTTGTGTGAGTATCTCTGCTTGGTGCTGCCATGTCACATTCCACCTCAGGGTCTCCATGGTGCATTCAATCCCTCAACACAGAGGTTGCCTTAAAACAGTTGGGATTTTTTAGAAGACTTGCCAGGTTTTACATTTCTATCTACACTATATTTCACCAAGTATGACGCAGTCAAAGTATTCTTCTACTCTGTTTCTACTACATTAATGCTGATTTTTTTTCAGGGATGGTGAAGTCCATTGACAATTTCTCATGGTAGGACAGTTTTACACTAGAAAAACTGATAGGAGAGCATGTGGAGTTTCCAAATTTAGTTTTTTAATTTAAACCAATAGGCCATGACAAGCAGTGAATTTCTTGAATGGTTATTGAAGACTGCAGGAGGCATTAAAAGGTACAAGAGAGAAAGCCAGATGGTTTTTTAAGCACTCAAGCAGAGTGAAGCTCAACTGGAAATGAATTACCTGGAGTGTGTTATTACTACCGTAACATGAAATTCAAGCATCTGAAAAAAACAAGACAAACTATATTTTAAATAACAAATAATATTGCAGAAATGCAAACTAGAAGATCATAAACGCAAAGATTCTGAAGAAGGCTTATGTATCATTTCAGGTCATAATTTTCATGCTCTGAATCTTGAAAAATAAAACTTGCAAGACTCTTCAAAGCTACACTGTGCACCTTAGTCATGGTTTTTAATTATTATTAAAGAATAAAAAACTGTTCCTAAGCAAAAATATACAAAGGCATTTAGTTATGAGGAAAAAATGAAAATAATTAGCTAGAATTTCACTCATTCATGTATTATAAAATGTATTGGGAATATTACTAATTATGTTCAAATTTTGCCCAAATTTCAGGCATTTAGTTCTGGTTACCATTAAAATAATGTAAAAGTCAGGGTAGTAACACTTCTAAAGTCTGATGCTATACCTAAATTATTCTTTATCCAAGAGAGAGTTGATCTTTTTAAGAGTTCTTCCTCGTTTCTGGACTCAAGGTAGGTGCTGCAAAGCCCAATAGGCTAGTAAGGCCCTATTGTATCTATACCCAAGCAGGTACCAGTCCCCACTGTGAAGTTGCCCAGCCTTCACAGTGATACAACTCATGTCTTGCAGCTGCCATAGTAGCACTTAAAAATTTTGCAGCCTAGTTTAGAAACTTACAATGGAAATATCTACAGCTGCTTTCATGTGAGTTTAAATTCAAAGTTGAGATTGGCCTACCTCTGTGGATGAATAAGAAACCTAGAAGATGGGAGATCTGTGGCAATTTCTCATTGAAGAGGGCAATGGATTTGAAGGAAAAAGTCTGCAACCACCAATGGCAGCTTCCTACCTTGATTTTAGTAGAGCGTTTACTTTGCAGAGCACTTAATCTAACTTTGTAAACATACACTGAAAGTTGAAAGAGATACAGCAACTGGATGACATGATGAGTCAGGGAGCCAGTGACCATCCCCATGAGGGGAATACGGAAAACTGGAAAAGAAACAATGTGGGACACATCAATGCTTCACTGAAGTACCAGAAAATTCCAGAGATGTTCTGCATAAGATCTTGCAAGAATGTATCCATTCCAGTCTTTTAAATTTTTCACTGAAAACTGTGAGAGGGATTTTCTTCCAATTTTATTTTAACAGCAGAAAAGCTGTATAAAGGTAACAGGCATTAACAGTCTGGAAGAAAAGAAGTCTGAATATACCACATTCCGTTTTTTTCTTTCTTCCTCCATTCCCATTTTACCACAGACTTTTCAAAAGAAAAAATTATCCTCAACATTTTCCAAGCATGGATTGTGATGTGGAAAGCCATCTTTATCACAACAGTTTTCAATGTCCCTTTTGCTAGCTTAATTATATACTTGCCTTGAAAATCTTACCTGTTGCTCTTTTGAAGCTCACAGGATATCCCACTGACATGCTGTCAAAGTTTACCTCCCCTGGAATTGCAAGAACCTGGATATACCCATTACTTAACAAAGTGTTTGAAAATCCAGGATAATATTCAACTTAAAAATTTAAATCTGACACTGTTTGGATGAAGTGTTTTTTCAAAGCATACACTGTGCAATATTAACTGTAGCACCCTCTTTCATACACATTCAGGGGTGAAAGTAGATTGCTGTCATTGGGAAGCATGGTTGCCTTTCTGGCCCCTGTGGCACAATGAAATCTCAGGTCTAGAGGCCTCATGCTCATTGCATCTGAGAAGCAACCCATCTTCATAGAGTAGAGAGGTGTGCTGCAACCTGGTACTCACCCTGTCTTTTGAGCACTAGTTATGTATTGCAGCATCACATCCTACCACACAGGCCTCACATTGGCTGTAAAGTCTTTCTGCCTTACAGCTGACAGTGGTAAATGTAAGCCTTCAAAAGTAGGAAAGTGCATCCTCACCAACCAAGAGGTGGTCACACCAGCAGAGGTTCAGGATGTGGTGTGCTGATTAATGACCTTCCTTTGCATGCTCAGGAGAAAATTCACATTTGGAAAGGTACAGTTGATATTGATTTTGATCCCCTTCATATAACCTGGGATCAGATCAGGGATCTTAGTGAGCAGGAGCTATCACGTTATATTTTAATATCCCTTCAGTAATTCTCCCTCACCAAAAAACCGTAAGAGCAGTTTTCACTTCTTTTGTAGAAGAGTAATGTTAAAAGGTGCAGAAAACAAAATATTATTTTAGTTTAACTTTGAATTACATGAAAGTAATGGTCAAGATAAAAAGGAATGGTGGCTGGTGTCTGGATAAAGGCTAACAACAATCTACACATTTATGGATTGCACGGTTTAAACAAATAGACATTAATAAATCCTGAAATACATATGAGAATAAAATACTACTCAGATGTTCATATGCAAAAAGAGAAACAAAGAAACAGACTAGCAAGGATTAGAGACCCAAGGGCAGCTGAAAAAATTTAATTTTGCTCCAGTTTGTGCATTTTGTCAGATTCTAATTTATGCTATCTCCAGGTTAAGAGAAATAAAAATCTCTCATTTAAATTCCTACCACTCTCAGATGGGCACCAAGATTTCTATGCAGTCATAGCATTTGAACACCTCAAAAGATCATACTAGAACAAAAAAAATTTAACCTATTTTTCCTTCTATGTAGACTTCTCACAAAGTCTTTCTGTAATTTTCTAATTACAAAAAGCATCTGTTTGGAGAGGAAACAGAATAATACCTTGACTGGAAAAGGAGAATATCACTGACTGACCACATGCTCCAAAAGAAGTATTAAGAAACCAATTGGCTTTCCAGTAGACTGCAGCCATTGTTTGTGGTATCAATATTCCCTTAGCTGAAGAGAGATCAGCAGCAAACTGACACTAAACTCTGGAGACCAATCTTTTTTCTCTTCAGCCAGTTTCTCTTTGCAATAATTAACAACTGTTATTACAGTAAAACCCTTTGGAGTGCAAAATGTTCATCAATCAAAATAAGCCAAAACACTGGATACAGAACATACTTGGCTTCTTGGAGCTCTCGCTTCCCTTTTCCTCTCATTATTTCCATGTAAAAACAAAGAAGTCTCAGTATAGTTACAAGAAATGTGAAATTCAGTTTGCGGCAGAACAAAACAATGATCTCAAGACAATTAACCAAGTCCATCATCTAAGGTCACAATTTATTTGTGTGTTAATCATGAGTCTGATGAATGCAAACTGTTGGCTCAAAGTGTTCCCTGAGTAGTTCAGAGGTCTCCTTGATCACGTTAATTAATACTGAGTGGGGCACTGACCATATCAGCTGTATGTTGTGCAGAAATTTCCAGACTGGGGAAGGGAAGACCTTTAAAATCAGGAAAATAAAAGACAAATTGACTCAGATGAAAAAGAGAGGTCTTTCTAAAACACTTTTTTCCCTACATTTTGACTATGTATTCAACATTCATCTGTTATTAAGCTATTTGAAGAATGGTAAATTAAGAATAACATTACAGGAGAAGTGGGCCACCACTTAATCAAATATGCATGACCAATGGAAATCATTTGTGTGTGAAAAGTCACTTTATTTCCAGGGTTCTGGATAAAGACAATTTAGATGAGCATTTGATTCACAAACAGCTTAACTGATAGACAGCCTGTGTTCAAAAAGAGTGGACCTATTAATCTAGATAGTATCAATCAATTTACTGGCTAGTAATTTTGTGAATATGGGTTAAAAAACCAGAGATTCTGAAGAACCTAGTGGTCCTCATCACTTCAATCAAGAGCATTTGCTTAAGTCGTGCATGAAAAAGTGTCAATGCCCAAAACTGAACTTAGACCTAACAAGACCTCCCAAGAGGTAGGTCTGATGCAAGAATCTCAGTCTCTCTTGCTGCATCAATTTTCCTCTCCTTGACACAGTAGTACCACCCTGTCCAATTATAGCTGTCAGATTTAACACAGCAATCTATATTTGCTGCCTCTTTTGGGCCCACTGAATAACTACTCCACGGAGAGCAAAGAAGAAAGTCATAACATCTTCACCTCTGAAAAACCTGGAGCAATGTCTTCCTGCACACAAGCAATCGCTGGATCCAGGCAGCAGTTATAAGAAATTTTTTATTAGTCACAATAAAATACAAAAAAAAAAAAAAAAAGAAAGAAAAAACCAAAAAAACTGTAAACATCTTTCAAGTCTTTTTCTGTCTTTTCTCTCAGAGTTCACAGTATCTCACTACTCAGCAGCTAATTAGCATCATGTTGAAAAACAGTGCTGTGAGTCAGTGCCAAGTGACAGGGGAGGGGAGAGGGCTGGAGACTGGATCAAACACACACACTCCTTCCTCCGCAGCCTGACCAAAGGCACAGGGAAAGGAAGAACCCAACTAAGAGAGAGCATCGTGATTTCTGATTTACTGGCAAGCCACAGTCATTATAATGGCACTCTCAGTGCTTCTCTCACATCTTTTGCAATACTTTTCAAGCAGGAATTTGGAACCGAAATAATTAAACAACATAATTAGACATTTATTTTAACTCTGTGGGCCAACGTGTTGGCTGAGGCTTTGCAAATGACGAAAACCACAGCTGCCATGTTCAGCTTTGGGAGCAGCTCAGCTGCACTATGTGTCATCAGTTCCCATCCTGCTCTCTTGTTTTAATTAGACTCTCTTGCAGGCAACAAATCAGACTGATATTCTTCCTAAATGCTGCAAGTGCCCAGAGCAAACTGTGAATACTAAGGGGAAAACAAAGAGACAAACTAGATGTTTGTGTTCTTATATATGAGATACAACAGCTTTACCAATACAGTCAAATCTATTGAAATAGCCACATTCAAAAGTGGCATGGTGCTGTTGCAGTAGTGTTACTTCAAAGTTGTTAGGCAGAAATTCTTCTGGCAAAGAGACTCTCCATGTGCTCAGGCTTGGATTATGTAAGGCTCCTGGCCCAGGTCCTACCTCCACTGTTTCCTCTTCAACATTTCTTCCCACCAAGGGCATAATTCCAGTGTATTGCCTGTGGTAATCACAAGGAAAGAACAGATGTGGCAATAGGGATGTGTTGTCCATGCCTCCTTCCAGTCAGCTCAGTAAGTACCACAACTCCTTTAATTTTAAAATCCCCAATTCTCTCATTTTGCACCAAAAGGAAGGGATCAGATCAACTCCCTTTAATTAAAGTCACCACAAGAAAATAATTTGCCCTTCCTTAGGTGGGAGCACAGGGCACTCAACTCTGAAACAGAAACATTCCCCTTTGTTTGATTTTTTTAATTTTTTTTACCATCCCTTTGCCATCCCTCTTTCCCCCTCAAAAAAAAAAATCTCCCCTAAAATTAGGGACATAGGCAATCACCATCTCCATATGAAGTTTAACAAAGACAAGTGCTGGATTCTGCACCTGGGCTGTGGCAACCCTGGATGTATGAGCAGACTGGGGAATGAGATGCTGGAGAGCAGCACCACTTAAGGGGGATCCTCGTTGATGACAAGTTGAACATGAGCCGGGCAAGGGAGGGGATTGTCCCACTCTGCTCTGCACTGGGGCAGCCTCACCTCGAGTTCTGTGTACAGCTTTGGGCACTGCAATATGAGAAAGATAGAAAGTTATTAGGGATTGTCCAAAAGAAGGCTACAAAGATGGTGAAGGGTCTGAAGGGAAACCCATATGAGAGGCTGAGGTCACTTGGCTTGTTAAGCCTGGAGAAGAGGAGACTGAGGGGGAACCTCGTGTTCTTCAACATCCTCAAGAGGGTATGAGGAGGGGCAGGCACTGATCTCTTCTCTCTGGTGACCAGTGACAGGACCTGAGAGAATGGACTGAAGTTGTGTCAGGGGAGGTTTACATTGGATATAAGTAAAAGGTTTTTCACCCAGAGGATAGCTGGAAGAAACTTTTGGACAATGTTCTTGGTCACACAGTGTGATTGTTGGGGCTGTCCTGTGCAGGGCCAAGAGTTGGACTCAATGTTCTTTGTGGATCCCTTCCAATGATTCTATGATTTTACAAAATGAAAACCCTGAAAGTCTCTTTCTTCTGCAGTATTTTCCTCTTCTCGAAGAAGAATTTTTGAACCTATGAGCTGTTTCCCATCACCTGTGCTTCCTCATGTTGGCCAGCAGGATGTTCTGCCTGTCTTGTATGTCAAAGCACCACTGCACTTTGTGAATTGCTCACATCTTCCCCTCTCATGATCTGCATCTGCCCACAGAGTCCCCAGCAAAACACAGAGCAAAGCACCTTGTGCAAAGGGGACTAAGCGGAGGAAACAGCTGTAATAAGTAGAAAATACGACTTAGTGTGGAGGAAAAGGGTGAAGCATGTCAGGGCCTTGGCACTGCTTCTTGAGATGAAGTCAGCTTCCACAATTTCTCATCAGCTGCAGATGAGATGTTCCTATAATAGGAGGGAGAGAGGGGAAACCCACGGTGTCCTAAAGCCCCCCAAAAGTTAAGAAAGCTATACTAGTATTACAATACTTGGTTAAATAGCAAGAAAATGTTAGTACAGGTGTTAGATGCAAATTTCAATATATATGTAGCAGTTAGATACCTATATATGCAATATAAATGCTGTCAAACTTTCAAATGATAGCCCCCATCACTAACAGACAATTGAAGGGAATAAATCCAGATCTCAAACATGCAATCATTCCATGCTAGACAGCAGTATATATTTGTGATCACACTATCAAAGTGTTTTAAGCACTGTAACAACTACTTTTCTTCAGAAAAACAGTTCCAGACATGATGTGAAAAAAAAAAATCCATTGTAGCAGGTCTCATTCTCTGAAAGGTGGAGGCCTCTAATCTCTAATGTTTCTAACTTGGCTAAGACATGAAAAGCAGCTTCCACTTTTTTCACTATTTTAATGAAAAAAATAAAAAAAATATTCCCAAAGAAAAATACTTTAAGCCATTCTCAAACCAGCAGACCATTTTACATAAAGATCTGAACTACTTGTACACTGCATGAGCCATACAGTAACAAGTTAATTACCGAATAAACTGTAGCTTTGAAGGATAATTACAACTGAGGCCTGGTCATGCATAGAACAAGATCCTATAATCTGAAGTAATCTTGATTGGGATCAACAACAACAGAGAAAAGCAGAGAAACAGCAGAGAAAAGCCATTCTCCTGATGATGTGGAAGTAAACTCTCTTACTACAGCAGGAATGCACTGTGGCAGGGAAATTGGAAAAAAAGCTAATGAAAATGCTCTCCAGAATGTCAATATCTGGGTCTTGAAAATACGGGACTAATCATGTGAGTAATATCAAATTGCATGATCCTAGTCCTGAAATATAAATATTCTAATATAACTCTAAACAAGTGTAAAAGGTTGAATAACTAAATCATCTGAGCTGGGACTGCATGAATCCACAGACATCAAATTCACAATTCTGGACATTCATCTGATATTCTTAAGTGAGGGTAAGTGAAAAAAATATTCCATTTTTGGGCTGGGTTGAGGGAACTGAGGGAATAAACACTACTAGAATAATTGCCTGTTGACATATTGAAAGGCATGTACATGTTTGCCAAGGCAGGCAGCTCCTAGGGATTATGCTTTTCTCTGAACAGCTATCAGCCTGCAGCATGTATCTGAGTTTACTAAAAGAGGTTTAAGAAAATGTGTTGAACTGCAAACAAAAATAGTACCAAGTGCAGGCACAGCTCAAACAGCTGCATTGCAGTAGATGTTTGCTTTGAACATCGTGACAGAACAGCATTCAACAAAACTATCCAGTGCGTGTGCTCAAAAAGGATGCCAGGATGCTGCTAGTTCTTGTACTCCCACTGACTGGGATGACAAAGCCAGGAACACAATTGTCAGGCAGAAAGAAGAAACGAAGAACTGTGCCGAGGTGCTTCGAACAAAGGAACATGAAGATTTCTGTGATCAGCTGTGATCTCACTAGACTAAGGGGGAAAACGGCACAGGGACGAGAGAGTGAACAGACTGATGAGAGCACTGGAGACACACACTGAGAGACAACGGATTGGCACTGCAGAGGGGAAAAACTCTGTACAGTACTGAAAATAAAGGATGAAAAATAGATTATAGAAGAATGCAGACAAACTAAATAACACAAAAACAAATAAACAGTGAAAAGCTCATAAGGTCTTTCGGTCAAAGTCTATCTCTTCCTGTGTACCTTACCAAACATGACCGAGACAGGGTCCCTGGGGTTACAGCTACCTGGCAGACATTGGTCCTAAAGTAATTATATTCCTCAGGGCCCCAGGATCTATCAAATCTCTCATCAGATATCCTTCAGATTTCTTAATGAAATGAAGTGTTCTGAAAGAGCTTACAGTGAATCAGTTTGGTTAGTTGTTTTTAAGTAAATGCTACAAGCTCAGGTTAACAGCTCTTTATGTGTTGAAAATTACCAATCCGAGCTAACGGCTACATGTATAGAAGAGGTAGGCAGGCTCCACAGCAGGACTTATCCAACCTAATTTTTCCCCATAAAATTGTATTCAGCAACCTTCAAACTGTGGAAGTACTAAAATCCCTTTGACAACGCTCAAAATCCTCACTGACAGCCTTTTACTCTTCTGTATGTCTGCTTCAGCCTGCCTAATTGAGCATCTAGCTCCCACCCAAGTCTCAAGAGTATGCCAAGTTATTCATTCATCCACCAAAGTCTTGAACAGAGACTGTTTTAACAGATTTCATAATGTCCATCATTTGCTCAGGACCAGACACTCTGTGAATGCTACTTGCATTGAAACGAGTGCCAGAGGGAAGCTTTCCAGCAAGAGCTCACCTTCACAATGTGCAGAGATTTCAGGGCAGGTACAACATGATCCTAGTGCAGTTACACAGCTTCTCACTCAGAAGTGGTGAATATACAAGGGAAAATACCTGTACATTTAATTCTAAGAGTGTATGTCTCTAAGATTTTATTAAATACAGCCTTTAAACTAATTTAAAAATGAAAAATATCATGTTTTCATTTGTTGATTTTTTTAAAAAAATCCTACGTAATTTTTCTCTTGGAAAGACAGACATGAGAAAAGCTGATTTTAATTGAGAGCTGGGGTTTGTTGGAGTTCAACATCCTTATTTTCTTTTTAAGAGAGCCTGAATTCTCAGCTATTTTTTTCTGACCCATTAGCTTCTTAAAAGTTAAGGGACCTATTTTTTCATTTCCTTTCCTTCTTACTCTTGTCCACTTAGTTAATCTTCTTAACACCTGATTAGTTTCAGCCAAACCAATTCCTCTTATTGTTTATATGTTGATTTTAATAGCATCTTTAATATTCTGGCAAATGTCTCCTTTACTTTTTACCTGCCTCTAATTTTGCATGAAGCTACTTTGCTTGCTTCTTTTTTCACTAAGCTGTCACAGCATCCTTAATCATGCTTTCTCCATTATCATCACCCACTGAGTTTTGACTCAGAAATCAGAGTTCTTCTATTCAACAGACTGTTATTTCAATCTCTGATGGGCAGATATTTCATTCTCATTACTTTACTCATACATTTGTATATTATTTCAGTACAACCCTCTATTATTATTGTTATACTGTTTCTGTGTAAGATTTCTCAATCCTAATACTATTTTTATACAATAAATGCCATTATCTCCTCTTTATTTGCTGAGCAAAGGGTCCTTTGTTTTAACTCTCTTTGAGTGTCTGAGGTTGACTGTAATTTTCTTTACCTACTCATTTTCTGATCTCTAAGGCATTTAACTTAAATCTTCAGCCTTTCTTTGACTGCTTGAAGGCAATCTAAATACTTCCCAAAAACCTGAGAGGTTTATTACTTTATAAAGATACAGAGATCTTTTATACAATATTTGGGATTCAAAATTTCCTGATCTTTTCTTTCTTTGCTTAAGTAAATCCCAGATATCACCTTCAAATCAGCTTCAGAACTTCTTATTTCCATTTGTCTTCAGCTCAGTTTCTTTCATTCATTGTACCTCATAGTTTAGTATGAAAATTGGACATCTTAATTATAGATCTACATTTGTTTTCACAAAATTTAAAGAGAACTGACACATGTCAGTTTAAGGATGTTTTGTGTTATCAGAACTTTTTTGACATTTTCAGTGCTACCACACTATCTCTTGATACAAATTTATGTTCAACCATATGTTCTACAGTGAATTATAATATTAGAAAACAGAGGGAAGCCAGAACATGTGACTACAGGCAAACTATCTAGCAAACTCTACTTTCATTGGCAATTAAGATCTAACACCTAACCTTAAATTAACACAAACACAACCTTTAATAATAACAGCATAAAATAATAAACACATCCTAACTAAAGTATGCAACATTTCTGCATCAATTAAATATATTTCCAAGAGTATATGATACTAATGCACCCAGCCTCTTCTTGTCCCTTATCCCAATATACGGTGATATCAGTAGTGACATCAGTAGTGATGACAGCAGGTAATTAACAGCCATGACTCCAGTACATCACAGCTACCCTTTTTTAAGCTAAAAGGGTGCAGGTTTACTCCTCATTCTGAAGTATTCATATTATTGATATTCCACTTTTTACTGTCACACATGGCTTCAATTAATTAATCTTCCACTGTCACTTCTTTGACATCACATCTGCCTTGCACCACAACCCATTCTAGCATTGCACTGCTGAAATATTTATCCAGAAAGTTGTACAGGTGGAGGGCTGGCACGAAGAGAAGAGCAGGACCTTTTAGATGCACCATCAGAAAAGAACGCAGGACATAACTGGAACTGCCTAGGTGACACACAGTTTTGATCTCACCACTTGCCCCTACATTATATTCAACAAGGTAAAGCTGAGCTGCAGCACAGTTCAAAACTAAAAGCAATATTGAGAACATGATAGTCTAAAAGAAGCTTTTGTAAAAACTACACTTTTATTTTTTAAAAATTAGTATTTTGATCATTTTACATACAAATGTAACCTCTATTTTTACCTAAGAAAAATGAATCCATAGACCAGGAGTTTGAATGGGATTAGAAAAAAACTAGGCAAATAAATCATCAACCACAAATTACACTATGTGACAAAGACTGTTGCAGGAGACCTTATAATAAAGATGTAAACTCTGAAGAAACACAAGGAGTTATATTCACAAAAATATGAATCAAAATAATAATTTTTCAAAACCACACGATTAATTTTTTTCCTGAATAAAGGAAATACACCTTATTTTTCTTGAAGTATGGACCATAAGAGATCAGCTAATCCAGACACATATTCAAGGCAGAACCAACAGTATTAAAACATTTCTGATACAGGGTTCTTAGAAAAAACAATAACAAAGACTCAAAAAAATAGACAGTCCTGTTCTTGAATACAATAGCAGCTAGAAGATTTTCCCAATGTCAAAGGTATCCCTCACTGCTTGAGTGCTAACTTGTGAATTTGAGTTGCCAGACAAAATGCAGAAGACTAAAGGGTAATCTTCTACATACAGATAATCAAGAGAGCACATAAAGTCAACAAGATGGAACACATAATTAAAATCACTGAAATACACAGGGGGGATGAATTAGGGAAGTGGGACACGGTATGGTCATCATGTGAATGTCTCTGTTTTTCCCCAGCCATAGAAACACTGACCATTTTCTCAGTTTTAAAGCCTGACATAAATAAATTATTAGTAAAAACCACTCACTGACAGACAGAGGTCAGTAAGCACTGAGTAGTTTGACACCACCAGCAAAGAGCCATGAATCCCATAGAAGTTGATAAATGTGAAAGGGTGCAGGAATTTAGGTCAGAGTAAGATTCTACTTTCAGTTCTGCCCTGCAAGTAAACTGTTTACTACTCCTATATTTCTCCAATGATACTACCTCCACATTTCAAGTTTTCATTAGGTGTATTATTTCACTTACCTGTTCTTAGCTATTTAAAGGCCTTCAAACAGGGATGTTTTACAAGGACTGTCTACACTGGCAATTTCAATTCCTGAAATGAAGAAAGGTATAGAGCTTCTTTTCCTGTACTAGCTTGAAGTCAAGAGCATTTAGGGTTTGCTTTTTTTATCCCTTACAATTTCCTGTTTGAGGATCAGAAAAGCTATTCACTTTATGTAATTGTTTCCTTAAATTGCTGTTTTCAATTTGCATAATGTATCATTTAAGTAAAGGTAAAGAAGCATTTCATCTTGATAATTTCTGCCACAGCTGAGATTGCAAAATTGCTTCTTGTTAGAAGGAAATTTTTAAAAAGTGCAATCACTGCAACTTTCCAGATGGCATCTAACATATTTTTCAGTCTGCTGCAATAGTATGTTATAGATATGCTTGCTATTCAGTTCAAGCTAGGAAATATTTGCTCCAGCTGAGGTAGCTCTTCTGGCCATACTTTCTCATATTGCCTCACATTTCTTGATAATGTCATGATTTTATTAGTTCCATAGTTCTAAATACTTTCTAGTATATAAAAAATTCTCTATAAGTTTGACTTATCAAGACACTCTATTTCCCCATTGCTAATTTCTTTGCTATTAAGTCTGATTAATTTTTTTCTACAGCCTCTTTTCTCTATTATTAATAGCAGGTATTGATACATGCAGCACCCTGTACCTTAGATGTACCATAGGTCAAATCCTCAAAACATCAAACTTCTCCTAAGTTTCATACCTGATACTTCTCTGGAATTAGTCTTTAAATATAGAGTTGCTGAAAATATTAATGTTATTATATTGAATAGTTCTGTGCAGGTCAAAAATCTGGCAACTGATCAATAAATATGTATTGTTTGTACAGATTTACTCCCACATTTACCTAAGCTTTTGACTCAGCCAAGCATTGGAGTTCCCACATGGAGTCTTATATTTTTGTAAAATCACTACTTACATGCTAAAACTTTGGTTCAGTGTGGCAATACCAGGCACAGACATTCAATTATTTAAATTAAATTAAATTAAATAAAAAATCATTCCTTTACAGGTGATAAAGAACATATAGATCATGGTGGCTTAAACAATCCTCTTGCTTAAGACTGAGAGAAAGAAAACACTGAGTTACCCTCAAGCTCTTCACCTGGATCAGGAATTCTTCTTATGTACCTCGGCTCTCCCATTCTCCCTTTGCACTTCAAGGCAAGCAGGGTAAATATCCTTATTGTATCTGCAGTACAGGGTCATAGACCTGTGCAGGTAGTCAGTAAAGTAAAACATGATTTATCCCTGATTCGATCATCTTCCTTTTCTTACATTTAGAATGCTATATTTCTCTATCTTTCTATCACTTGCAAGTCTGCATGATGATGTAACCCCTCACTTGAAATTCTTTCATTAGATCAAGTGCATTAAAATGGGGCATGCATATCCCTACTTGGCTGCTATTTGTCTTTTAACATCAAAACTGGACAAAATTTCCAAGTTTTTAATTGAAAATTTGAAAATCTTTGTTTTGTTGACTTGTAAACTTGGGTGTTTTAAAGATTTCTTTTTCAAACACTTGTTTTCAAGCTTAATTTTAACACCAAAGAAAACAAAATCTATGATAATGCCACTTTTTATGACATCTCTCTTGGTCAAAGTAAGCTCTATGACACATTTCAGCTTCAAAGTGAACTCCAGTGCTTCCTTTATGTTTAATGACAATGACATGGACTGAAGTGATCTGCAAGATCTGCAAGAAGGCAGCAAAATCAGCCACCAGCATTCAAGAGTCAGAATGACTCTTTACTGTCAGACTTGAAAGACTACAAACTGTGCAAAGTTTATCTAGAATACGTGCACATCAGCCATGTGGTTAATGATTCATGGAGCTATCACCATATCTTCATCTGGGTGGAATATGCTGTGGGATGTTTCAGGTGAATTGTTTGCATAGCACTGCTTGGATCTGGTCAAAGGCTGTGAAGTTCACATGTGACAGCACCAGCAAGATCATTTGAGATGTCTGAAACATTAAATAACTTTATCTCAAACTGAAGAAATGTGTTACAGTTATTTCCCAGACAATGAAAAGCATTTGTGAAGGACCAAATTGCAATAATACATTTAATTTCGTTTTGAAATACAGAGATTAATGACACACCATGCCAATAATAGTAGTTAAATTGGACCTCCAGCTAGAATTATTACAACCCTGTGGGATATTCCTCTGCAACTGCTTTTAAAATTTCTACTTCCAACACAACAGTTGCTGCATCCCTCCATAGTCCTTTAAGGAACACAAGGACTCTTCTCCACCCCGCTGCAGCCTGGTACACCTATGCTATGAAGTTAAACCTGCCCAGGACCTGTGCCTGCTGCTTAGACTAGCTGGCACTGAACAGAGTGATGTCATTTACTCCTCTTGCCCTTCAGTAAGGGCAACTATGTATGGAGAAAACTCCCATCAGGAACTCCCAAATTGTGTCCAGAAACCACTTGGCTAGCTGATTCAAACCAAAACCACCCCAAAGACTAGTTTAGGTGCTTAACTTCTAGCATGGACATAGTCAAGAAGAAACGAAACCAAAATTAAATAAAATTATGTCTTTCACAGAATCATCAAGGTTGGAAGAGACCTTCAAAATCATCTAGTCCAACCCTCAACCCAGCATCACCATAATCGTCACTAAACCATGATCCTAGTGTCACATTCAGATGCCTCTTGAGCAGCTCCAGTTACAGTGACTTCACCACCTACCTGGGGAATTTACTTCAATGTCCAACCACTCCTTCAATGAAAAATTGTCTAATACCTAATCTGAACCTCCTCTAGGGCAACTTAACGTCATTTCCTCTAATATTTTCATTTGAGACATGGCAAAAAAGACCAATGCCCACCTCACTACACCTCCTGACAGGTAGCTGTAGTGAGAAATGAGGTTCCTCCTGAGCCTCCTCCAGGCTAAACAACCCCAGCTCCCTCAGCCACTCCTCATATGACTTCACCAGCTCCATTGCCCATCTCCAGACTCACTCCAGCACCTCAGTGTCTTTTTTGAAGGGAAGAGCCCAGAACTGAACACAGCACTCGAGGTGTGGCCTCACCAGGGCTGAGTACACAGGGACAATCTCTTCCATGGCCATACCGCTTCCAGTACAGGCCAGGATGCCATTGGCCTTCTTGCCCACCTGGGCACAGCTGGCTCATGTTCAGCCAGTCATCCAGCACCCCCAGGTCCTTTTCAGCTGGGCAGCTTTCCAGCCACTCTGCCCTCAGCCTGTAGCACTGCAGGAGTTGTTGTGACCCAGGTTTAGGACCCAGCACTTGGCCTTGTTGAACTTCATACAATTGGCCTCGGCCCATCAATCCAGCCTGTCCAGGTTCCTCTGCAGAGCCTTCCTGCCCTCCAGCAGATCAACACTGTCACCCAACTTGGTGTTGTGTGTGAACTTACTGAGAATGCTCTCAACCCCCTTATCCAAATCATCACTAAAGATATTTGACAGAACTGGCCAAAACACTGATTCCTGGGGAACACTGCTAGCACCCAGCTGCCAGCTGGATGTAACATCATTCACCACCGTCTCTGGGCCTGGCAATCCAGCCAGCCTTTCACACAGGAGTTTCACTGTCCAAGCACAGGACTGCAGAGTATAGCTACTGCACCATGGGATGCCAGCAAATCTTCTAAATGAGTATGTAAGTGGGGTAATTTCTCTACTACAACAGGTATCTGAGTGGTTTATCTAGTTGCCTGAACAATGTATTAATAAAGTATTTTGTGACAAAATTAACATAAACAAATTGTTCTTGCATTTATACATAACTCAGAAAACTCTTCATAAATGTTATTTACTTCACAGACAATTTCAGTCTGATTAACTAGAGCATCCTTATTCAGGAGAGCACTTGAACATGTCCTCAAGTTCCACTGAATTCAATTATTAGGTTAGTTGAGAGAATCAGTTACAAAGAGAGAATGGGGTGGAACACTGGACAAAGAAATGCAGGCACTGAATAACCAAGAAGGACAGAAACAGTACAATGGGACAAAGCCTAAACAAAAACAAAACAAAGAAAAACCATAGAAAAGAGCTAAAAAACCCCAAGATTTGAGATTAAATCTGGTGGCCTTGTGCCACTGTACTTTGGCTATTGTCAGAATCTGTACCTCGCTCTCCAGTAGTTTCAGCATACACAGAGTAGAAAATATCTTCCGTACTTCTCTTGTAAGTCTCTTCGTGACTCTTGCAAAATACTTTATTTTATACAACTTACCATAGAAAACTCTTTAAATAAACATGTTAGTAACACAACACAAAGCTATTTGTAACCTGAATTAAGTACTTGTGAGTTCATCTAAATTTAAAGACATCAATGTAATATGTATTGACTAAATAGTGAAAAAGGCCTAAATAATGGTTACAGGGAAATGCAACAGCAATGCATTTGTAAGGACATAATGAATACTCACGGGGAAAAATCCATGACAATGAATTAAACACATGATTAAGCAATGATTTGGTTGATTTGCTCCATTTAGCACACCCTGCTCCTATGATAACAGAAGTAAGGGATACTCACACTGTATAATTTACTCAATGAATTTGACTTTCATATGAATAAAGTAATCACAAATCAAGCTGCATGACACAAAAGAATGCTCGGGCTCATTCCTTCAGCTCTCACTTTAAGCACCTGTAACCTGCCACTGCCACAGGTCATTTCTTCTCATATGATCGAACAACCAGGCCAGAGCACGTGAAGGGATAGAGGCTGGATAACTAACCAAGGATCTAATCTGGAGTTCAGTACATGTTTCTACATGACCAAATTTAAACATTTTTGCAAGACTTGCATGACATACTTGTTCAAGGACAAGACATGAAAACAGTGACCCCTTAGAAAACATATTTCTATATTGTTCAAATTATACCAATATTACCTGAGAATAGAGTAGTCTTTTCCTCCCATCCATTGTCCAGCTTTACTTCCCTGTTACCTGTCTTTTCCTCCTCCTCCCCATTCCTAGGACAAAAAATGCAGGAAGAAAGGCCTTTGCCATGGTATCAGTATGACAGAGCATCTGCTTGGGTTTAAGTTCAAACTCTACTATAGGTTTGGACATTGAATTTCAGTGGGAGGAACCAGCACCTAAAATCTTGTGCTGGTTTTAGCCCAGGGTTTGCAGTCCAGGGGTTCAAATGAGAGGCTGTTGGTTTTCCTCCTCTGGGATCCCTGGCTCCTCATCCTGTTTTTATCTGAGAGTTAGGATGTCTCAAAAAGGGATTCTAAAGATTAGGGTGCTAAAGAGGAACTATCTGAAAGTGGCTCAAAGGAAAACACTGAGAAGACAGTATATCCTAATCTTTCCTCAATCACCTCTTTGGGCTTCACTCAGGTTTACAGTGAGATATGTTTTCTCCAGACTAAAAACTCTGGGTGGGATGCTGCTAAATGTATTTTTTTTTTCCCAGCAAACTCTGAGGGTCTCATGTTTCCGGCACACCTTTTCAAGTTTTCCCTCTGATGAGAGCATATTTCTTCTTACTGGCAGCATTTATATGCACTGGTTTTGCATTCCAACAGATAGAGCACTCAATGCCTAAGTACTTAAAAGGCATATCCAGCACATGAACAAAAATTTTCAAATGTAGGTTTTAATGCACCTACTTGCCAGGCTTTGCCCACAGACACCTCGGACAGAGAACTGAACAATCCATTAGAGATAAGCTCTTTACAGACTTTTCTCAACATACAGACACATGTATTTTAAACAAATTTCAGCATATACTAAATCAACTTCTTTCCCCATCACCACTTGCAATATCAAACTGATGGCCATTCATTTTCATGCGATTTTATTCATATCCCAGAGAAGACTAATTGCTTATATTTTAGAATACAGCTTATTGATGACAACTTATGGAAATAAGGGCAAGATAAAACATGGGTTATGTAAGAACTGATGGAAAAAGATCTCATAGATGCCATGATATATGTGGTCCCAAATCTGATAACTAAATACATTCAGAAGCAACAATATTTTGTTGTTGTATAGACATCTTAGCTAATCTAGATGAATGTAAAAATTATCAAAGCCCAAGATGCTGATAGGATCACAGGCTCTTAAAATCACAGGAAAAGGGGGTTCCAGTTAGAGAAATTAAACAGACTTAACAATTACTCTGCTTGTGTTGCTACATTCACAAAGTTATAATATTTTCTCAAATTCAGGGATAAAATTTATCAGATTTGCTCTCCAAAGGTAGTATTTATTGCAATCTTATATGAGGAATTTAAAACAAAATAAAAGGGCCTTAAAGTAATTCCAGAATGTGCCAATTCTCAGGCATGGCTTGGAGCCACATGGAAAGGATAGAAACACATATCAAATACCTCTATCCCTGAGATGGCCAGGGAATCTAGTAGGAGTCTGCTCCTGCATTCCTAAGGCTTTCTTGACCTTCAGCTGTCAACATACAAAGCAGAGCTCACACACACTCTCTCCAAAGCATTGCTGTGCTTTATAGCTCACAATGAATCACATAACACAGATGCAATGCTGTTTAGAGGAGCTGGAAATCTAGAAAAAACACAAGCACAACTTCCAGCCTGAACTGACAGATGTAATTCATTTCCATAAAAGCAAAGACTGTTATTAAGGAGGATAAATAAAGGAATCAAAGTTAAATGCATGGTAAAAAAAGAGGCTGGTATAGCAGCAGCAAAAATCATTCAGACAGGCCCAGACATGTGCAAATAACTGGACACCACTACCCTTACAAAGTCTCTCTTTGACCCCCAGATCAACACCACTATGACACCTAGTCACAAATCTGGGGTGGAACTCCAAGGATGGTTGTGTCCCTGCGGAAAAACAGTCTTCCTGTTGCTGGAATTGTGTTCATACAACCCACGTAACATTTGGGCCTCTTCAGTTGAGTCCAGTTCCCTTCAGGGCCAAATCTGTAGGCATTCTAACACGCGTATTCAAACTCCATGTACAACATTACCTGGTACTAAGGCTTCCTGCGTGTATAGATTCCTCAAAGAAGGGATCCAGAAACGCTGTGAAAAACATGTATGAAATTATCTCCTGAACCAGCAACAGAATCATACACCTCTGTCAACCTCAGATCCTGGACAGACTCCTGAAGCAAAATACCTTCTACTATGCTTCAAGGGACCCCACAGGTTTTTTCCCTTGCTATAATGGCCCACTGGCTGTGGTTACTTCATATTACACACACAGGGTTTTTATGTCAGCTGGGAGGTGACACCTGTATATATATTGTAAAACAGGCAGAAGACTTTCAAGGTCTTTTATGGGCAAGTGCTCTAATCATTAGCCTTGTGAAGGAAGGAGATAAGAATACGTCCATTTGCAGTCACAAAAAAAAAATCCAAAACCAAACACCAAAAAAACCCCCAGAAAACTCCAGTAGATAAAACACCAGGGAGCCCTGAGTTGTTTGTGATGTTTTGGCAGGCTCTCCCATGCTGTGAACGACACTTCAGAGTAGCTTTTTATTCATCTTCTTGTCATCTGAAAAAGAAAATACTTCAATGCATTTTTAATGAATTTCCTGTAGTTTGAAATGAAATTTTCTCAGTTGAGAAAGTAAAAATCTCTGCAGAACAAACAGAAAAAGTCTCTTAAGAAAAATAGCCAAAATTGCAATAAATACAGTGAGTACATCATCTGGACACATTGCCCATCCTAGAATGCCTTTGGCAACTTGCCCCAACAGCTTCACACCTGCTAGGTCTCCAGTAAGTTTCCCTTCACACTATCTGTCAGGACTGACACATAATTCCCACCCAGAGGCTTTCATCAGCATTAAAGCAGTTCAGCAATACAGGTAAATTCTCTTTTCCTCTTAAAGACCCTCCGGCAAATCTGAAAAACAAGCCTTTGATCTGTAATTTCTCTAGATTTTGCTGGGTTAATCACATCAACTCCTGCCTTCTTCTTCCCTCCCATAATAGCATCAGGGTATTACCAGTTCCTTCCTGCACTCACTCTGGGACTGCCCTTCACCTTGTATTTTGAATAGAGTCACCTCTACTGCTGACTTCTGTATTGCTGAAGTCAATACAACTTCCTGTCTCTGTGCCTGGGCACTGGCTGCCCTCCTGACATGACAATTGCTAGCATAAGCTATGAAATGTCACATGAGCTACATCCAGCCTTTTCCCAGGTGCTTCTTCACTTTATCTGGAGCTGTCATCTAGTTGGTTTCCTAAACAATTTTAGTCTTATCATCTCAGACCATTGAATAGGCTGAGTAGGTTTTACCTTTATATACATACCAGGTCATATGCTGCTCAGTAGATGAACACTGATATTCAGCATGAGACCAATATTTTTATTCAAGTAACAGCATACTTAATTGTGTCTTCTCCAGGGCCATTCCAAAAGAGCATCCAAATACAAATTTGAGAATACAAATTTGAGACTGATGCCTGCAGAAAGGAAGGAGGAAAAAGGACAGAAGGCAGTGGTAGGCAAAAAGCCAGAACCAGACTTCCACAACCAAGTCCTCCTCCTATGTTTTTTCTCCTAGGAGAAGTACTAAGTACTACATATAAAAGTAGAATATTTTAATGGGAATTGAGAGCACCTATTCCCAGCTCAATCTCAGATATTTCACAGGTCCACAGTAAGACCATTCAGACAGAAAAAACGGGCTCAATTCCCTTAAACTCAGACTGAAAATATATGTACAATAAAAGTCCCATGCTCCTAACTACCAGAAATTGATCTAGTGCTCTTAAGAAGCACTAATCACTCCTAGTAAACCAAGAGGTATGAAAAATTAATTTAGGAGGTGTTTTTCACCAGCCCAGGTAAAGTTCCTGATCATTTTCAGCCTACAGGCTGAATTCCTCTTATACTACCAGCAGTCATAGTTCTAAATTACATAAAACCTGACCCCAGCATCCATTGAAGTCAATGACAACTCTCCTTGGATGCTAAACCGACCTCATCTATAATCTAACAGCAGAATTCCCCATCTAATCAATGTAAGTGATGGGAGTAAAATGTGAGATGTGGAGTAGGTAGCATCATGCCATGTAGCATTAAGTGGCAGCAGCATATATGACTAATTTGTGCTCCAGGCTTAAAAATGACAGCCACAGAAGCTAGGAGAAAGGGCTGTAGTCTCCCAAATCTATGATCTAGCTGTGGTTGTCAAACATAGCAGATTTCTGGGCATTAACATCTGTCCCTGAAGCAAGCAGCAATTACAGCACTTGCAGCACTGTAAGCCATTCTGACAGCTTTTAGCTCAGCCTGCAAAAAGATTTGATAGCCCTGGCCACATTTAACAAAAGAAATTATGGTGCCCCACTCCCCGCCTTGCAAGGGCCACTACTCACACTAAAATGATTTCTCCATACATGCCTCTATACACATATTTGTTACAAGCTATAGCTCATTTTTGCTGAAACAGAATCTTTACAAGTCTATGGCTTCTAATGTACAGAAGCTTTGCCAGGCCCAAGAACAGAATAATAGAAAATCACTTTAGGTCATGTAAAGAATTAGAGCAGCTGACAAATGGTCTGTTGGCAGGTAAGGCAAGAAGAAAATGCTCTTAGAATACCTCACAGGAATAAAAAATATATAAATTAGATAATGAAGTAAGCATTGTTAATCTGTGTATTATTTGTTTCTGCTGCTGTGAGAGAGGCAAGTTAATTCTTTTAGCTTGTTGACATAGTGAGATACATCATGACAATGATACATCAGTAGACTGGTGTGCCATCTTAATAATTAATAAAACAGATAAACATTCATTACATTGCTCATGAAACCCATCCCTTTATCTGTTCATATCTAAAACATCAGGTTGATGGAATCATTTAGCTAGCATCAATGTAACAGCAATATCTGCAGGAGAATCCATGTTTAAGAGGTTCACTGTATTCCTTCCTCTTCCTGCTTCAGTCCACAATTAGAAAGACAACTGTTTAAGAACTCTCACAACTGTATTTTATTTGACATCAGCAATATACACTGGAGTATAATAGGAACAATTTTTTGCACAATCTTTCTTGCAAGATGGATTTATTTTCCAAATACATAGATGTTCATAATACAGGAAGGTAACAGTTAAGCTGCACAATAGCAAAACAAGTTGACAGCTATCAAACCACCTTTTAAGTTTGTTAGTATAGTCAGGTGACCAGCATTGAACACATCATTCAAATAATTTAGTTAACCTCTGATTCTTCAGATCCTCCCAGCCACATTGTTCCATGCAACTAAAATGTGCACCAAGAATATTGTAAAAGAATTCAACCCAAGGCTTCCCTTGCTTTGATTTCCTTTCAGTTTTTCCCCATGTATGAGCCAATACAAAGGGATAAACATCAGAATTTGGCATGGCACAGGAACTCTTGCAACATGCATCTAGGACAGCCACATATTGCAGAAGTAGTAAGTTATTGACAGAGAAGATATGACTTTTCCTATAGAGAGTGTTTAAGAAGCATTTTCACTATGCTTGCTTTAGTGTATATTTTCTGCATGCCACTACTTTTACAGAAAACAAAACCAAAAGTACTTCCAAAAGTTTCATATTTTTCACTGGGAGTCTTCCTTGCAATGTCTAAGCCTAAACCCAGATGTTTTGGTTGCCATGGACAGGGCTTCTCAGGAAAAGAAAAGCTTATAGTAAGTATCAATAAATACCATCTCTTTTTTTTTTACTTCTTTTCAGCTTTAAAATGACACAAGATATAGCAGCTGCTGCACATCACATAAAAATTCCTTTTTTTTCTTTTCTTGGTTCCTCATTTGGTACAGGTCTTAAACTTTGAATTAGCACAGAAGTTGGTATCTCCCAGTCTGCCTCTCAACTGTGAATTTGTGAGTAGAGAGAGCGAGAGAAAGGATGTTCCTCATCATTCGTTAGATGGATGGATTTTAACAGTTCACTAAAGTGCCCCAACAATTTGGAATATCAGAACTGGCAGGACTGGCAGAGTGCAAGGGTGGTAGGTAAAGGTGAGGAGAAAAAGAAAGCCAAGGGAACTTCTAGGGACCTTATTTACTTACTACCAGCAACTAAATACTGTGTCTGCAGACAGGCTTTTACCATACTGTCACTGCTCTGTATGCTTGCTAGTGATGCAGCACACAGCACAAATGGGTTGGCAGTGCTAGAAGGCATCTACAAAATTTAGAAACCTGAACATCTTTTATCTGTTCTACAACTGACCTGTATTTCAAGCATTCAAAGTTGGTGTATGCCACTGCACTAGCACTGGATCTTGAAACTCACCCAAAAGTCCTACACACCATACTGTAGGACTCCAACCCTACTCACACTGTGTCTTGCTGCTTGACTGCCAGGGTTTATCTGCCACTGGCATGGATGCACACCCTCTCCATGCCTAAATTCTGCTGTCACCCTGGTGATGGAGACGTGATGCATAGAGAGCCCGTGGCTAAAGGGAAGGCATGTGAATCCCACAGCATCCCAGAAACTGCTGCTCCCCACCTCAGCCACAAGGCAAGGGAGCAAAGTCAAGGACAGACCTTGAATAAATCAAAACAGTGCAAAAGTAGCAGAACATGCCAAAGAGTGGGTTTAGATTGTTCACTTGGGGAGTTTAAAACAGCTAACAAGCAGCCCTTAAGCCTATTTCAACTCTTACATCCTACCTCAGAAAAATGTCTTAGCTGTTCTTATCCAGAACTGGGATACCTTCTCCTGTTGAACAGATTGCTCCATCAGGACAAAATTTACACCTACAAAAACATGCTCCTAACTCAGCAAGGCCAGCACTGAGTGCCCTCCTGACTGGACTGATGAATTGAACCCAAAAATTTCAAGGGCTTCCGTGGTTCACCCATGGCATAGCAGAAAGAAAATCTGGAAGTATACAGGGAAGCTGGTGAATTGCATAATTGTATACTTAGTAAGATCAACCGAGAGTTTGAAGACCAAAGAATGTCTTTTTTTTACTCACGTATCTTTTCTTATCTGATTGCACTATATTTATGCATATGATATCCAGAGAGGAAGTGAGAAGTAGCTTTTCAAAATCTCTCCACAGAATTTTCCCACCTTCTGTTTATGTATCGCCTCTACATTCTCCAAAGGAAAAGAAATACAATCCATGTATTTATGAGATGGCTACTGAATCTCCCACAGCGAAGCATGTTTCTGTTTTAGCTTAAGAGAAAACCCACATATATTTGTTTCGCCTTACCTTCCTAAGTGAAATGTCTACAAAGAAAAATTCATATTTTCAGTACAGAGAAAATATTTTTGTACTTAAAAGTTTCAAAGTATTAACTAAATATTCTCTAAACTAGAGATTTTATTTGAAAACAAAAGCTATCTTTGTGAGATACACACTGAGAGAAGTTTACTTAGAAGTGTTTCCTACCTTCCTGAAGTTTGCAACAGAGCTTATGATTTCCATGTTTACAGGTGCAGAAACTTTAAAAAAATAAGTTAAAAGAATGAAAAGAATTCAGCGTGACTTTCCTCTTCATAATTATGCAACATAAAGGAGAAATGGGATAATTATGCCACAAAATCCAGCATCAAAGAGAAACCCCCTTTTTCCAGTGTTTTAAGTTACAGCAGAGATGGTAGGGCCACAATAACTATACCTACAAAAAAGTCAGCAATGCAGTTCTGCCTCTGGGATGGCCCACAAGCTGCTGGCAGGAGCCTGCAGGTCCTTACCAGGCAGCAGCACTAAGCATTTTCTGTTTCATTACCAGACCTGTACTTGTCATTCCCACCACTCTCCTTTTCAAAACATTCAGCAGATATGCAAGGAGAAGACAACACTGCAATACACCTTGGTGCCCCTTTGGGATGTTCTGTGCTGTTACGGTGCGTATGAGCAGTGCTGATTTGAAGGAAGAGTTTTTATTCTGCCCTATTTTATACTCCAAAAAAAGTGTTTTGCATCCCACCCCCACTACTCCAAAGACCCTGTTGCACTACAGGACAGCTTGGATGCACAGCAACATGAAGGCATTCCAGCTGGCAGCAGGAGCTACCTCACACCTTTTCAGTCTTCTAGCCACAGCATCAGAAACTTTAGGAGAGATTAACTGTGCTGATCCTCGTGCAGGATTTGCAGTTGGAGTCGAATTCCACATTGCACTCAGCTTGTTCCTAAGCTGCCTACTTGGAAAAGAGTTTAGGGGGCATTTTCATAAGTGGCTTAATCCAATATAAGCCCTGCTCAGCCTCTGAAAGAGGCAGTCTCACTGTCCTTATCCTCTTTTTCTGACCACAGACTCCCATCTTCTCCCACATGAGCAACGTAACAGCTCTCATGGGATCCACGCTGTGCAAGTGCCAAGTTGTGGATATACATTTTCAGACATGGCAACTTTAAATGCAGCTGCAGCCCACTAGCTGTAGCACAGACTGGATTATCAGAAATGCTCAGCACTAAACAGATCCCATGAATTCAGGTACAAGAATGAAGTCTTCATATTTAGTAGGAAGGCAAGATACTTTAAAAAAACTGGTTGTTACTGTAATGAAAGCTTTTTCTTTCCCCACATTCCCTCTGATAACAGAATTAAATCAGAGTCTGCATTCTCTGTATTCAGTCTCTTAAACATAAAGCAAGTTATGCTAAACATTCTAAAGTGCTTCATTACTGAAATTTAGAGTCCAGAAAGATTTTTACAAAACGTTACTGTTTACATTTTTGGTTGAGAAATGTTCTAAAACAAAGGGAAAGAGTAATACTTAGTAAAACTCATTCTTTTACCCTTCCCATTCTGTCTCCTAATTCTTCCTGGCTGACAATGAAAATACCATTTTCGAAAACAGCTTCAACGGAACACAAATGTTTGTAATAGGACATTAGACACTTTTCTTTATTACCTTCTCATTATACTTATAATGAAGAAATAATTATTTCTAGGCTGTTTCCTGCCAGATGCAGTTCTAGTACCTCTAATAGAATATATCTTAAAATAACTGCTTGGTTGCAAGAAATTAAAATTTTTCATCCATACTCATGTTTTCCCTTCTCTTCCTTTTCTCTCTCTTCAAATAATTTCATTGATTTTGGTTCTTTCAAAAATTCTGACTTGGGTTTTGGGTGGGTTTTTTTTAAGTCCACAATTTGTCATTAATATAATTCACAAAATCACCTTTGTGAAGGAAAAATGACCACAGGGTGCACCGGAGGTTTGAAGAAAGCCTGAGAGCGTCTCTGTTTTAATGACAGTGGAGGTAAGATGAGAATCTTCAGACTGTGGTTTCACAACAGCTTTAACCCAGCTCAAAGCATCAATCCAGGCTCCTCACCCCTTCCTTTGTACCAGCACTAAGATGGGAGCCAGACCAGACAGATCCTGCTGCTACTAACCAGCCAAAAGGAAACAAGACAAACTTGGGGTTTTAGCTAGACAAGTTATTTCAGCCTGCTCCCCACAAGCACTGAAATACTTCCCCACACACAAAGCAAGGCAATAAAGAAGAAAGTGAGAGCACTGCATTCAGCAGTAATACAGTTTTATGGTGGAGTCTTAAAAAAAGGACACAAAAATCCCATGGATTCTGTTTGTAGTCTCTCTGGTGCAGACTGCTTCAGAAGACAGCAAGACATAAGCCAGCTCCAATTCAGAAGCCTATTAGAATAAATATGCCCTGAGTCCTGCCCTGCCCAATGTGCTTAATCAGCCCTTCAAATATGGGTTGAGTACTTAAGGCCAGGATTTTTCACAAGTAGATTAATTTTCACCATGAAAGCACTGCTGGTATTGATTTGCAAAGGCATGTTGTCTATGCAAAAAATATTTTAAATTGATCAAGAACTCTGGTTATCTGAACACCTCAAATTTCTACCACTGCTCTGGTGACAGAGAACGTTGCCATAAATTAATAAAAAATGAAATACATGCACATACAGAATCATCTGTTTATGAAAAGTTCATTTGACAACCTGGTATATTCTAACAGAAAAGGAGATTTTCAAGCTTGCAAATATAAAGCATACTGTGATGTTACTGTTAGTAATAAGGTTAGCTATCTCATATTTCAAAATAACTTTGAAGAAATACTTGTACATGTTCTTTACTTTGAGTACTCCATCCTCATAGCAGTTTTACTTACCATGGAGATGATCCACCAGCACAAGATGATGATGCACGACAAAGCAGTGATCAACTAAATTTTTCAATGCATTGAGCTCAGAAGTACAGCTGAGTGCTTCATACTGTCATCTGCTTCTTTTACCAAACTCCAGTTAAGGTTTTTCCAAGGATGAAAACATATTCACAAACAATTATTTCCTTAAGCGTTTCTTTACGTCATCAGATCATCCATAGATTGCTATGTCAGTTAACAGCAACCTGGATACAGCATTCACAAAAACACTAAGTAAATGTTGACACAACAGCAAGATGACCAGAAGGAAATAGCCCAGATCTTCATGCTAGTTGAAGATTAATTCAGTAGTACCATACTTTTCCTCTGGATCTTTTTCTTGAAAATAGTTATATGAAGTTAGTAGTAAAAAATATACCTACCTCACATGGTGTTTTCCATCCAGAAGGGTACTCTTTCAATACAGAACTATTAGCAAGTGCATCTTGAGTTTGCCTCCTTAAAATTCAGGGAATTGATATTATTTCAAGGGATATACGTATGTATGCTTCCAGGCTGCAACAGTATTAGTATTTTTAAAAGCTAAGACCATGCTGGTTTGGTTTTTTTTTTTTAACCATTCAAAAATTGATAGGAGTTTGGATGGTTTTCTAAAAAAGGGAATCTCCAAGGCTTTTGTTTTGCTGCTGTTACTTTTATTTTGAAGAAGCCATCACGCTCTCAATTCCTCTTGCACAGGAAAATGAAAATAGAATTATGACCACAAAATCTAGTGAACTGCAATGAATATTATCTGGTTTTCTTTGAAATCCTTTCCAATGGAATAATACAAAAAGCATAAGAAAGTCTAAGAAATACTTCTAGATGCAGTAAGTTATGGACTAGAAGACAATGCTATTGAAGTCTGAAATAAATATGTACCACATTTCTTAACCATGTGAAAACAAAGTATGTTTTGCAAATTCTATCAATGTTACAATAATTGCATTTTTCATTCCCTCCAGTTAACACAGAACATAACATTAGCAAAGAGAGATCTTTACAAGGTGCTCTGTACTTCGCACTACTCTCACTTGCTTGGGATGTGGCAAAAATTTGCTTTCAGAGTCTGATTTACTCAGAACACGCTGAAACTCTCACCACACTCACATTTTCCAAAATAGCTACATCTTGACTCTGAGGAGAGGCCTACAAATGAAAATTGCACAAATTAACGCATATCAGATTTTTAAAATGGCAGATCTTTCCTTCCAGTAAACTTCCTGTTTAAAGTGCACTGAAGTAAATGAAAAACACATATTGGTGTCAGTGGATACCAGTACAAGTACTTAAAACAATGTAAACTTACCTTGGAAGCCCACAGTGACAGAAATACAAGGTCTTGAAAAAAAAAAAAGTATAAATAAATAATTTTAAAAGAAGCTACTGTAATTTAACTAAATTTAAATTATTTCCTGGATCTTTTTGCCCTAGTTTTTTTGGGCTAGTGTCTGGTGGTTAATACTGACCTCCATAATGCTATTTGCCCTTGGATTTTCACTGGGTATGAAATTTTGTTTGTACAGTTTTGTTCTACCAAATATATATGGAGGAGCTGTACTACTTATGTTATATTGCTTTACTCCTGTCAGAGTATGAAGGGAAGCACCTCCTATTCACACCACTTAGCACTGACCTGCTTCAAACTTACTGCTGCATAGCCCTGCAATTCTGTAAGACTTCTTTGTAAGAAGTTCTGTAAGACAATTTTGATCATCCTTGGCTTGATCAATATCATCAGTAGATGTTATACTAAATCTAGGCTTCTCAACACTCCAGCTGCTTTTCTCCTAATCTGTTATTCAATACTAGGATTAAATAAGACCAGGGGTGAATTTTTGTCATCTGTCTGTATTGCAAATTGTAACAGTGCTAGCCACACAAACCCCTCCTATTTTAGTGAGATCAAGCCCTATTGGCAAGTCTCAGGAAGACAAGGTAAAACTCACCAAAATTTCTTTCCTCCTTAATCTTCTAAGTCAAGCAAAAGTTATGGAAAGTGTGCAAAGTCCATGATCTACTCTGCTTTCCAAACAGACCTCTTGGAAGCTTTTGGAATTTGGAACTACAGTGTGCTATAGCACACAGGAAGAAATTCTCCTAGGAAATATGCAGGTATCTATGAGAAAATGTCCAAGATGGCCAATGTGTACCTTTTACAAAGCCTGTGTGTCATTTCTTCCATTCTGGTCTTCCCTCCACTTCTAACGGCACAAGGAATATGGGAAGTTAGAGTTTGAATAAATTGGATAAATATACACTGCATACCCTGAAATTCTCCCATGGCATACAGATAATGTACTAGAGCATCAAGGTACACCGAGGCCAAATGACATACAGGAGGAACACAACACAGTGGAAGAAGACAGGATTCTGCGCATATCAAAAATCTGAGTTCATTCAATTTTTTTGTAGAAATATTGGTTAAATCCTATTAAATACATTTATTTGGTTTCCCCGTTTTTTTGTAAGATCTGTTCTGAATGATGGAGGTGATGAGATGCCAAAGGCTACACTTGAACACCCTGTGATCAATAACTCATAGCTCCTGTTAACAGAAGAGCTCTAATCACATTCCTTATTATACTATTTACCTTTTTCGTTCAATTAGCATCCAGTTTACTTGCCTGATCAAAGGGTAATGTAGAGTGGATAACTGAACAGTTTAGAAGGTCTACTTTTTTTCCCATTCAAAGACACATGGGAGAAGAAATGCACTACCAACATCCATTTGATCGAGACAAATCTATTTTATATGAGGAAAAACAGATTCCAGTACTGCTGGCGAGCTCTCAGAGCTCAGGTCACCGTGAAGGGCTGGGGTCTAAGTGTGCTGCCTTTCTCAGCTTCATTATTTTCATGATTGCAGTGAAACCTGTTCATAGTGGGCTCACAATTGACTACAAATCACACTTCAGTTCCTGTGAAGGCAATCTTCCTGAAGCATGTTTTTAACTGGTTTTCTGAAATGACTGCATTAGTGGTCAGGGCTGCATCACTGCAATCTGTGGGAGTTCTGCTGCTGGTAACAATGTCTCCGAGGAAATGTCAGTGGAGAGGTGTCTCTGTTTCCCTGTAAAGATTTTTGTCTTTCTATACAGTTTCCTTTCCTGTTGATAGATGTGAACTTATCTGAAGTGTTTGGTTAGTTTCAAATCACTATGATACTGTCAAAAAAAGATTGTTCAACAAAGCCAATAGAAAAAAAGAACAAAAAACTAAACAAATAGCTCCTGTAGAGTTCACCTCACTGAAGCTCATCTCTAATAAGCTATTTGGTCACTGAAATGACACTTGCAATGTTTTCCCTTGGGATTTTAGTTAGCAGTTTTGCACATTTGGGCCGCTATATTTAGCATATTCCTCCTTTTGTGCTTCCAAGTTATGGTGTCACTGAGTATACTGCAGGCTTTTTATTGTTTTACTGTTTCTGATCATTCAGGGAGATTAAAAATAATGAAGAGCAACTGTTAACAATAAATTCATATGTACATTGTCCACATGTAATTTGGAAAGGTAATTATGGCAATTTCTTCAAATGCTGCAACATAAAAATGTAGTACAGTTCAATAAATTAGTCCTAGACTCATAATGATTCTTTTCTAAATGTATTTTGAATGTAGGCATGGAACTGTTCAAATGTACTTCAGAAATACACTGTCAGATTTAAAATAGGTGACTTTTTCTGTGGTATTGTTAAGAATTTCTCCCCAAAACAGAAGCAAAGAAATAAATATTTGCAATCTATTAATTTTTGCAATTCTTTTTCCTCTGTATGTTTTTAAAATGAAACAGATTCTACAAGTGAATTCAAGCAGCACATTTAGATCAATCTTAGCCTGAACTAGTGTTGATCCCACCAAGCAATGCACTAGAAAAAGCTGATTATAAAATCAGTATACAGGGATGAGTGGAAGGAACAGACAGCTGTTTCTAATGAATTGTTTAAAGCTCTGCCTGTGAGAAAACATCCTTGGTTTTCATCACAGAGGAAAAAGCAATTTCAGTAACTTCTGGTGCAAATACTAGGTCCTCCACACAGAAGGTCACCATTCTTCATGCTAGAAATATTTTATCATTTGTGCAATCATAATCAATAATTGCCAGAGGTTTAGCTTTGTTTTTTCTGGCTTAACCAAATAAATAATCAATCTCTTGCATACTATCTTCTATTCTAACAATTTGTTATAATGTGACCTAATTAGAGAGGAAACAGCTACAGCAACTAGCAGTACATCCAAAGATACAAACTACTGCAGTTAGACATCTTGCACGGGTGCTCCAATTCCAGTTCTGTGATATGCCACATAATGGTTTTCTAAGGAGTGCTGTAATCTCAGGCATCTTCTAGATGTAAGAGATGAAAAAGGAAAGAACCATACCCGGCCTTTTGAGAGCACCCCTTAAGTAAAAGAAAGACTAAGGCAACTGTTTATATCACTACATCATAATAAAGTTACATAAGACATTCCCACTGCATTCTATCATCTAAAGTCCAGTGTTACACATGAAAGAGCAGTCTGGGATCCATACTACACACCGTAGTATCTCTTGCCTCCTCCCAGGCACTGTAACTTAAAGGTCAGATTCTCAGCCATGAGCTGGCTAAAAGGCTTGGAGAGACAGAGGCACAGTCATAGTTTCACCATTATGGGGTCTTTTTACCCTGACTCTTGTCCCAGCACAGTCTAGTGCAGTCTCACACGTGCCCTCCACCACCCCACCAGCTTGTGGTCTCCACCAGTCCCTTGATCATTATCTGGGCACAGAACCACTCAACACTCACCTGATCTGCCCTGCAGCATAAGACTTTGACAACAGGCTACCAATCTGCTATTCCAATCAACTGAAGCTAAGGATTAGTCCAGACCCTTTAAAGGCACAGCCAGATCATAGCTGAGAATTTGGCCTTTGATTTTCACTTGTCACCTGCACAGAAACACTAACCATTTGCTGAGCCAGATGGATCTGTACGAACACTTTTTGTACTTATTGGCAATATGTTTTCTACCTGTTCTAGTGAAAATAACATTTATGATCAGGATTTCTATCAGGTTTAACTATTCAATTCCATAATGATGTTGCCTGCTTGCATACTGCAATTTGGTAAGAAAAGCACCTATCTATGCCACAGTTTAAAGCAAACAAATGGATCCTAAATTAACTTTTTTAGCCTGGGAATCCACTTAGAAAGTTTACTTTCTTATATCTTATATGACAGCAGTCCTTCTCAAAAAGGGTGCCTTTCATCAGTCAGTGACATGCCCTAGCCACACTCATCTACGCACAGGAAATGGGGCTTTTTTTGCTTAATTTTGAAGCCACTTTTAAAACTATGTTGAAAATTTAACTTGACACAAGGAGCGGGG